>CM033470.1:343507107-343880856 GCA_019447015.1 Hymenochirus boettgeri
CAGCGCGTACATTATAACAATACAGATTATACAGTTGTATGTATATGTTTAATATAGCGCCATGGGGACACAGCGCTGTACATTAAAACAATACAGTTATACAGTATGTATGTATATGTTTATTTATATAGCGCCACTGGGGACACAGCGTGTACATTATAACAATACAGATTATACAAGATTGAATATGTTTTTATATAGCGCCACTTGGGACACAGCGCCGTACATTAAACATACAGATTATACAGTATGTATGTTATATTTTATTTATATAGCGCACTTGGGACACAGCGCTGTACATTATAACAATACAGATTATAAGTAGTACGATAGTTTATTTATATAGCGCCACTTGGGGACACAGCGCTGTACATTATAACAATACAGATTATACAGTATGTAGTATATGTTTATTTATATAGCGCCACTTGGGGACACAGCGCTGTACATTATAACAATACAGATTATACAGTATGAGTATATGTTTATATATAGCGCCACTTGGGGACACAGCGCTGTACATTATAAAAATACGTATACAGTATGTAGTATATGTTTATTTATAAAGCCACTTGGGACACAGCGCTGTACATTATAACAATACAGATTATACAGTATGTATGTATTGTTTATTTATTAGCGCCACTTGGATACACAGCGCTGACATTATAACAATACAGATTATACAGTATGTATTGTAGTTTATTTATATAGCGCCACTTGGGTACACAGCGCTGTACAATATAACAATACAGATATTACAGTATGTATGTATATGTTTATTAATAGGCCACTTGGTACACAGCGCTGTACATTATAACAATACAGATTATACAGTATGTATGTGTATGTTTATTTATATAGCGCCACTTGGGTACACAGCGCTGTACATTAAACAATACAGATTATACAGTATGTATGTATATGTTTATTTATAGCCCACTTGGGGACACAGCGCTGTACATTATAACAATACAGATTATAAGTATGTATGTAGTATATGTTTATTTATATAGCGCCACTTGGGGACAGCGCTGTAATTATAACAATACAGAATACAGTATGTATGTATATGTTTATTTATATGCGCCACTTGGGTACACAGCGCTGTACATTATAACAATACAGATTATACAGTATGTAGTATATGTTATTATATAGCGCCACTTGGGTAACAGCGCTGTAATTATACAATACAGATTATAACAGTATGTATGTATATGTTTATTATACCACTTGGGGACACAGCGCTAATTATAACAATACAGTTATACAGTATGTATGTATTTTTATTATATAGCGCCACTGGTACACAGCGCTGTACATTATAACAATACAGATTATACAGTAGTTATGTATATGTTTATTTATATAGCGCCACTTGGGTACACAGCGCTGTACATTATAACAATACGATTACAGTATGTACGTATATGTTTATTATTATAGCGCCACTTGGGTACACAGCGCTGTACATTATAACAATACAGATTATACGTATGTATGTATATGTTTATTTATATAGCGCCACTTGGGGACACAGCGCTGTACTATAACAATACAGATTATACAGTATGTATGTATATGTTTATTTATATAGCGCCACTTGGGACACAGCGCTGTACATTATAAACTACAGATTATACAGTATGTATGTATATGTTTATTATATGCGCCACTTGGGGACACAGCTGTACATTATAACAATACAGATTATACAGTATGATGTGATATTTTATTATATAGCGCCACTTGGGTACACAGCGCTGTACATTATAACAATACAGATTATACAGTATGATGTATATGTTTATTTATTAGCGCCACTTGGGGACACAGCGCTGTACATTATAACAATACAGATTATACGTAGTATGTAATATGTTTATTATATAGCGCCACTTGGGGATCACAGCTGTACATTATAACAATACAGATTATACAGTATGTATGTATATGTTTATTATATAGCGCCACTTGGGGACACAGCGCTGTACATTATAACAATACAGATTATACAGTAGTATGTAATGTTTATTTATATAGCGCACATGGGGACACAGCGCTGTACATTATAACATACAGATTATACAGTATGTATGTATATGTTTATTTAATAGCGCCACTTGGGGACACAGCGCTGTACATTATAACAATACAGATTATACAGTAGTATGTATATGTTATTTATATAGCGCCACTTGGGACACAGCGCTGTACATTATAACAATACAGATTATACAGTATGTATGTATATGTTATTTATATAGCGCCACTTGGGGACAACGCTGTACATTATAAACAATACAGATTATACAGTATGTAGTATATGTTTATTTATATAGCGCCACTTGGGACACACGCCTGTACATTATAACAATACAGATTATACAGTATGTATGTATATGTTTATTTATATAGCGCCACTTGGGACACAGCGCTGTATATTATACAATACAGATTATACATATGTATGTATATGTTTATTATATAGCACCACTTGGGGACACAGCGCTGTACATTATAACAATACAGATTATACAGTATGTATGTATATTTTTATTTATATAGCCCACTTGGGTACACAGCGCTGTACATTATAACAATACAGATTACAGTAGTATGTATATGTTTATTATATAGACGCCACTTGGGTACACAGCGCTGTACATTATAACAATACAGATTATACATATGTACGTATATGTTTATTTATATAGCGCCACTTGGGTACACAGCGCTGTACATTATAACAATACAGATTATACAGTATGTATGTATATGTTTATTTATAGCGCCCACTTGGGGACACAGCGCTGTACATTATAACAATACAGATTATACAGTATGTATGTATATGTTATTATATAGCGCCACTTGGGGACACAGCGCTGTACATTTATAACAATACAGATTATACAGTATGTATGTATAGTTTTTTATATAGCGCCACGGGACACAGCGCTGTACATATAAACAATACAGATTATACAGTATGTATGTATATGTTTATTTATATAGCGCCACTTGGGTACACAGCGCTGTACATTATAACAATACAGATTAACAGTATGTATGTATATGTTTATTTATATAGCGCCACTTGGGGACACAGCGCTGTATCATAAACAATACAGATATACAGTATGTATGTATATGTTTATTTATATAGCGCCACTTGGGGACACAGACGCTGTACATTATAACAATACAGATTATACAGTATGTATGTATATGTTTATTTATATAGCGCCACTTGGGACACGCGCGTGACATTATAACAATACAGATTATACAATTTATGTATATGTTTATTTATATAGCGCCACTTGGGGACACAGCGCTGTACATTATAACAATACAGATTATACAGTATGTATGTATATGTTTATTATATTAGCGCCACTTGGGACACAGCGCTGTACATTATAACAATACAGATTATACGTAGTATGTATATGTTTATTTATATAGCGCCACTTGGGGACACACGGCTGTACTTATAACAATACAGATTATACAGTAGTTGTATATGTTATTTATATAGCGCACTTGGGGAACAGCGCTGTACATTATAACAATACAGATTATACAGTAGTATGTATATGTTTATTTATATAGCGCCACTGGGACACAGCGCTGTACATTATACAATACAGATTATACAGTATTATGTATATGTTATTTATTATAGCGCCACTTGGGTCACAGCGCTGACATTATAACAATACAGATTATACAGTATGTGTATATGTTTATTTATAAAGCCACTTGGGGACACAGCGCTGTACATTATAACAATACAGATTATACAGTATGTACTTATATGTTTATTTATATAGCGCCACTTGGGACACAGCGCTGTCATCGATTATCATTATAACAATACAGATTATACATTATGTAGTATATGTTATTTATATAGCGCCACTTGGGGAACAGCGCTGTACATTATAACAATACAGATTATACATATGTACGTATATGTTTATTTATATAGCGCCACTTGGGGACACAGCGCTGTACTGTATTATACAAACGATTATACATATGTACGTATATGTTTTTATATCGCGCACTTGGGTACACAGCGCTGTACATTATAACAATACAGATTATACATATGTAGTATATGTTTATTTATATAGCGCACTGGGTAACAGCGCTGTATATTATACAATACAGATTATACATTGTGTATGTATATGTTATATAGCACCACTTGGGGACACAGCGCTGTACATTATAACAATACAGATTATACAGTATGTATGTATATGTTTATTATATAGCGCCACTTGGGGGACACAGCGCTGTACATTATAACAATACAGATTATACAGTATGTAGTGCATATGTTTATTATATAGCGCCACTTGGGGACACAGCGCTGTACATTATACAATACAGATTATACAGTATGTATGTATATGTTATTTATATAGCGCCACTTGGGTACACAGCGCTGACATTATAACAATACAGATTATACAGTATGTATGTATATGTTTATTATATAGCGCCACTTGGGGAGACAGCGCTGTACATTATAACAATACAGATTATAACAGTATTAGTATATGTTTATTTATATAGCGCCACTTGGGTCACAGCGCTGTACATTATAGAATACAAACTTTCAAGGGGACAGTAAATAAATATATAATAGTAGAGCTTCATGAAATATGCTTGAAAACAGTTACACGAGGAAAGGGGTCCTGACGTAGAGCTTACAATCTAATTAGGTGGTAACATACAGAGATACATAGGAAAGGGTGGCCATAGTAATAAATGTGCAGTTGGAACAGTCCTATGCTGTGCTATGCTCAGATTATAGATAACGGTTGATTTAAAACTTGTATAATGAGGTTTGTGACGTAGAGAGAGGGGAAGCTGGAGGAATGTGTATACTATTGCTAATAATAATGCGGCATGGCTTTAATATAAAGGCGGACCTTTATAGATCCTTGGAATAATACAATTACAAATAACAGGGAGATTCAATAAAAGTATTATCGTTAAATATGGCAAATTTTATATTGAAAAAAAATGACACATGCCCTTTTGTTGTTATTTTGAAGGCCTTACATCAATCTATACTGGGCCAATATCTATTTATTTAGAAATTATGCTCTGGATTCAAATGTCTGAATGTTCTGAATGGATTATGGGTAGGGTAAACTATACAAACATACATACAATACTATGTTACCTTGTAACTGCTAGGCATTATGGGTAGGGTAAAATGATTGGACTAGATGGACGTATGTCTTTATACAACCTCCAATACTATGTTACTAGAACTGTTATACAGACATTATGGGTAGGGTATAAAGGTGGACTAGATGGACGTATGTCTTTATACAACCTCCAATACTATGTTATATGTAACTGTTATACAGACATTATGGGTAGGGTATAAAGGTTGGACTAGATGGACGTATGTCTTTATACAACCTCCAATACTATGTTACTATGTAACTATGATACAGACATTATGGGTGGGGTATAAAGGTTGGACTAGATGGACGTATGTCTTTATAAAACCTCCAATACTATGTTACTATGTAACTGTTATGCAGACATTATGGGTAGGGTATAAAGGTTGGACAGTGGACGTATGTCTTTATACAACCTCCAATACTATGTTACGATGTAACTGTATACAGACATTATGGGTAGGGGATAAAGGTTGGACTAGATGGACGTATGTCTTTATACAACCTCCAATACTATGTTACTATGTAACTATGATACAGACATTATGGGTGGGGTATAAAGGTTGGACTAGATGGACGTATGTCTTTATACAACCTCCAATACTATGTTACTATGTAACTGTATGCAGAACTTATGGGTAGGGTATAAAGTTGGACTAGATGGACGTATTGCTTTATACAACCTCCAATACTATTACTATGTAACGTTATAAAGACATTATGGGTAGGGTATAAAGGTTGGACTAGATGGACGTATGTCTTTATACAACCTCCAATACTATGTTACTATGTAACTGTTATACAGACATTATGGGTAGGGTATAAAGGTTGGACTAGATGGACGTATGTCTTTATACAACCTCCTACTAGATTACTATGTAACTGTTTATAAAGACATTATGGGTAGGGTATAAAGGTTGGACTAGATGGACGTATGTCTTTATACAACCCAATATATGTTACTATGTAAACTGATTACAGACATTATGGGTAGGGTATAAAGGTTGGACTAGATGGACGTATGTCTTTATACAACCTCCAATACTATGGTACTATGTAACTGTTATGCAAGACATTATGGGTAGGGTATAAAGGTTGGACTAGATGGACGTATGTCTTTATACAACCTCCATACTATGTTACTATGTAACTTGATACAAACATTATGGGTGAGGGTATAAAGGTTGGACTAGATGGACGTATGTCTTTATAAAAACCTCCAATACTATGTTACTATGTAACTGTTCAGACATTATGGGTAGGGTTATAAGGTTGGACTAGATGGACGTATGTCTTTATACAACCTCCAATACTGTTACTATGTACTGTTATACAGACATTATGGGTAGGGGATAAAGGTTGGACTAGATGGACGTATGTCTTTACAACCTCCAATACTATGTTACTATGTAAGTATGATACAGACATTATGGGTAGGGTATAAAGTTGGACTAGATGGACGTATGTCTTTATACAACCTCCAATACTATGTTAATATAACTGTTATGCAGACATTATGGGTAGGGTATAAAGGTTGGACTAGATGGACGTATGTCTTTATACAACCTCCAATACTATTACTATGTAACTGTATTAAAGACATTATGGGTAGGGTATAAAGGTTGGACTAGGTGGACGTATGTCTTTATACAACCTCCAATAATATGTTACTATGTAATGTTATACAGACATTATGGGTAGGGTATAAATGTGGACTAGATGGACGTATGTCTTATTACAACCTCCAATACTATGTTAACTATGTAACTGTTATACAGACATTATGGGTAGGGTATAAGGTTGGACTAGATGGACGTATGTCTTTATACAACCTCCAATACTATGTTACTATGTAACTGTTATACAGACATTATGGGTAGGGTATAAAGGTTACTAGATGGACGTATGTCTTTATACAACCTTCAATACTATGTTACATTGTAACTGTATACAGACATTATGGGTAGGGTATAAGGTGGATTGGACTAGAGGACGTATGTCTTTATACAACCTCCAATACTATGTTACTATGTAACTGTTATACAGACATTATGGTAGGGTATAAGGTTGGACTAGAGGAGTATGTCTTTACAACCTCCAATACTATGTTACTATGTAACTGTTATACAGACATTATGGGTAGGGGTATAAAGGTTGGACTAGATGGAGTATGTCTTTATACAACCTCCAATACTATGTTACTATGTAACTGTTATACAGACATTATGGGTAGGGTATAAAGGTTGGACTAGATGGACGTATGTCTTTATACAACCTCCAATACTATGTTACTATGTAACGTGTATACAGACTTATGGGTAGGGTATAAAGATTGGACTAGATGGAAGTATGTCTTTATACAACCTCCAATATATGTTACTATGTAACTGTTATACAGACATTATGGGTAGGGTATAAAGATTGGACTAGATGGACGTATGGTCTTTATACAACCTCCAATACTATGTTACTATGCAACTGTTATACAGACATTATGGGTAGGGTATAAAGGTTGGACTAGATGGACGTATGTCTTTATACAACCTCCAATACTATGTTACTATGTAACTGTTATACAGACATTAAGGGTAGGGTATAAAGATTGGACTAGATGGACGTATGCTTTATACAACCTCCAATACTATGTTACTATGTAACTGTTATACAGACATTATGGTGGGTATAAAGATTGGACTAGATGGACGTATGTCTTTATACAACCTCCAATACTATGTTACTATGTAACATTTATACAGACATTATGGGTAGGGTATAAAGGTTGGACTAGATGACGTATGTCTATACAACCTCCAATACTATGTTACTATGTAACTGTTATACAGACATTATGGGTAGGGTATAAAGGTTGGACTGGATGGACGTGTGTCTTTATCAACCTCCAATACTATGTTACTATGTAACTGATATACAGACATTATGGGTAGGGTATAAAGGTTGGACTAGATAGACGTATTGTCTTTATATGTATTGTTATAATGTAAAGAGCTGTGTCCCCAAGTGGCGCTATATAAATAAACATATACATACATACTGTATAATCTGTATTGTTATAATGTACAGCGCTGTGTCCCCAAGTGGCGCTATATAAATAAACATATACAACATATACATACATACTGTATAATCTGTATTGTTATAATGTACAGCGCTGTGTACCCAAGTGTCGCTATATAAATAAACATATACATACACACTGTATAATCTGTATTGTTATAATGTACAGCGCTATGTCCCCAAGTGGCGCTATATAAATAAACATATACATACATACTGTATAATCTGTATTGTTATAATGTACAGCGCTGTGTACCCAAGTGGCGCTATATAAATAAACAAATACATACACACATACATACATACATCTCCAAGATACCACTGAATCTGTTCTTATCTCTTTTAGTAAACATGTATCTTACACCCCCATTGGTATAATATCTACATGCATTCCTCAATCCAAAGAAGCAAGTCCAAGTAGTTTTATTTTTGAATGGTTTATTTGAAAGTAGGTAGACCTAAAACTGCCTATTTGAAGTCGCCATTTTACACACATTAATATTGTTAATTAATAATAACAACAAACATCCACTAACGTCTATATTATATAAAGGTTATTCTAACCAAATCATGTCGATGAAGGACCTAATTTTTTAAGTTAAAGGGCAAGTCCAGCCCTAAAATGAAAACTTACATACAGGTAAATCAGCCCCCCAAACCCTAAACGGTAATAGTTTGAAATGTGAAAGTTGTAAGTCTAACCTGAAATCCTGCACAATGTCATGTTTCCCCTTTTTCTTCTTCCTGGTTCATCCAGTTAGTAACTGTCAGTTATGGATTTGACAGTTGACATCACAGCCAATGACTGAATGTTTATCCCCTGTCTGCCTCTTCTGAGCATGCCCAGGCTCAGTACAGGCTCAGTACAGGTTTCTAAATGGCTCAGTTTCCATGAAGCATCCAGAAGCATAGCAGACATACAGTAATGAATACATAGGACAAACTATGATATATCAACATATTCTAAAGAGGCCGTTCGTTCTAAAAGATGTTCTTATGAGGGTGGAGTTGTCCTTTAAATCAGTTTACCGGCTTTTTTTTTTTTTTATTTAGCATTGCCGTTAGGGCAAAACATCTGAAAACGCTAGTAAAATGTCAGATGAACAAACACCATGTTCGTAAGGTTCCGGCCTTAATTCTCAGGTCTGTCCACCCTCCCAGATAAATCATTTACTTTTCTTTCAGACCACAGTTACCCTTTAACATATAGGGAAAGGCTGTAGACAATTGTCAGCATTAAAAACAGTCAATCAATCAAGACTAACCCTACAGATTCATTCTTCACATTAAAGAGAGGTAGAGGGCTTTAAAACATTCATAGGAATTGCTTTGGTTAAACTAAAGCAGGCCATACACAGGGAGATTATTTTAGATTGATTGTTCATTTTAATTGATTGGGTCAAAAAAATAATTCCCTTTGGATCTTCAGTTTGATAAGGTGCTTGATAAGGATTTATATATATATATATATATATATATATATTGAGCAGTTTATTTTATTTGAGCAGATCTAGTCAAGATTAATGGTTCATGGTGAGGAATTGTATGATCAGTGTACGGTCAGTGTATGGTCAGTGTATGGCCAGTGTATGATCAGTGTACGGTCAGTGTATGGTCAGTGTACGGTCAGTGTACGGTCAGTGTACGGTCAGTGTATGTCAGTGTACGGTCAGTGTATGGTCAGTGTACGGTCAGTGTATGGTCAGTGTACGGTCAGTGTATGGTCAGTGTCATGTATCAGGTACGGTCAGTGTACTCAGTGTACGGTCAGTGTATGGTCAGTGCATGATCAGTGTACGGGTCAGTGTACGGTCAGTTGACGGTCAGATGGTACGGTCAGTGCATGGTCAGTGTACGGTCAGTGTATAGTCAGTGTACGGTCAGTGTACGGTCAGTGTACGGTCAGTTGTATGGCCAGTGTATGATCAGTCTATGGTCAGTGTACGGTCAGTGTATGGTCAGTGTATGGCCAGTGTATGATCAGTCTATGGTCAGTGTACGGTCAGTGTATGGTTAGTGTATGATCAGTGTATGGCCAGTGTATGGTCCGTGTATGGCCAGTGTATGGTTAGTGTATGGTCAGTGTATGGAGTGGATCAGTCTATGGTCAGTGTATGATCAGTGTATGATCAGTGTATGGTCAGTGTACGGTCAGTGTATGGTCAGTGTATGGTCAGATGTATGGTTAGTGTATGATCATTGTATGGTCAGTGTATGGTCAGTGTATGGTTAGTGTATGATCAGTGTATGGTCAGTCTATGGTCAGTGTACGGTCAGTGTATGGTCAGTGTATGGTTAGTGTATGATCAGTGTATGGTCAGTGTACGGTCAGTGTTTGGTCAGTGTATGGTTAGTGTATGATCATTGTATGGTCAGTGTATGGTCAGCGTATGGTCAGTTGTATGGTTAGTGTGATGATCAGTGTATGGTCAGTGTATGGTCAGTGTATGATCAGTGTATGGTCAGTTTACGGTCAGTGTATGGTTAGTGTATGGTCAGTGTATGGTTAGTGTATGGTCAGTGTATGGTCAGTGTATGATCAGTCTATGGTCAGTTTACGGTCAGTGTATGAGGTCAGTGTATGGTCAGTGTATGATCAGTGCATGGCCAGTGTATGGTCAGTGTATGGTCAGTGTACGGTTAGTGTATGATCAGTGTATGATCAGTGTATGTCAGTATGGTCAGTGTATGGTCAGTGTATGATCAGTATGTCGTGTACGGTCAGTGTATGATCAGTGTATGGTCAGTGTATGGTCAGTATACAGTCCGTATGTTCAGTGTACGGTCAGTGTATGGTCAGTGGTACGTGTCAGTGTATGCGGTGCAGTGTATGGTCAGTGTATTGTCAGTGTATGGTTCAGTGTCGGTCAGTGTATATGGTCAGTGTACGGGCAGTTGTAACGGTCAGTGTATGGTCAGTGTACGGTCAGTGTATGTCAGTGTACGGTCATGTTGGTCAGTGTACGTCATGTGGTCAGTTGTAGGTAGTGTATGTCAGTTAGGTCGGTGTACGGTCAGTGTTTTGGTCAGTGTATGGTTAGGTATGATCATTGTATGGTCATGTATGGTCAGGTATGGTCAGTTATGGTTAGTGTATGATCGTGTATGGTCAGTGTATGGTCAGTTTTGATCAGTCTATGGTCAGTTACGTCAGTGTATGGTTAGTGTATGGTCAGTGTATGTTAGTTATGGTCAGTGTATGGTCAGTGTGTAGGATCATCTATGGTCATTTACGGTCGTGTATGGTCAGTGTATGGTCAGTGTATGATCAGTGCATGGCCAGTGTATGGTCAGTGTATGGTCAGTGTACGGTTAGTGTATGATCAGTGTATGATCAGTGTATGGTCAGTATACGGTCAGTGTATGGTCATGTCTGAGCAGTGATGTTCAGTGTACGGTCAGTGTATGATCAGTGTATGGTCAGTGTATGGTCAGTATACATTCGTGTATGGTCAGTGTACGGTCAGTGTATGGTCAGTGTACGGTCAGTGTACGGTCAGTGTATGGTCAGTGTATGGTCAGTGTATGGTCAGTGTACGGTCATATTGGTCGTGTAGGTATGTACGGTCATGTTATGGTCAGTGTACGGTCAGTTGTATGTCAGTGTACGGTCATGTATGGGTCAGGTATGTCAGTGTACGTCATGTACGGTCAGTGTACGGTCAGTGTACGGTCAGTGTATGGTCAGTGTACGGTCAGTGTACGGTCAGTGTATGGTCAGTGTACGGTCAGTGTATGGTCAGTGTACGGTCAGTGTATGGTGATACTGGTAGCAAGCGCTCGGTTGGAACAAATAATCCCTTCGTGTGTACCCAGCCTTAATGGCTTTAAGGTATATGTGCAAGTATGTTCACTAAACAAAATGTTCACACTCACACCTGTGCGTACTGGGCCCACTTGAAACGAGCTGTGGGTCATTAGAATGGGTGCTAATTAGAGATGGCGGAACTTCATAAAGTTCAGTTCTTTTCCGAGCTTTCGAACTTTAATTAAGGTTTGAAGTTCAAAAACGGATCCATTAAGTCAATGGAAGTGAAAAGTTGTCTGAAATACGGTTTAAAATAAATGGTAACTTAATAATAATAGAAGATTCGAGGGTTATTGATGAAGATTTGACGGTTATCAAACTCTCGAATTATATGATTGTAGGTTTCCGAACCCTCGACTGATTCAATAATTATCGAAAGTCCAGAAAGTTCGAAAGTCAGAGAAATCCGGGTCCGAGATAATTCGAAAAGTCCGGGTCCGTTCGAACTTATTAAGTTGGGTTCAAGTTGGGTTTTGTGTCTGTCTCTAGTGCTAATGGGTTGAAACAAAGAACCAGAATTTAGTGTAAATAGAAGAATGTGGAAGATCTGGAGCTTTCAGAATTTATCTCTGGTCCTAAAACCTTAATGAATCCCATATACAATATTTGTTCCCTCCTTTAGTAGAGATATTATTCCTAATTCTTTCCGTTATTGCCGAATAAAGAAACAACCTGGATGTTTAATATACTTTATATTTATTCTTTACAGATTTCTAGGCTCAGAATACTAAATAATGATACAGAACAAATGAAAGGGGTAAAAAGGATCCGGCAAACTCTCCAGCCTCCGGCTTTCTTATTTAGCCTGAATGGACCCGTTTGTTTGTTTGGGGTCTTTGTTAGTGCTGAAAGATTTCCTTGCCTTTAATGTTATCCTGTTGTGTTTGTGCAAGACGCACAGACAAAGGGCTGGGAAACTGAGGCTTTCATTTAGTGACTGATTGATTAAGATTTGCTTTAATCCCCCAAGAAAACAGAAATGCTGGAAAAGGCAAATCATTTAAAGGAAGAATTGGACTTTGTTCCGGATCAGCTCTCTGTGGAACCAAATAAAAAAAAAAAAGGTTAATATAGTTATCTCGACGATTTGCGTTGCCAGTACTGATCCGAGACCCCTGAGATCTGGCTCTGTGCAAAATAAATCAGTCCAAACAAGTCCACAATGATGTTGCCCTGTAGAGGAAAGATACAGGAATGGAGGGTTTAACCAGGAGGGTTTTCTCTACAAACCTAAAAGAAACAACGGGGGAATACACTGACCGTACACTGACCGTACACTGACCGTACACTGACCGTACACTGACCATACACTGATCATACACTGGCCATACACTGACCTTAGACTGACCATAACCTGTACATACACTGACCGTACACTGACCATACACTGTCCATACACTGACCCACTGACCGATACACTGACCGTACACTACCGTCAATGACTACACTGATCATACCTGCCATCACTGACGTACACTGACCGTACACTGACCATACACTGACCATACACTGACCATAAACTAACCATGCACTAACCCTGCACTAACCGCTTCCTGTCCGTACACTGACCGTACCACTGACCATACACTAAACCGTTACTCTGACCAGAACTGACCGTAAAGGACCATGCACTGACCGTACCCTGTCCGTACACCTGACCATAAAAGGACCATACACTGACCATACACAAACCATGCACTACCCGTTCCCTGTCCGTACACTAACCATACACTGACCGTACACTGACCGTACACTGACCGTACACTGACCGTACACAGACCGTGCACTGACCGTGCACTGACCGTGCACTGACCGTACACTGACCATACACTGACCATACACTGACCGTACACTGACCGTACACTGATACAGTACACTGAATCGTACACTGACCGTACACTGACCGTTACACTGACCGTACACTGACCATAGACCTGATCATACACTGACCATACATTGACCATACCCTGACCATACACTGACCATACACTGACTGGCTCTATCTGTCCCTCCTCTCTCTCTCTGTATATCTATCTCTTCTGTGCCCTCTCTCTCTCTGTATATCTATCTCTATCTGTCCCGTCTCCCTCTCTGTATTATCTATCTCTATCTGTCTCTCTCTCTGCTGTATCTATCTCTCTCTGATACTGTCCCCTCTCTCGGTATGATCTATCTCTATCTGTCTCTCTCTCTCTGTAATATCTGTATCTCTATCTGTCTCCTCTCTCTCTGTATATCTATCTCTATCTTGTCCCTCTCTCTCTGTATATCTATCTCTAATCTGTCCCCTCTCTCTCTGTTTATCATCTATCTTCCTCATACTGTCCCCTTCCTCTCCATCTCTGATATATCTATCTCTACTGTCCCTCTCTCTTCTCGTTATCTACTCTATCTGTCCCTCTCCCTCTCTGTACTACCTCTCCTATCTGCCCCGTCTCTCCTCTATCTATATCTATCTGTCCCTCCTCTCTGTATATCGATCTCTACTGTCCCTCTCTCTCGTATATCTATCTCCTATCTGTCCCTCTCTCTATCTGTATATACTATCTTCATGTCTCTTATCCTCTCTCTATCTGTATATTCATCTCTATCTCTATCTGTCCCTCTCTCAAAATGTAAATAAAATAAAACTACCTACACACAAACTATTTTCAAGCTTCCACGTGGATATTTAATAATCCGATAATATCCGACAATAATTCGATAATAATCCGATAATAATCCGACAATAATCCGATAATAATCCGATAATAATCCGATAATAATTCGATAATAATTCGATAATAATTCGACAATAATCCGATAATAATTTGATAATAATCCGATAATAATTTGATAATAATCCGATAATAATCCGATAATAATTTGAGAATAATTTGATAATAATCCGATAATAATCCGATAATAATTTGATAATAATCCGATAATAATCCGATAATAATCCGATAATAATTTGATAATAATCCGATAATAATCCGATAATAATTTCCAAATGAAAACTTCATACAGGTAAATCACCCCCCAAAACCCTAAACGGTATAGTTTTGAAATGTGAAAGGTGTAAGTCTAACCTAAATCCTCACAAATGTCCTGTTCCCTGTTTTCTGCTTCCTGGTTCTTCCAGTTAGTAACTGTCAGTTATGGATTTGACAGTTACATCACATCCATGACTGAATGTTAATCCCCTGTCTGCCTCTTCTGAGCATGCCCAGGCTCAGTACAGGCTCAGTACAGGTTTCTAAATGGCTCAGTGTCCATGAGGCATCCAGAGCATCGCAGGCATACAGTAATGAATTCATAGACAACCTATGATACATCAACATATTTTAAAGGCCGTTCTTTCTAAAATGTTCTTATGAGGGGTGGAGAGTCCTTTAAACATCAAAATTTCGTTTTATTTTTATTTTTTTTTTTACAGCATTTTCCATTTTTTGAGACATTTTCGTTTTTTCTATACAAAAAATAGATTTTTGAAGTTTTCTATGGTATTTTTGAATTTTCGTTTTTTCAAAAAGTTTGAAAATTTCAAAAAATCTGCAGATTTCCGAAACTGGCAATTCCGAATTGAAGCAAGGTTTTTTTCAAAACTAAGATTCGTCACTAATTATTGCAGGATATCAATAGTTATGTCATTTATTAAGAATAAAAGATCCACAAACTACCAGGTAATTATGTCACTGGTACTTTATGTCACTGGTACATTTGTCACTGGTACTTTATGTCACGGTACATTATGTCACTGGTACATATGTCACAAAACTCAACCACCTGGCACACAGAACTGGTAGTTTTGTCCCACACAAATTTTGGATTGAAACTTCAACAAATGAAGTCCTTTGGTGTTAAAGGCTTGTCGGTCGTTGGCTGGTAGAGATGTCCGAACTCGCAAAATCCGGTCCGCTTGAGGATCCGAGAATTTTCGGAAAAATGTGAAAATTCAAAATCCCGAGCGTACCCATTAAAACTTATTAAAAATTCGAAATTACGAGGATTCTTTGAAAATACGAGAAATCCTCGTAATTTCGGAAATTTTCAAAACGCGATTCGAAAAGTCCGGAAGGCAAAAACCGGAAAATCCACGATATCTGCCGTTCGCAAACGAGATAAATCCGCCATCACTGGGCCATTATCTATACAACACGGAAATTTCAACAAGCTTCCTGTCCCTACCTGGTATTAGTTTATTAGGGGGATATATGCTGACTGTAATGGTAAGTAACTTACATCATCTCAGGATAAGAGACATTCCAAACTGGCAAGTTTGAAAATCAGAAAACGGACCATAGAAGTAATGGAGAAAAAATAACCAAAAGTTCCAGAGTAAATAAGGGTATAAAAAGCAACTTACAGTAGATGGCTCAGGCACCAGGAAATATGTACAGAAAACCAAATGTAATAAAATAAAACTACCTACACACAACTATTTTCAAGCTTCACGTTGATATTTAAATAATTCTCGATAATAATCCACTAATAATCCGAACAATAATTCGTAATAATCCGATAATAATCCGACACTAATCCCGAGAATAATCCGATAATAATTCGATAATAATTCGATAATAATTCGCCAATAATCCGATAATAATTTGATAAAATCCGATAATTAATTTGGATAATAATCCATAAATCCGATAATAATTTGGAGAATAATTTGATATAATCCTGGATAATAACCTATAATAATTTGATAATAATCGATAATAATCCGAAATAATCCGATAATTAATTTGATAATATCCGATAATAATCCGATAATAATTTTATAATATCCGATATAATCCAATCATATGTGATAAGAATCCGATAATAATTTGATAATAATCCGATTATAATCCGATAAATAATCCGATAATATTCGATAATAATCCGATAATCTGTTGATAATAATCGATAATAATCCTGACTAATAATTGATAATAATTCTATAATAATCCGATACATAATCCGATATAATTTGATAATGAATCCGATAATATCTGATATAATTAATAATAATTCGATAATAATCCTAATATCCATAATCATCCGTAATAATTCGATATAATTTCGATAATCCCACAAAAGGAACCCTTGAAAGTAACTTCATATTTTTTGAATTCCTGAAAATATATAAATTTTAATTCAGACAGAATTTTCAGACCTTCGAAACCCATGAGTTCCATGTCGGATCCGGGTCCCATTCACTTTCCAGGATCCGGTGAGAAGAACCAGGTAAGTTGGGTAGTTTTTAATAATCCCTGTTACGATAAATTAAATTTTGCACTAGTTTGTTGCATAAAAAAATGGTATTAGCGTTGGGAACGCTATCAGCCCACACTAACCACTACAATACCTGTTAACACACCATTTATAAAATTAAAGATTTTGCCCCAAAAAGCCATTTAGAGCTGCAAAAACAATGTGTGGGGTATTTACAAAATTTTTTTTTTTAAAAAGGTAAAAATTGAATATATATTAACTAAGTATGTTTTACTCAAATAGACTTGCTGTGTTTACAACCTATCTCACACCGGTATATTACTACGAGACCTTGATGTTTTTACTATATAACACCATATTTTTACTAATATAACTTGAGTGTTAACCCATAGACACCGGTAATTTTTACTAAATAAAATTGATGTGTTACCTTATAACCCCGGTATATTTTCTAAATAGAACTTGCCTGGTTTACCTATATAACACCATATATTTACTAAATAGAAACTTGATGTGTTTACCTTATAACACCAGTATATTTACTAAATAGAACTGATGTGTTACCTATATAACACCGTATTATTTACTAATAAACTTGATGTGTTACCTATATAACACCAGTAATATTACTAAATAGAACTTGATGTGTTACCTATATACCACGGTTATATTTTCCTAAATAGAACTTGATGTGTTACCTATATAACACCGGTATATTTTACTAATAGAACTTGCCTGTGTTACCCTATATAACACCGGTATTTTTACTAAATGACTTGATTGTGTTACAAAACCCCTAAAAAACTTAAAAAAAAAAAATAAAAAACACCAACCGGTATTTTATTAAATAGAACTGCTGTGTTACTTATAACAACCGGTATATTACTACATAGAATTGATGTGTTTTACCTATATAACACCTGTAATATTTACTAATAGAAACTTGATGTGTTACCTATATAACCCCGGTATTTTACTAAATAAACTTGCTGTGTTACCTATATAACACCGGTATTTTACTAATATAACTTGCTTGTGTTAACTAATATACACCCGGTAATATTTTACTAAATGAACGTGCTGTGTGTACCTATATAACACCGGTAATTTTACTATAGAACTTGCTTGTGTTACCTATATACACGGTACGTTTCTTAATAGAACTTGCTGTGTTTTTACCTATATACACCGGTAATAATTTATTAATAGAACTTGCTGTGTTACCTATAAAACGACCGGTATATTTCTAAATAGAACTTGCTGTGTTACCTATATACCACCGGTAATTTACTAAATCAGAACTTTTGATGTGTTTTACCTATATAACACCGGTATTTTACGTACTCGAACTTGCTGTTGTACCTATAGACCTATATAACACAGTAATTTTTCTAATAGAACTTGCTGTGCTACCTATATAACACCGGTATATTTATTAATAGAACTTGCTGTGCTTACCTATATAACACCATATGTTTACTTAATAGAACTTGCTGTGTTACCTATATAACCCAGTATGTTTACTAATAGAACTTGCTGTGTTAACTATATAACACCGGTATATTTACTAAATAGAACTTGATGTTTCCTATATAACACCGGTATGTTTACGTAATAGAACTTCTGTGTTTACCTATATAACACGGTATGTTTAATTATGAACTTGCTGTGTTCCCTAATCACACCGGTATATTTACTTAATAGACCTTGCTGTGTTACCTATAAAACACCGTAATAGTTACTACGAATAGAACTTGCTGTGTTACCTATATAACCCGGTTATTTACTAAATAGAACTTGCTGTGTTAACTATATAACACCGGTATGTTACATAATAGAACTTGCGGTGTTACCTTAAAATCCGGTATTATTTACTAAATAGAAACTTTTCTCTGTGTACTTTATACACCGGTATGGTTTCTTAATAGAACTTCTTTGTTACCTTATACCACCGGTAATGTTTACTAACTAGAACTGATTGTTCCATATATAACAACGGTATATTTAAAATATACTTGCTGTGTTACCTATATAACACCGTATATTTACTAAATAAGAATTTGCCTGTGTTACTATATAAATACCACATGTTTACCTTTATAGAACTTGCTGTTTTTAGCTATTAACATCGGTATGTTACTAAATAAACTTGCTGTGTTTCCTATATAACACGGTATATTTACTAACAGACTTGCTGTGTTACCTATATAACACACCAGATGTTTACTAACGAGAACTTGCGTGTTACCTATGTACACCGGTAGGTTTTACTTAATCGAACTTGCTATGTTGCTATGTAACACACCGACCATGTTTACTAGATAGAGTTTGCTTGTGTTACCTATTAACACGGGTACGTTTATAACTAGCACTTGCTGTGTTGCCTATAAACGCCGATGTGTGTACTAAATAGAACTTGCTGTGTTAACTATATCCTGGGTAGCTTTTACTAACACAGAACTGCTGTGTTACTATATAACACCGGTAGTTTTACTAACTCGAACTTGCTGTGTTACCTATGTAACACCAGTATTTACTTAATAGAACTTGCTATGTTTACCTCCCTATGTACACCGGAATGTTTACTAAATCGAACTGCTGTGTACCTATGGACACACGGGTACGTTTATAACTAAACTTGCTGGTGGTGGCCTATTAATAACACCGGTGTGTTTACTAATATCACTTGTGTTTACCTATGTAACACCGTATGTTTTACTTAATAGAACTGGCTGTTTCCCTATATAACACGGTAATGTTACTAAATACAAACCAAAAACCTTTTTTTCTCTGTTACCTATATAAACGGTATAATTTACTTAAAGACTTGTGTTTAAACTATGTAACACCGGTTGTTTTTACTGATTAGAACTTGCTGTGTTACCTATGTAACACCCGGTAATGTTTAACTTATAGACCTGCGGTGTACCTATGTAACACCGGTATGTTTTACTTAATAGAACTTGGGCTATGTGACCTATGTAATTAGCTGGTATGTTTTCTTAATAGAACTTGCTTGTGTTATCTATGTAAATCGGTATGTTTTTTTTAATAGAGCTTGCAATGTTACCTATGTAACACTCAGTATGTTTTACTTAATAGAACTTTGCTGTGTTACCTATATAAACCGAGTATGTTTACTAAATAGAACTTGCGGTGTTACCTATATACACCGGTATGTTTCTAAATAGAACTGCTGTTTACTTATATAACACCGGTATAGTTTATTAAATAGAACTTGCTGTGTTACCTTTAAAACACCAGAATGGAGCTTTAGAATACACTGAAAAGTTTTACAAACACTGAAACCGATATATACAGAATTATAAAGACTCACAGAACTATATAGAATTATATAGAACCACACAATTATATTGAATTATATAGAACTACACAGAAATATATAGAACTGTACAGAATGTAACAGGAACTATATAGAATTATACATATCTGGCGAACTCTATAGAACTATACAGAATTTTACAGAACTAGCTGAATTAATGCAGAACCACACAGTAGAGATGGCCTGAACTATATAAAGTTTGTCGTTTTCAAAACAAAAGTTCGTAAGTTTGACTTCGGCGGACCCCTTAAAAATTAATGGGGGAGTGATGTTCGAAAGTCCGGATGATTTACGCTAAACTAACATGGTACTTACTGTAAATGTCTGTGGCACCTGGTAAAGGTCTGGGAACATGTCCTATCACCACACCTGTTTAAATCCTTCTTAAACACATC
This sequence comes from Hymenochirus boettgeri, assembly GCA_019447015.1. NCBI lineage: Eukaryota > Metazoa > Chordata > Amphibia > Anura > Pipidae > Hymenochirus > Hymenochirus boettgeri. The sequence goes on from CM033470.1 coordinate 343,528,150, forward strand.
GGGCAATTGCCGTTTGCGCAGCTCATTCGAGGTTAACAACAAGCCAATTTGAGGGTTACCCAAGCGATACTTTCGAGGGTTAGTGAAATATAACCATAATTCAATGGTTACCTCAAAATCAAACCTTAGTTTAGAGAGGATTACCAAAAACAAACGCTACTTTCAAGGGTTAGCGAGCGTACATTCTAGGGTTAGCGACAACGATTCCTATATTAATAGTGCTTGGTGAAGGTTCTCATTCATCCAGGGGTCATGTATATCTGTTTTATTATTCAAGTAGATCACTGACTTGAAGTTAGTTCTTGAGACATTCGCCAGTCCATCCGACTGGTCTTCTCAATTTAGAATGACTTGACAAGAATCTGTGGCAATTATGTCCCTGGAAAGTCCCAATTAGCATATAACACAGCCAGGTGTTAGGGCGGGTTTGTCATAGTGCTAAGGGTGTTTTAAATGAACTCCCAGGGTAGGCATCAAAACGCATTGTATTGGGTCCCTTTTTGGATGTACCAATTGCGCAATTGGCGACAGACCCAATAACCAAAACAAAGAACAAGTGACATCATATACTCTGTGCTTGCAGTGAAGAGTGACATCATATATGTTCAGTGCAGTGAAGAATGGCATCATTCAGCCGTGTACCTTCACCTTATAAGGATAGGACATACCTTTGAAAAGAGTGTAATGTCAACAACTTGACAAAGGAACAAGGACCTGTTCAAGAGAGGTGGTTAAGAGGCCATTTATGTGAAAATAAAGAAACCAGCCTAAATAGAGGTGGGGTGATTCGACACCAACTGTCTGCCATGTACCTGCTGTTTTGACACCTTACTCTGCGTTTCCTATACACCTCTTAGCCACATCCAATCACGCCCTTCACACTTGGCTGGATATGCTTAATTGAGACTTTCCAGGGTATATAATTGCCAACAGATTCTTGACAAGTCATTCTGATTGACAAAGCCAGTCGGATGACCTAGCGAAACGTCTTCAAAAAATAAACTTTCTAACTGAATACAACAGACACAATTCGAGGTTACTGAAAACGAACAATACTTTCGAGGTTACCAAAAATCGAAGGCTACATTCGAGGGTTAGCGAACGATACATTTTAAGGGTATGAAATCGATCTGTACTTTTGAGGGTTCCCGAAAACGAACCATACATTCGAGAGTTACCACCAAAAACGACCATACATTCGAGGGGTTAGTCGAACGATACATTCTAAGTGTGTAGTGAACATTTTAAGAACGAGTAACTTCAGGGTTAACCGAACGATACATTCTTAGGTTTTACCCCGAACAAAAAAAAAAACGATACATTCTAAGGGTTACCGAACGATACATTCTAGGGTTACCGAACTGATACTTCTAGGGTTAGCGAACGATACATTCGAGGGTTACCCGAAAGATACAATTTCGATTCTAGGTTTACCGAATGTACATTCTAGGGTTCGAATGATCCTTCTAAGGTTAGCGAACGATACAGGCTAGGGTTACCGAACCTACATTCTGGGTTAGCGAAACGATCCATTCTAAGGGGGGGTTAGCGAACGATACATTCTAGGTTACCGACGATACATTCTAGGGTTCCGACGATACATTTCTGGGTTAGCGAACGATCCATTTCGAGGGTTAGTCGAACGATACAATTCTCGGTTTTAGCGAACGATACAATTCTAGGTTAGCGAACGGCTCTTTTTAAACAGCTGATCGGTGTATGAATGAAACATACGTGCGATCAGCTGTTTAAAATGGCTGGTCGCTGCAAGCGTCGTGGGATTGTGGGGGCCCCCCCTACTAACGTCCGTGCCCCCACCGGTCCACGGGAGTGGCGTCCTCCAATACCGTGGGAGGGGCTCGGACCCCTGCAGGTACTCCCCCTGAGCAAGCTTACAATAACTTCATTACGGGGGTTTATAGCCTCTAGACTTGCATGACGTGGTATCATTTCAATTCAAAATACTCAATGGAATTTAGGTAGAATTGGACATAAAGCCACTTGACATTTGGCTTGTTCACACTAGGAGTAGGCACAGCAATACTGGGACCATTTACTATTAAATTCCTATGGGGGAGATTTAACCTATAGCCGCTATCGTTCCTGCCTGGCATATCTCCCCTTTCCGTTCGCAATTTCTATATCACGTAAGCGCACGTGAGTTCAATCCCAGCATTGGATCCCATCAACATTTACTATTGTACAGACACATCTTGATTGATGCTTTCTTAGATTTTTCATGAATTCTGATCAAGATTGCGACGCACAAGATGGTAGATCATTCATTGTCCTTGGTCACTTTCCTTAATGGGCATTCATCTATTACTATCTATCACCAACCTATTATTAATCTATTACTAATCTATCACTAACATAGCACTAATCTATCACATTATCTCTAGTCTATCTCTAATCTATCATTAATCTATTACTATCTATCACTCATCTTTAACTAATCTTCATCACTATCTATCACTATCTATCCTAATCTATTACTAATCTATCACTAATCTATTACTAATCTTTCACGATCTAGCCTTAATCTATTTACTAATCTATCACTATCTATTCCTAATTAATCACTAATCTATTACTTATTAATTACTAATCTACCATTACCTTCCTAATCAATCACACTAATCTATCAATTAATCTATCACCCCACAGTCTATTACTAATAAATAACTAATCTACCACTATCTATCATCAATCTAGCACTAATCTATTACTATCTACAACTAATCTATCTCTAATTTATTAATAATTTATCACTCATCTATTGCATCGGTCTCTAATCTATCTCTATCTATCACTAATTCCTCATAATCTAATTACTAATCTATTAACTAATCTAGTGACTAATCTATCCTAATCTAATGACTAATCTATCACTATATCACTAATCTGATGATAATCTATCACTATCTTGACTAATCTATCACTAATCTGATGACTTAAGCTATCAGTAATTTATCACAAATCTTTCACTATTTATCATAATCTAATGACTAATCTATCACCAATCTATCACTAATCTAATGACTAATCTATCACTTAATTTTATCACTATCTATCACTAATTTATCAGCTAACTAATGACTAATCTAGCACTAATCTGATGATTAATCTATCACTAATCTATCACTATCTATCACTAATGTAATGACTATCTATCACTAATGTAATGAATAATCTATCACTAATCTATCACTATCTAATGACTATTGTTGTTTCTAGCACTAATCTGATGACTAATCTATCACTAATCTGATGAACTAATCTATCAATAATTTATCACGAATATGTTGCTGTGACTAATTTATCACTACATCTATCACTATCCTAGCACTAATCTGACTATCTATCACTATCTAAAGACTAATCTCACTAATCTTCACTAATTTTATCACAATCTATCACTAATCTAGCACTATTTATCACTAATCTATCCCTAATCTAATGACTAATCTATCACTACTCTATCCTATCTAATGACTAATTCTATCACTAACTAAAGACTAACTTCTACCACTATCTACTGACTAATCTATCACTTATCTTCACCAATCTATCACTATCTAATGACTAAATCTATCAACTAATCTAAAGCGAGCTATCTTTCACAATCTATCACTAATCTCAAGACTATCTAACGACTAATCTATCACTAATCTATCCACTAATCTAATGACTAATCTATCACTCATCTATCAATCACTAATCTAATGACTAATCTAATCCCTACTCTAAGACTAATCTATCACTAATCTATCACTAATCTAATGACTAATCTATCACTATCTAATGACTAATCTCTCACTAATCTACACTAAGTTTTATCACTACTCTAATCACTAATCCTAATGACTATCTATTACTAATCTATCACAATTAAGGACTAATCTATCACTAATCATGACTAATTATCACTATCTAGCACTATTTTATCACTAATCGATCACTAATCTAATTACTAATCTTATCACTAATCTCTATCAGATCTAATGACTAATCTATCACTAATCAATGACTAATCTAATCACTAATCTATCACTAATCTAATGACTATCTATCACTCCTCTATCATCATCGAATCTAATACTAATCTATCACTAATCTATCACTATTTATCACTATCTATCACTAATCTACTGACTAATCATCACTAATCTAATGACTATCTATCACTATCTTGACTATCTATGCACTAAGCTAATGACTAAATCTATCACGAATCTAATGACTAATCTATAACTAATTTATCACTAATCTTCACTAATCTTGATGACTATGACTCTTTAATACAAACTCCAAATTCCTTTCCACTAACTTCGCATAGTTATATTGTGTCTATTGTACTGTATCAGGCTCGGTCCCGCTATGTTCGTTGCATTGCGTTTTCCGTTTTAAGTGTGTTTAGGGGACAATGCCTTTTGTCCACTCCTGTCCCTTTGCAAGTTAACAACTTGCAGATTTTCATGCATTTTGTCCGTAGTGTGTCTGTGATTGCCGCCGGTGTTGTGCAGTCCCATTAAACTGTGATTCTTACACACAACCGAAAGTCATTCACACATGTGGATAAAAACCGTGAACATCTCGGCTATTTCTATTATGTTTAAATGGGCATGCGATTCAAAAGGAGTTCACAGAACACGCACATAGTAAAGACCCAACCCTTAGTTCATTATCCCATTTCTAGATGGCGGAACCTTTGGGATCTAACAGGATGTTTTGGGTTAAAATGAACCACCATAAAATACAATATACCATTACCATATTTGCCAGTGTGCAGAATTCATTATTGATAATATATTTCCATCTTAAAGCCACAGTAAATCCTTTTACCCAAAAGTTACTTTAAGAGGATACAGCGGCTGTCAGTAGATCGGCATTAAACTCTGGAAGATCCTAGCGTGAAACGGAATTCGCAGAGATATCATTTGCCTTATGATAAGGACAACGCGTCTCTTGGATAATCTCCCTATTAACTTTTGTTTTTGTCGGCTTTAGCTGGGTACACACAGTACAGATTTTTGAAAAATTACCAGACAGATCTGAACAGAATCAGGAATCTAGCATTACAAAACAATGAGACCAAGCAAAAGGATCCCATATAGGGGAACTGATAAAACTAGTTATCATTTAGTCTTTTCCTTCTGGCATTCAAATTTGGCCAGTAGTGGGCCACTGTGTAAACCTGTACATGTGCTCGTCCTCTTTCTGACTTCCTGGAGTTTCACCAAGGAGAGGTGACTGAGAGCTGGGTGACAACTACAAGCTGGATTGTTATTTAGGTTGTTTCTGGTCGGTTTGGTGGGTATTTATGTGATATCTGTGGCCATGCTATGTCACCTCTATTGTGCTAATTGGCAATGGCGTTATTATATTATTCTGTTTAATAAATAAGATAATGTTTAAGTTCAAACGAGCCACTGGCGCCCCTTTATTGCTTCTACCTAGAGTGGTAGTTCAGCAACCCCTATTATCGCCTTACAACAGGTTAGATCAATGCCTCTGTCAGGAAAATCACAGTCGTTATAATGTTTTACAACAATAGCACCAGGTTTTTAGTATTATTATTATGATTATTATTATTATTATTAGCAAAAAATTTTAGTAAGCTCTGCAAGTGTAAACCACGATAAAGAAAAATGATTAAGCAGAACCACAACTAAAATACAATTTTTAATGCAAATAGGGTTCTGTGTCCCTTTAAGATGCTTCTGCAATTGTTTGGCATCGTAAATTAATATCCCTGAAAAGTTGTCTTTTTATAGCACATATTATCATAGATCTCCTTTCAATAGGCCACTTACCGCAATTTCGAGGAGAGGACTTGTCCAATAATCATTCTGTTTAGTCTATTCTAAAGGATCGTTAGATAAATGTCACAATAACTCTTCATCATCCATGTTCTATCTACCCATCCCCACATAGGCTGAATATTATTGGTACTAGGGGTTTTCCTGACCTTATTAAATACAGAGATTCCCGTTTTTGAAAATTCCGTGGATCCGTGGAATTTTCGGAATTCCGAAAAGGCAAAAGTCAACAAAGTTATTCAATAAAAGTTCTTATCGTTTAAATGGTGGCTAATTTTTGCCCCAACCAATCAGATGTAAGCTTTCAATGTTAATAAAATACGAAACGAACCTTTTTTGAATAACAAACCCTGAAAATATCAAGTTGTTGTTTTTTTTTACTATTGAATATCTAGTGATAAGAATATTTTAAATTGAAACACACATTTTTATACATTTTGGTTAAGATTTAGGTGCAACAGATGGTGTAACATTGCGGACGACGTACAATCGATTTTTCCAGCAAAAAATATTTGTGCCAATATTTGGCCAACGAACCGCACATATGACAGCGAATTGAAAGGCTCACTCCCTGTATTCCCTGTATTGTTTCAGCATTAGAAGAGCAGCCCCAGTACCCTTGCAAAACAAGAATACTCCTTAAATCTTTTTGTCATACAATTTGTGTAGTAGGGGGTCCAACAAAGCAATCTTTGGGATTAGTGAATCAACACAACACCTTGATCCATAGATTATCAGAGGCGATATGAAGCTCGATCGTCTTCCAAATCCTGACAACTTATGTTTAAATCAGAAAGTCCTAGGTGGCTTGCCGGGAGCGATATCGCTCTGGGTAATCTCCCCCTATGTGCTTTATTCCAGCAGAAATGTGCCTGTTTTTAGGTACAGGATTACCAAGAACCTTAAGCAGGGATGCCCCTTCCATTAATGCAAACTGAAACATTTGCTCAGGGCAGGGCCTGTCTTTCTAATGAGACAATATGAGGCAAAATGCTCAGGCAGCACCCATGTTAATATCAAAGAGGTTGCAGGCAGGGCTCAATTTAATTTAGTTTTCCTCCTTTTTAAGTGTCAGTCGAAGGAAAATAAACCTAGCGCCTAGTAGGGAGGCCCGCGGTTCGCGGATTACCGAACCCGGATCCACCACGGATTTATCCCATTCGCGAACGGCGGATTTTTCTGGATTTTTCCGCCTTCCGAACCGCGGATTTCTCATATTTTCGAAAACTGTTAAAATTTTTCGAGGATTTTTTTCATTTTAATGGGTCCGCTCGCGGATTTTTACCGAAAATTTCCGGATCCTCGAGCGACCGAGTTTAACCGAAAATTCACGGATCCTCGAGCGGATCAGTGTATGGTCAGTGTATGGCCAGTGTATGATCAGTGTACGGTCAGTGTATGGTCAGTGTACGGTCAGTGTACGGTCAGTGTATGGTCAGTGTATGGTCAGTGTACGGTCAATGTATGGTCAGTGTACGGTCAGTGTACGGTCAGTGTATGGTCAGTGTATGGTCAGTGTATGGTCAGTGTACGGTCAGTGTACGGTCAGTTGTATGGCCAGTGTAATGATCAGTCTTGGTCAGTGTACGGTCAGTGTAGGTCAGTGTATGGCCAGTGTAGATCAGTCTATGGTCAGTGTACGGTCAGTGTATGGTTAGTGTATGATCAGTGTATGGCCAGTGTATGGTCCGTGTATGGTCATTGGTATGGTAGGTATGGTCAGTGTATGGGAGTTTAGGATCAGTCTATGGTCAGTGTATGATCAGTTATGGTATGATCAGTGTATGGTTGTCAGTGTACGTCAGTGTATGTCAGTGTATGGTCAGTGTATGGTTAGTGTATGATCATTGTATGGTCAGTGTATGGTCAGTGTATGGTTAGTGTATGATCAGTGTATGGTCAGTGTATGGTCAGTGTACGGTCAGTGTATGGTCAGTGTATGGTTAGTGTATGATCAGTGTATGGTCAGTGTACGGTCAGTGTTTGGTCAGTGTATGGTTAGTGTATGATCATTGTATGGTCAGTGTATGGTCAGCGTATGGTCAGTGTATGGTTAGTGTATGATCAGTGTATGGTCAGTGTATGGTCAGTGTATGATCAGTCTATGGTCAGTTGTCGGTCAGTGTATGGTTAGTGTATGGTCAGTGTATGGTTAGTGTATGGTCAGTGTATGGTCAGTGTATGATCAGTGTATGGTCAGTTTACGGTCAGTTTAGGTCAGTGTATGGTCAGTGTAATGATCAGGTGAGGCTCAGTGTATGGTCAGTGTATGGTCAGTGTACGTTAGTGTATGATCTGTATGATCAGTGTATGTCAGTACGGTCAGTGTATGGTCAGTGTATGATCAGTATGTTCGTGTACTGTCATGTATGATCAGTGTATGGTCAGGTAGGTCATAACAGTGTAGTCAGTGTATGGTCAGTGTATGGTCAGTGGTACGGGTCAGTGTACGTCAGTGTATGGTCAGTGTATGGTCAGTGTATGGTCAGTGTCGGTCAGTTATATGGTCAGTGTACGGGCATGTAACGGTAGTGTATGGTCAGTGTACGGTCAGGTATGTTCAGTGTAGGTCAGTGTTGGTCAGTGTACTGTCATGTAGGTCATGTAGGTGTGTATGATCAGTTAGGTCAGTGTACGGTCAGTGTTTTGGTCAGTGGTAATGTTATGGTCATGATCATTGTATGGTCAGTGTATGGTCAGCGTATGGTCAGTGTATGGTTAGTGTATGATCGTGTATGGTCAGTGTATGGTCAGTGTTTGATCAGTCTATGGTCAGTTTACGGTCAGTGTATGGTTAGTGTATGGTCCAGTGTATGGTTAGTGTATGGTCAGTGTATGGTCAGTGTAGGATCAGTCTATGGTCAGTTTACGGTCAGTGTATGGTCAGTGGTATGGTCAGTGTATGATAGTGCATGGCCAGTGTATGGTCAGTGTATGGTCAGTGTACGGTTAGTGTATGATCAGTGTATGATCAGTGTATGGTCAGTATACGGTCAGTGTATGGTCAGTGTATGATCAGTGTATGTTCAGTGTACGGTCAGTGTATGATCAGTGTATGGTCAGTGTATGGTCAGTATACAGTCAGTGTATGGTCAGTGTACGGTCAGTGTATGGTCAGTGTACGGTCAGTGTACGGTCGTGTATGGTCAGTGTATGGTCAGTGTGTCAGTGTACGTCAAAGGTCGTGTAGTATGACGGTCAGTTAGTCAGTGTACGGCATTGTATGTCAGTGTACGGTCATGTAGGGTCAGGTTAGTCAGTGTACGGTCATGTACGGTCAGTGTACGGGTCATGTACGGTCAGTTATGGTCAGTGTACGGTCAGTGTAGGTCAGTGTATGGTCAGTGTACGGTCAGTGTATGGTCAGTGTACGTACGGTGTCAGTGTATGGTGATACTGGTAAGCCAGCGCTCGGTTGGAACAAAAATCCCTTCGTGTGTACCCAGCCTTAATGGCTTTAAGGTATATGTGGCAAGTATGTTCACTAACAAAATGTTCACACTCACACCTTGTGCTACTGGGCTCCACTTGAAACGAGCGTGGGGTCATTAGAATGGGTGCTATTAGAGATGGCGGAACTTCATAAAGTTCAGTTCTTTCCGAGCTTTCGAACTTTATGATTAAGTTTGAAAGTTTCAAAAACGGATCCATTAAGTCAATGGAATGAAAAGTTGTCTGAAATACGGTTTAAATAAATGGTAACTTAATAATATGAAGATTCGAGAGGTTATGATGAAGATTTGACGCGTTATCAAACCTCGAATTATAGATTGTAGGTTTCCGAACCCCCGACTGATCAATAATTATCGAAAGTCCAGAAAGTTCGAAAGTCAGAGAAATCCGGTCCGAGATAATTCGAAAAGTCCGGGTCCTTCGAACTTATTAAGTTGGTTCAAGTGGGTTTTGTGTCTGTTCTCTAGTGCTAATGGGTTGAACAAAGACCAGAATTTAGTGTAAATAGAAGAATGTGGAAGATCTGGAGCTTTCAGAATTTATCTCTGGTCCTAAACCTTAATGAATCCCATATACAATATTTGTTCCCTCCTTAGTAGAGATATTATTCCTAATTCTTTCCGTTATTGCCGAATAAGAAACAACCTGGATGTTTATATATCTTATATTTATTCTTTACAGATTTCTAGGTCAGAATACTAAATAATGATACAGAACAAATGAAAGGGTAAAAAGGATCCCGCAAACTCTCCAGCCCTCCGGCTTTCTTATTTAGCCTGAATGGACCCGTTTGTTTTGGGGTCTTTGTTAGTGCTGAAAGATTTTCCTTGCCTTTAATGTTATCCTGTTGTGTTGTGCAAGAACGCACAGACAAAGGGCTGGAAAACTAGGCTTTCATTTAGTGACTGATGATTAAATTTGCCTTTAATCCCCCAAGAAAACAGAAATGCTGGAAAGGCAAATCATTTTAAAGGAAGAATTGGACTTTGTTCCGGATCAGCTCTCTGTGTACCAATAAAAAAAAAAAAGGTTAATATAGTTACTCGACGATTTGCGTTGCCAGTACTGATCCGAGACCCTGAGATTCTGGGCTCTGTGCAAAATAAATCAGTCCAACCAAGTCCACAATAGTTGCCCTTTAGGAAGAGACAGGAATGGAGGGTTTAACCAGGAGGGTTTCTCTACAAACCTAAAGAACAACGGGGGAATACACTGACCGTGCACTGACCGTACACTGACCGTACACTGACCGTAACTGACCATACACGACTTATCTACACTGGCCATACACTACTTAGACTGACCATAACCTGTAACATACACTGACCGTACACTGACCATACACTGTCCATACACTGACCCACTGACCATACACTGACGTACACTACCGTCAACTGACCATACACTGATCATACACTGCCATCACTGAACGTACACTGACCGTACACTGACCATACACTGACCATACACTGACCATAAACAACCATGCACTAACCCTGCACTACCTTCCCTGTCCGTACACTGACCGTACCACTGACCATACACTAAACCGTACTCTGACCAAACCTGACCGTACAAGGACCATGCACTGACCGTACCTGTCCGTACACTGACCATAAAGGACCATACACTGACCATACACAAACCATGCACTACCGTTCCCTGTCCGTACACTAACCATACACTGACCGTACACTGACCGTACACTGACCGTACACTGACCTTACACTGACGTACACAGACCGTGCACTGACCGGCACTGACCGTACACTGACCATACCTGACCATACACTGACCGTACACTGACCGACACTGATACAGTACACTGAATCGTACACTGACCGTACACTGACCGTTACACTGACCGTACACTGACCTAGACTGATCCATTACACTGACCATACATTGACCCTACCCTGACCATACACTGACCATACACTGACCTGCTCTATCTTCCCTCCTCTCTCTCTTGTATATCTATCTCTTCTGTTCTCCTCGTCTCTCTCTGTATATCTATCTCTATCTGCCCTCTCCCCTCTCTGTATTATTCTATCTCTATCCTGTCCTCTCCGGCTGTTATCATCTCTGCTCTGCTATATTCTGTTTCTCCCTTCTCTCGCTTGATATTCGATCTGTCCCTCTCCCTATACTGCTCTCCTCTCTCCTCTGTATTCTTATCTCTATCTGTCCCTCTCTCTCTGTATATCTATCTCTATACTTCCCTCTCGTCTCTGTAATCTATCTCTATTCCCTCTCCCTGTCCCTCTCTCTCTTCTGTCCCCTCTGCATATCTATCTCGTATCGTCCCCTCTCTCTTTCATCTTTTGCCTCCTCTATATATCCTATCTCTAATCTGTCCCTCTCTCTTTCTGTTATCTACTCACTGTCCCCTCTTCCCTCTCTGTAACTACTCTCTGATCTCCCTACTCTTGCCTCTCGCTAACTACTTCCCCTCTATCTTCCCTCATCTGATACTCATCCGTCCCTCTCCTCTCTCTGTTTCTTATCGTCCCTCTTGATTCTCATCTTACTGTCCCTCTCTCTCCTTTCTTGTCTCTCATCTATCTTATCTGTCCTCTCTCATATGTCTATTTGTCCCTCTCTCTCCTGTATCTCTTCCGTCCATTACTCTCATCTTATTCTCTATCTGCCCTCCTAGTATTCTATCTCTTCGCCTCTCTCGTTATTCTTTTTTGTCTTCTCATCTTATCTATCGTTATCTGTCCCTCTCTACCGTACACTGACCATACACTGATCATACACTGGCCATACACTGACCTTAGACTGACCATAACCTGTACATACACTGACCGTACACTGACCATACACTGTCCATACACTGACCCACTGACCATACACTGACCGTACACTGACCGTACACTGACCATACACTGATCATACACTGGCCATACACTGACCGTACACTGACCGTACACTGACCATACACTGACCATACACTGACCATAAACTAACCATGCACTAACCATGCACTAACCGTTCCCTGTCCGTACACTGACCGTACACTGACCATACACTAACCGTACTCTGACCATACACTGACCGTACACTGACCATGCACTGACCGTACCCTGTCCGTACACTGACCATAAAATGACCATACACTGACCATACACAAACCATGCACTAACCGTTCCCTGTCCGTACACTAACCATACACTGACCGTACACTGACCGTACACTGACCGTACACTGACCGTACACTGACCGTACACAGACCGTGCACTGACCGTGCACTGACCGTTTCATCTTTGATACACCCATTATTTCGCCATTTTACAAAATGGGTCATAACCAATCACCACAATGGCAAATAATTGAGGAAGTCGAAAGACACAGGATAGGGGGGGGGGGGCTATAGATCGACCCTACTCCAAAGTGATACAGATGGATTATGGAATTAGACACCCATTGTCCCCACTGGTATGAATGAACAATGCAATCTCAAATGTTTCTTATAAAATGTTTACTGGCTCAATACCATTAAAAATGATGCTAATTGATTGTCTGTATATTCTCTCTGCAGATATAAATAGAAAAAACTCTCCTATAGTCTAAAACCTCGGAGTATTATATAGTAACAGGTATTATAGAGAGTAATATCGCATAGGCCACATTGTGGCAGTGTGGGATTATACTGTAGCTAGTAAGTTACTGGTAACATTATATATTTGTTTACACTGTAACGAAAAAAGGAACATTTAACCTTTTCAAGATGTGATTAAGATATTCAGCAAGAACTAGATATCACTATACTTTAACAGGTACCTATCACTAAGGACTATAAGACTTTACATGGATCACTTTTAAAACTATGTTTGGACACTGGAATTACCACATGGTTCAATGAACATTGCCATTTTTTCATCTTTGATACACTGAACTTTTGTGTTTTTCGTTGTTTACTTACATGCAATTAAGTTAGTAATGCTGTAGGTAAAAATTCACTTTTTGCAGTTATGTGGAGACACCATATGGACATTTGGTTTGCACCTGAGATGGGGGAGGAGTTTGGTTAAGGGCATGTCACTTCCTGTTCCCTATAAAAGAGAACTAAGTTGTAACATTGCGTGTGCTTGAGAAAGGACCAGTGGGTCCGAAACATGTTGCATGCGTGTTTTGTCTTATAAAGCTTTTCTACACAGCAACAGCCCTGTGCAATTGTATGCTACACCGAATAATTTATTACACTGACGATTGATCCAGAATAGTGGCAACTGGAAGTGTGGCCTACGAGCATTTCTTGCCTCGGTACCTGTGTACCTCTAACTACAAAGGAGATCTGAACATACTAAGCCTGTGTGTACCATTGTTCTGGGAATTAAGATGATGTGTTAAAGCTAGGTACAATTAAAAAGAATTGGGAAAGAACCCCAAAACAGTTCTAAAAACCCTTGTGGCCATAGTAAGAGGGCCCAAACTCACAGAACCTTAAAGAACATATAACCTTTATCAATGTTAAATCGACAACACTAAAAATCGAGCATCCCTCCATAATAAAACCGGGGGATTGGACAATCATCCGATGGAAGGGCACTAAAATTAACTTGCATTAGTTTTTCCACCTGTTCCTAAATTCTACAAAGGGATTGTGTACTTGCCAACTGCCCTTGCGGGTGGGGCTATGTAGGGAAAACGGAGGAGAACCCAGACTTAGACTAGGCTAACAGTAAAAGGACAATTGTCAATTACAAGGTTACAGCCAGCTAGGCCGAAACCTCCCGGTTAGCAAGCATTTCTTCCACAATAGACACCAGGTTGTCCCCACACTGAACTGGCAGGTTTTAGAATTGGTCAAACCCAATATCAGAGGAGGTAAACTTTACAAAGAAGTTATTAAATAAGATAGGCACGTGGATACATGTGTTAGAATACACTGGGCCCAAAAGGTAATGAATGAGGGACACAGGCCTCAACACCTTCCTCTGAAGTCGAACTGTAGAACGGATAACATGTTATAAAGTATCTATTGGAGTAGCTTATTTTAGGATTATATACTTACTCCACAACATGTTGCCTAGGTTATCAATCGCCACCCACGGATTTGTACACAGCAGAACATATACAAGAACACAATACAACATGTCTAAGTATACACTATGGTTTTATTTACTTGCTGTTCTTTTACGTATTGGATAGTTTTGTAACATTTTTTATGCCATTACATTTATATTTTTATTACCATAAACAACTGTTTTTAAAATAGACTATGCATTTTAGTACACTACAATGAAGGTTTTTAATACTAAGTGAATAGAGTAGTAAATAGTTACTGTATTTTTATTGAACCATGTTATAATTGTGATTGATATTGTTATTTATTGCATATGAGACTTTTATTGTTATTTATCATCTTGAGTTTGTGTAAGCATTGCACTTTGTTTGGCTTGGTTTTACAGCCTCACTTGATGCCCTGGCCTGCATATCACATTCCACATGGCCAGGGGTGGGACTTAGGGTATATATGTTTGTAACTCAACTCCGTGCACTGGTTATAACCTGATGAATGGCACTGTAGTTCCCGAACGTCGTGGTGGTGTTCACTATAAATTGTTGTATTCTACCATATGTGGTTCTCCCTTTGTTTTTGGCATCTTTGTTTTGAGATTACCTAGCTCTGTGGAGGTAGAGAGCTGAGGGTATCAGCACTCTCTATTGTTCCTGGCAGAAGCCACAGCGGTGTGCTGAGGTTTTCTGAACTGTATTATCTATCTTCATCTATCTAACGCATCTATCTGGGAAGCGCATAGGCTGCCTGTATTCCTCCGTGCTGGTGTCATTGACGTCATCGACGCTGGCGTGTGCAAATGCCAACTGTGAAGTCCGGAAACGTATGCAGAAGGTTCGGGTCACTGCAGGAGCACAGGCAGTTAACACAACATTTGGGGCTTTGCCGAATATCCGGGGTCACATGCCCCGATGTTTTAACATAGATACGCCACTGGTACATATTCATACATTGCCGTTAAAGCAATATTCCCCATACCCCCCATACTGGCTACTCTGTTAAGTCATGTCTCTAAGACTATTGTTTAAGCATATGGGTCTTAAGGTGTTAACACGTGCAGCGCAGGGCCAATCCGCGACGCATGTGTGTATGCACCAATCACCAAGGGTAACCAAGTAAGTAGATCTCCAGATGTTTAAAACTACAATACAACACCCAGCTTCTCTAACTCCCGAATCCTTATAGAGGAATGCTGGAGAGTAAGTATTTTTCCAACATCTGGGGATCCTACTTGTTTGCCTATCCTCTACTAACCATGGGGCCCAACACCTGGGCAACTTTGTTTTGGGGTGGACTGCCCTTAAATAAGATACTGTGTTTTTTTCTATCAATTACACAAGTTACCCCAATTTCCTATTTGTTTTCCTTTTTTTTAAGGATGTTTTTCCCTTATTGATAAATTCATTTGCCCTTTATTTCTGTTAAATTCTATTTCTTTTTCTGCTTTCACTATATGCTTTAATGTAAGGGACCTTGTTTTCTTGATAATGGGGTATTTACATATTAAATGGTTCTGAATTACACCCGAGTTACCGAGTACCCGTTAGCCTCTTCCAACTTTCCATGTTACTGTATACCGCCTTTAGTGTCTCTTTATTACCTTTGTATGCTCAGTCCAAGCATCTCTGCAGTTGCTTGTTACAGGCAGTGTCCACCCACCAAGTCTTCTAGACAATCCAGACTTAGAAAGTGTGCAACGCGATCAGAAGGCCGGCCAGTAGTCACACCCACACCCGGTTATCCTTATTCCATTCTTCAGGGGATACTTTTAACTTTAATACACTTTTACCAACTGGTAATTTAACGTTTTTGGGTGTTCAAACTAAAAATCACCCACAAATATTACCATAAAGACCCAAGTTACTTCAAAATAAGTCTTTAATAAATTCAAAACTGCAATTATAAGTAAAGGTATTTCAATAAAGAAATCCATGCATTGTATAATTACTATGACTTTTCTATAGACTACTGACCATTGTGTGAACTTTAGTATTTTAATTTTCCTTGCTAAAACACATTTTTCTTCTCCAAAGGCTGCTGGTTTAAATGATGTGTTGCAATTCTTTTCAAGTTATAACTAAAAGAATTAGTCAACTTGCCGTCTTACCCTTCCCTCCTCCCTAAGACAGGGAAAAGAAGCTCATTGGACAGATTCTAAATGGTTAAACACACTGAGCATGCTCATGCCAGTGCACAAGAGGATTCAAACTAATGGGAGTGCATGCTTTAACACCTGTCTATGTCATTTTGCATTACCAAGAAAGGCAAAAAAATTTTAATCAGCATATTTTAAGCTAGTGTCGAGAAGTGTGAACTTTTATAAACAAACAATAACACTAAGATAAAAAGAGCACCTGATCTGATTCTGTTGCCATTTTGGTCAACTAAGGTCAAAATATTCGTTTTTACATTATATCCATGAGATCATGAAAGCGAATCATTCAACTCTTCCCCGCCCCATGCATTGTTTTGGTGCCATAGACTCACACTTTATTTACCTGCGTAGTATAAATTATACCCTCCCATCACCCGATAGCTATATAAATTTCCATCTTCAACAATTCCCAGGACAAACACCAATTTATTACCTGGACCGTGTTTATTAACCCGCAGAATGCGGCTTTCTAAAACTCACAGTCCTTTAAAACCCTATCTTCAACAACAGGGAGCTGAATTTTAGGAGTCAGACAATGTTTACATTATAAACACTACAAACATTACTGGGTTTTTTCAGCCATTTTCTCTGGTTGTGAATCAGACTGTTCGACATAAAGACCCCGTCAAGCAGCTTACCGGATTCACTATAGTCCTTATTCATTCCTGCAAGCTGAATTTTAAAAAAAATCCTCAAAGGAATGCAACTGAATAAAGTCTCTGTTCTGCCGGTTGCCGTCATTATCAGTATGGCAATCGGTGCATTTGTTTTGATTGCAGCAGGACAGAATGAGCAGAGTTGCTGGAAGTTTGGCACATGGCACAACCTACATGGCAGGAATTCATTTGCTCATTGGTGATTAGGTGAAATAGTATGGCTTCTTTACATTGATTCCATATTCCGACAGTGCCAGGGTGAGATCTTCCATAGTCACGGGGTGTATTTTTTATCCTGTAGGAGAAACCAGAGGGTGTTTTCTCCCACATGGACCAAGTAATGGACAGTGTACCAGCCGTATAAACAGTTACATTGCAAACATGTTAAGCAGAAGTTAGACTTTCCTAGTAATAGCATGCTGGCCAAGCCTTAGGATAGATATTAGGTTAATAGAACTGTAATTCACTAGATAGAAAGTCATTTAAAAAAATTTAGATATTGAATTCTGTGCACATTTAAGGTCTAGTGGGTTACACTTTATATTGCATTTCACTTTGCAACAAGCACCTTCTCTAAAGCCTCATTCCGACTGTAGAAACACCGATTTAAATGGCAGGTAAAGTGGGTCCAAACAACTGTGATAATCCTGCAATACCTTTTTTATGGGTAACAAACTGCTTTAAAAACTATAGACTTCAATTTTGATATAGGCATTTCAGATATAGATGCTCCTATTGAAAAGAGCTGATGACAAGTGCTGCTCCTATAGACAAGTGCTGCTCCTATAGACAAGTGTTAATATACTTTCACTTAATGGCCTTAGTAGGAATCCTGATTTGGACAGAAGACCACACTGTCTCATGTATCCATATGGAAGATGGCGCAGTCCTATAAAACCTCAGTGGAACTAGGACGTGCTGCAGATTCCAGATAACGCTATGATACATCTCCCTGTGGGCAAGGGAGTTCTTCTACTTTTGCTTTAATGCAATAACACTGAGATTCATCTCAAACACTATTTACTGTCAGCACGCGATAGTTCTCATTGGTACCAGGAAATGATACATAGGCATTTCTCTGTGTCGTGCAAGAAATAGTTAAAGGATAATGTATACTATAAATTAAGTTAGGGTCAATTGGAAGCTGTAGCTTTAAAAAAATTGGCCATATCCCCCCCCCCCCCCAAGCCCCTCCAGAGCCTACCTTTGCAGAGTTAAAGTTGCTGACATCTTGTTTGCCAGTAGTGATTACTTAAAAACCGCCCCTCCCCAATGTAGGATGCTGATTGGCTAGCCTCATTGTTAATGCTTAGCACGCCGGAAGACATCATGTTGCATGTGCTGTGACGTCAATACGCGCCGCACAGAGCAATCGTGGCATTACCTAATGACGCTAGCCAATCAATCTCTTCATGAACAAATCGGAGGGGCGGATCTAAGGAATCACCTACTGGCAAACAAGATGTCACCAACTTTAACTTTGCAAGGTAGGCTCTGGAGGGGCTTAGGGGGGAATGGCAATTTTTTTTTTTTTAAGCGGATGCTTCCAATTGCCCCATCTTCATTTTATAGTATACTTATCCTTTAAGAACATTGTACAATTACAAATTAGGTAATTGTATTATCATAGGAACTGCACTTGCTAGAATGTAAAGATTTAAAAACGGTGACTTGTCAGTTAGCTGCCTGCAACAAGGGCAGCAGGGGAAACAGCAGACAATCATGGTTTGGATGTCAACAATCACTCTCTTATTGACTGCATGGAGGGAGGGGCCATCTTACTCTGCAAGAATGGGGGCAATTATACTAAATATCTGGTAATTAATCATCTATATTGTGCTAAATATATCAGTTGGGGTTTGGGGCAGGTAAATGACAATAACCTGATTTCTGTTTTAAGGATGGAGATGGCCTTAATCCGACAGTTTAAATTATAATTAGCCATAAAGTTTTGATAGGTTTATTTTTATGGCTCCTGGTCCATTCATTATAACTCGTGCCCTTTAAACCTACCTTGCTTTTTGCTGCGAGAGCTTCCAGAGGCAGTTCCCTTCATCTTACAGTGCTGTAGGGCGTCATTGGCAATATCAGCGATGAACTTCTGAGCTGCCAGAGATTAGTCGGATACTGGGAAGAAACAGTCAGTAAATAAACAGCCCGAACCATGTCGTATAAAACGGAGCAATGATCTAAAATGTAAATATCCCTATACCACCCATAATGCCATAACCCGTGATCCTGCATTCACTGAACCATGCCCATGTTTTCTATATGGGTGGGCTTTTTCTTTTTTTTACCAGGTATTAAAAAACAATGCAACCATGAACAGTCGTAATGCACAAACTCAGGCCCTCACATATTCACATGGCGTCGGCAAAATAATCTACAGAGTAGGTTCTCATCCATGACCATTAGTGGAACCCCACATTCATCCATGTACACGGCCACTGTTAGAGCACAATAAGCTATAGCAAGCCATAGTATAAAGGCACCAGGAAACTGGGGATGACGGAAGAGCTGCCAGACAGCCCGCTCTGCATGGTAGTGCAAAATGGGAAGTATGATTACTATATGACCTCCCTAGGAAATGTATATTTAGGAGGGAGAATTTTAGAAACAGTGTTTTGGGGCACTGAAGTTGCCCTTTAAACCAGTTATTAAACACAGATCTGGGTATTTTGTTTTACAATATGAGATTTTTTTTTTACCCTGTGTTGTCTCTATTACATCATATTCAGAATCACCATATGATGTAATTATGTCACAGATGACATAATAAATAGAACATCCCCTTTAAGGCAAAAAAGTTGCTCCTTGTAGATCCAAACAGCTCAGCCCATCACTAAGTAACCTTCTCCTACAAATGAGAATTCTTTTTACAATAGGGACAAAACCGAATTAGGGATTTAAACCCTAAACCATCTACTCACTGCAATCATGTTGCATGTAAAATCAGTGAGCATAGTCCAATCAGGCTAAAACAAGCAGTCACTTACATGCGGGATCCGATGCTTCAAAACCAGCCCGGTTCAGATAATATCCATGACAGCATCTGGGATCTGTACAAATATATTAGAAATTAGGTTTTAAAGATGTAAGAGAAAATCTGCAATTTTAGATTATTTAGTTCCTTATTTACATTAGTAACTCACACTAGACCCCTACACACAAATATTTAAGTACAAAGGTGCGTACACGTGCGATCGTGACCCGTGACGCAATATGTGTACAAACGGCCGATAATCCGCCTTGTGTATGGGCCCTTTATAGGCTGAAACAGCCGTTCGTTCAAGATCATTGCCCGATCCACCGGCGATCTTCGAACGAGCGACCGTTTCGGCAATAAGTGTCCATACACAGTGTGTACGAACTTAAAACGTTACAGATTGTGTGACTATCTTATTGGAAATATAAGCCATCTTCTGTTATGTCATGAATTAAGTGAACAGAGTCGTCTTTTATCCAGATCCTTTTATCTGGATCATACATCTGGGCTATCCACGGGTAGTGGCAAATACCACATATGAGTGTTTTGTGGCAGCCATTAGTAGATTACATGCTACATCAGTGAAGGAATGCCGCACCTTGTATCCTTTTACCTGTAACATACAAACTGTATTTCCCTATAAGGGAACAGAACATGACTGCATTTTATTAAAACCAAACATTTGGTTAAATATTTGTATATTGTTAAAAAAACAACTGTATATGTCATAGTTTTAATTCAAATGAAAATCAAGTAGTTCTATTATAAATGAACTTGGTTTACAACCAAGGAGTAAAAATGACATGTAACATTTTTTGTTTTCCTTAAAGGAATAGTTTTACTCAGAAGTGAGCTAGTCCTTAACTGCTTTAAAGGGCATGTCCACCCCAAAACTATAATCCCCCCCCACTACTGGCCCCATTGTGTATGTAGTTTAATCCTTACCTTACATCCAGCTCCATCTGGTTCTTCTGCTATCCCTCCCTAAAGTCCAAAAAAACGCCCACCAGGAGTACTGCTGAGTCACCAGACTCTCGCGCCTCCGCTCTCCCCTCCCGTCCGCCAGAAGGCTGCCTGCAGCCCTTCTCCCCTCCATCTCTCGATTTAGATCCCTCCCCTGCGTAAAAACATTTTATGTAATAGTCCCCTGTCCCCCATCCCCAACCACTATAGTTTTAAGTTCAGAAAGTGCCCCAATATTACTTACTCCCCTCTTTCCTCCGCCGCACTGAACTCCCGGAAGCCGCGTCCGTGATTGGCTGCCGCTCAGCCAATCACAGACGCCTGCCGGTCCCGCCCCTCTGCTTGCATTTTCTCGCAAGCAGAGGGCCTGGCAGTGCGGCGGAGGAAAGAGGGAAGGTCAGTAATATTTGGGCACTTTCTGAACTTAACACATATACGGTTGGGGACAGGGAGAATATTAATATAAAAACTTTAAGAAGGGGGGACAATGCCCTTTAATTAAAGAACGGGAGGTAAAGGACTATGCCTTACTCCCATTCTTCAATTACCAGAACAAAGGAGGAAAATTTACCTTGTGCACAATCCACCGCCGGCTCCACTGACAGTTCCCAATCACTTCCGCATTCAGTTTAACTATAACTATATGCACAATAATGCGCACTACAGCTCCCTTAACTCCCGTACTCATTTTAAGCATTAAGGAATATTCACTTTCTGAGTGACCTACTCCTTTAATTGTTTTCAACGCTGCACCAAACATTGCACAACATCCCTGGGCCTTGTCCTCTGCAGTTCTAAGCAGCACGAAAAGGAGCAGAATCAGCTTAACAAGCCATGAAATTACTAACGGCAAAAGAGGAGTCGACTACTACACTAAGGGTTAGTCCCACTGGGTTTGTTTTGAAATTGCAATGCAATTTAAAATAATGGAAATGGCTGAATCGGCTCCACTATTTCTATCAGCAGTGTGCATGACTTTGGACTGGTATAATAATACAGAAACTGCAATGACCCAAATGGTAAGTGGTGCATGTAACTATAGCATGTAATGTTAGACACACTAAGAGAAAGAAGGAAGAATGCTCCACACCTAAATGCAATTGTAATATATATCAAGCCCTTTATTTTAAATGGTAAACACATAACATCAAACATATCAGTTAAAATCACTTAAAGCCTATATACAAACACACGAAGGGACCCTAGCTCAATGTGTAAAGCAGTTCCGTCATCCCACAATGGTAGTCAAAGGGTAGTCATAATCATACTATATACCTTCCCAGTTGTGTCAAAATGTGGAGGCACCAGGGGGTCCATGTGGGAGATAGCCAAGACAGAGAGAACCACACAAGGGGTCCGCCACATGCATGCAGCATGTCACAAATAAACGAAGAAACCTTGAAAGAGTTCGTTTTTCTACAAAAATGACTGTACTGAGCATCACTGCTGGTGGTTAGCAGGAGTATCAAAGCAATAAGCAGGTGTGCAGGGGATACTACAAATTCAAGTCTGTTAACCCCACAAACGGACCGAAAGGCTTATAAGATTTGCATTGCGTACAAATACTCCCACCATAGATCATCTTTTACGTGGGCATTCCTAACTATGCAAGTTGTATTCGCATCTATTAAATCCTACAAACCTTCACCAGTGCACAGCTATGATCAGCTACCAAGTACAGACAAAGTGTCACACCTGAGAGGGGTGTGGACCCCCCGAAACGTTGTGTACCTGGCTTGTATGTTGAGCACTTAATAAATGGAACTTTTGTTATTATTATTCTATTTGAGTGTGCTTCCCTACGAATTGAAATTGGATTATAAAAAAACCCTTAGAAGTTTGGTAGCCAGGGGTGATTAGGCTGATTTGTCTAGCCCTGCTGTAAAAACACAGGAATATTACCGTTGGTGTGTAGTCTTCCAACTGCATCAAAAAATCCACCAAAGGTGTAGTAGAGATGACTGGCTTAACGTCTCCATTTGATACACCAGAGGGCATGTATACTCATTGGTGAGCGACCCCTCCATGGTGCGGCAGCAGCTGCAGTGGATGCTGGAACTGCAAGATTAAAACAGACCAGTGATTCTCTCCTCACATTACCCCAACTCTGCATTAAATGTCTGTGGTATTTGCTTATGAATTTCTCTGTTCCTATCTGGCACTGTAAAAACAAAGCCCACATAGCAGGACTAGGATGACAGACACGTCTTTAGTCATTTCATTTGGGAGTTATGGCTTGTAAACCATCTACGGTGATGGCAGGGATCGACAGAGAGAGGAGGGTACAACTGATTTTCCCTTAATTTAGCTTGGTAACGAAGTTTCTAAAAGTCTAATGTCTCTTTCTAACTGCTCTGTTCCCACTGCCTGTCTCTTCCCCTGAGTCCTTGGTACCCCACTGCATGTCTGTCCTCTTCCCATCATACTGTTCTCAACTCCCTGTCTGTCTCTCTTCCCATATACTGTTCTCACTGCCTATCTGTCTCTCTTCCCATCATACTGTTCTCACTGCCTGTCTGTCTCTCTTCCCATCATACTGTTCTCACTGCCTATCTGTCTCTCTTCCCCATCATACTGTTCTCACTGCCTGTCGTTCTCTCTTCCCATCATACTGTTCTCCCTGCCTGTCTCTCTTCCCATCATACTGTTCTCACTGCCTGTCTCTCTTCCCATCATACTGTTCTCACTGCCTGTCTCTCTTCCCATCATACTGTTCTCACTGCCTGTCTCTCTTCCCATCATACTGTTCTCACTGCCTGTCTCTCTTCCCATCATACTGTTCTCACTGCCTGTCTGTCTCTCTTCCCATCATACTGTGCCACTGCCCGTCTCTCTTCCCACATACTGTTTTCTCACTGCCCGTCTCTCTTCCCATCATACTGTTCCTCACTGCCCGTCTCTCTTCCCATCTACTGTTCTCACTGCCCGTCTCTCTTCCATCAAACTTGTTCTCACTGCCCATCTCTCTTCCATCATCCTGTTCTCACTGCCTGTCTCTCTCCTTCCATCATACTGTTCTCACTGCCCGTCTCTCTTCCCTCACACTGTTCTCACTGCCCCGTCTCTCTTCCCACATACTGTTCTCACTGCCTGTCTGTCTCTCTTCCATCAACGGTTCTCACTGCCTGTCTCTCTTTCCATCATACTGTTCTCACTGCCTGTCTGTCTCTTTCCATCATACTGTTCTCACTGCCTGTCTGTCTCTTTCCATCATACCGTTCTCACTGCCTGTCTGTCTCTTTCCATCATACTGTTCTCACGCCTGTCTTCTCTTCCATCATACTGTTCTCACTGCCTGTCTGTCTCTTTCCATCATACTGTTCTCACTGCCTGTCTGTCTTTCTTTCCATTATACTGTTCTCACTGCCTGTCTTCTTTCTTCCATTATACTGTCTCACTGCCCGTCTGTCCTTCCCATCATACTGTTCTCACTGCCCGTCTCTCTTTCCCATCACACTGTTCTCACTGCCCGTCTCTTCCCATCATACTGTTCTCACTGCCCTCTCTCTTCCCCATCATACTGTTCTCATCTGCCTGTCTCTCTTCCCATCAAACCGTTTCTCACTGCCTGTCTGTCTCTCTTCCCCCTCATACTGTTCTCACTGCTGTCTGTCTCTTTCCATCATACTGCTTCCACTGCCTGTCTGTGTCTCTTTCCATCATACTGTTTCTCACTGCCTGTCTTGTCTTTCTTTCCATTATACTGTTTCCTCACACTGCCTATTGTCTCTCATTCCACTCACTGTTCCATCTGCCTGTTTTTCTCTCTCTCCCATAATGCCCAGCACCCCCACTGCATGTTTTTTTCCCATCATCAACTAAGCATCCACAGCCTGTCTACTTCCCATCGTGCCCTGTGTACCCACTGCTACCCTCCCTGCCCATCATGCCCTGTGTACCCATGCCTGAATTCCTTCCCATCATGCCGTGTACCCTCTGCCTGCCTGCCCATCATGCCCTGTGTACCCACTGCCTACTTCCCATCATGCCCTGTGCACCCACTGCCTGCATTCCCATCATGCCCTTTATACCCACTGCCTACCTTCCCTCATGCCCTTTGTACCCACTTCCTTGCCTTCCCATCATGCCCTATGTACCCTCTGTCTGTCTTCCTTCCCATCATGCCGTGTACCCACTGCCTACCTTCCTTCCTATCTTGCTGTGTACCTACTTCCTGCCTTCCCATCATGCCCTGTGTACCCACTGCCTGCCTTCCTTCCCATCAGGCCCTATGTACCCTCTGTCTGTCTTCCTTCCCATCATGCCGTGTACCCACTGCCTACCTTCCTTCCCATCTTGCTGTGTACCTACTGCCTGCCTTCCCATCATGCCCTGTGTACCCACTGCCTGCCTTCCTTCCCATCATGCCCTGTGCACCCACTGCCTGCCTTCCCATCATGTCCTTTGTACCCACTCCCTGCCTTCCCATCATGCCCTTTGTACCCACTGCCTTCCTTCCATCATGCCCTTTGTGCCCACTGCCTTCCTTCCATCATGCCCTTTGTGCCCACTGCTGCCTTCCCATCATGCCGTGTACCCACTGCATGTCTTCCTTCCCATCGTGCCCTGTGTACCCACTGCCTGTCTTTCCATCATGCCCTGTGCACCCACTGGCTCCTTCCCCATCATGCCCTGTTACCCACTGCCTGCCTTCCTTCCCATCATGCCCTGTGTACCCACTGCCTGCCTTCTTCCCATCATGCCCTGTGTACCACTGCCTGCCTTCCTTCCCATCATGCCCTGTGTACCCACTGCCTGCCTTCCTTCCCATCATGTCCTGTGTACCCACTGTCCTGCCTTCCTTCCCATCATGGCCCTGTATCCACTTTCCTCCCACTCAGGGTCTCACCACTGGCTCTGCGCTCCCCTAATCTCTCCCTGGTACCCCGGCGTAGCACTACATTGGGTCCAGGTTGGGGACGTTGGCCGGGCTAGGTTTGTTTTCGGTCACCGGCCAGGCTGCGCTGCGTTGGTTGGAGGCTGAGATTCAGCTCCTGTCTCCGTCCCGCTCATCTTCAGTTTCTTACAAGGACTTCCGGAGAAGCCGGATATCTCGGTCATCACCTGATCACATCCCCTAGCAAACTACCACTGCGTCATTGTACGGTGTGGGAGGAGTCTAAACCTGGACTGCGGCGGTAACATTGGCTGATAAATCAGCCATAGGAATTCCAACTAGCAAGAGGGCTCTCGGGTAACTGACGGGGTGTAGACCAATAGGATTTGCTATGTGAGTGATCTCATGGTAAACAGCCTGAGAGGTTTGAAAAACACGGAAGTGTTCTGGCGCCGGGAGAACAGTGTTTGACAGGGAAGGACAGTGGGACTATGGCGGAGATCACAAGTGTCCCGCTGGACCGGGACTAACTCGGACCCCTGCCGGTTACTGAAGGCAGCAGATTGGGGTGAGCCATGGGATGGGACCGGGGGTGTTCAATGGGGGCTCTACAGGAGCTTCTGGGAGTTTCAGCTGTATAACCTGTTTTCTAAAGGCACTTGATATTTGGGGTTAAAGGTTAACTTAAACTGATTTAAACAATGTAATTCCAAACTAAATATTCACAATAAAACCTCTAAGTACAATAATCTCAGTCTCGCGCTTGCTCAGTGAGCTCACACATGCTCAGTGGAGTTCCCAGAGAGAGATCTCCAATCAGATTCTTGAACTTCTCCCTGTGCTGGAGGGGGGGACATGTATTAACATGGAAGAGATCTATATCCCTGTCTTAGCATTGTATTAACATGGATGGATCTATATCCCTGACTTAGCATTGTATTAACATGGAAGAGATCTATATCACTGAGCTAGCATTGTATTACCATGGAATAGATCTATATCCCTGACTTAGCATTGTATTAACATGGAATAGATCTATATCGCTGACTTAGCATTGTATTAACATGGAAGAGATCTATATCCCGACTTAGCATTGTATTAAACGGAAGTCAAGATAAAAACGCTATTTTTTTAAAATAATTAAATAAAGCAGCTATATGAAACACAACCCTGATACATTTACTATACTTGCCAATTAAAGAAACAAATCAGTATGCATGCTCACCGACTGTCCCTCGTACCCTCTCTATTGCTTCTCTCATAACCTCTCTAGTGCTCTCTCTCGTACCCTCTCTACGCTCTCTCTCGTACCCTCTCTAGCGCCTCTCTCGTACCCTCTCTAGCGCTCTCTACTCTCGTACCCTCTCTAGTGCTCTCTCTCGTACCCTCTCTGCGCTCTCCCTCCCTCGTACCCTCTCTAGTGCTCTCCCTCGTACCCTCTCTAGTGCTCTCCCCTCGTACCCTCTCTAGTGCTCTCTCTCGTACCCCCTCTAGTGCTCTCTTTTGTACCCCCTCTAATGCTGTCTGTAGTAGCCGCTTTAGTGCTCTTTTGTAGTACCTTTAGTACTCTCTCTAATGCTCTCCCTAGGACCCTCTCTATTGTTCTCTTTAGTACCCTCTAGTACAGGATGTCAAACCTGCAGCCCTCCACATGTTTGTAATAACAACCTCCCAACATGCCTTGGTTGCAGAAAACAAGGTATGCTAGGAGTTGTAGTTTCCAGACATCTGGAGGGCCACAGTTTGACATCACTGCTCTACTCGCACTAGTGTCCTCTCCGGTAACCTCTGTAGTATCTTCTCTAATGCTCACTCTAGTACCCTCTGTAGTACTCTCCTTTGTACTCTCTCGTTTCCTTGTGTTGAGCAAAAGTGCAGGGCCGGATTTATACTTTTTTCTCCCCTAGGCCAGCTAACTTGTACTGCCTGTACACCCTGTACACGGTCATTTATTGGCTGAAGCAGAGCTTTGTAAGTGGGAGAGGGACCTGCCCCCAGCAAATCGACATCGCTGCCCATTTCTGATTTAAAGCTTTGCTGTGTGCCAATTAACGTGCATTGTGTAAATTTAAAATGGGGATGCAATGCTGCTTTAACCCTTTTCTTTCTTTCTTTCTTTCTGCCACCCCTGGTGGCTGTGCCGCCCTAGGCCACGGCCTAGGTGGCCTGGGAAATCCGGCCCTGCAAAAGTGCTGAGGATCCCTGATCTCTGAAGAGAGAGTGACAGATTCAGACAAATAAAGCCGAGGGTCACCCTCCAAAATAAATAACATTTATTGGTGACCACTGTTGTAGTGCGAGCCACAACTTTAATTGTTGTCCAATTGTCACCCGACACATTGTGTGTCACGGGTTGGCCCCCACAATTACACATTTATGAGCGTTGTTGCACTCTTCTAACTCCAAATAAAAATTGAATGGAATGTCAGGGATCTGCTCTTGAATCAGGGAGACATTGCATATTGTTATATATGACATAAAGTTCTGTTTTTCAAATAAAAGAAAATTCTTATTTTTTATATAAATCTAGAAAGAGAGAATCTAAACAGGTAAAACATGCACCTACTGCCTGTTATTGGACTACAACACTGTGTCGGTAATGTTTTGTTTGCTAGTTTCACCGAAGGACGCAGGTGTGATTTGGGGGGGGGGGTTTATAACATAAGACCCTTACCACCTTTCCGTACCTGGGTAGGGTTAACCTTTCCGGTCCCCAAACCTTGCCATGTCGGGATGTTATTAAGCATTTACTTTTAGAATTATATCTCTATTTCATTTGTTTTCTATTCATGATTTTCCTTTGGGCAGGATAAGCATGCTTCCTGTATCGGTGGTCTCTGACCGTACGGGCACATCCCTTCTCTCTCTGAGATTTACCACATTTGCTGTGGGTACCGTGTGCTTGCCACTATTTGGGTTCCTCTTCTGTATCGTCTGGTCCTTGTTTTTCAACTTCAGCGAATCAACTGCTACCCACTGCAACGTAAGTAAATATGTCCCCACGCCCCTGAGAACTGCTCTTCTGATTCTTTGTCCCACTTTTTGCTTTACACACATAATAGGTATAAGTAATGACTTTGGCCTTAGGCTGACGTTGTTTGATCACATTGATGTACAAGCTTGGACTGTGCTTAGAACCGGTAACTGCAGGTAGAAAAACAAGGCTTGTCCAATTTGTAATTTTTAGGGAGATTTACCCAGGAGCCTCAGACGCTGTGGGGTTAAAGCCCACTGATTCAATAGCGCTGTGAGTTTAGTAAATCCCGTGGGACTATTTAACACCAGCTATTATCACATAGGTACAGGCCGCAGAACTGCTAGTGTACAGCATGCAGTGGCTGCTCATGTGTCTTTGCGATATCTGCTCAGCTACCCCAGCAAGGGTTAAAGCCATTATAAACGATATTGAATCGGTTAGCATGAATTTAACCCGTTTCCTTTGCTGCAGCTGCATGAAGATAGGGCTGATTGTGTATTACATAAAATAATGAATAGCATTACATTGTGCAGTTTTAAGCAGCCTACGGTCTGCCCAATTTTGTGCGTTTTACAAACCACTTAACAGTTCATTTATAATGTAAATTGCTTGAAATATGCCCCACTGTGTGCGCTGCGATCCATTGCAATTTTCTTTAACAGGCGTTCATTTTTTATCCATTTCCGCCAAGTCGCACAAGCAATGTTTTACCCATATCCCCTGGATACAAGCAACACTAGTTTATATATGTATGATTTATAAAGCGCCACTTGGGGACGCAGCGCGTGTACAATATAAAATACAAAAGTCACACAAGGGGGGTAAATCATAAATAATTCAGTTCATAAATATATAATATAATAAATAAGTGCTAGAGCCTTGCCACAGAGGAAAGGAGGTCCCTGCCGTAGAGCTTACATTCTAGTAAGTGCATGGCAGAAGGACAGTGCTTTTTAGTTGGTTGCAGTTTTTACCTGCTAGAGTTCTTTCTCCACCAACCTACTTAAAGGTTACACAGGATGCCTGAAACAGGAAAATCTTTGCAATTGATGATGGGGCTAAAGAATTGCTCACCACCTGAATTCAACAGCAATTGGGCAGGTCAGGAATTGCAGATAA
Organism: Hymenochirus boettgeri; assembly: GCA_019447015.1. Classification (NCBI taxonomy): domain Eukaryota; kingdom Metazoa; phylum Chordata; class Amphibia; order Anura; family Pipidae; genus Hymenochirus; species Hymenochirus boettgeri. Next base: position 343,558,144 of record CM033470.1, read on the forward strand.
TTAAAGCTTTATATAGGGTGAATTGGTTTAAGGGTATGTACACTGGAAAATTTCCTTTTTAAATTGCCCATTACTGGAACTATAATTCATCCCAACTATCACTGTTAAATTTTTTGCTGATCTGACCCCTATTTCTTTAGATATCCAATCAGAAACATCTTAAGTTTTAGCATTTCTGTAAGCGGTTTTGCTGTAGCTGGAATGGTTTGACAGTTGGTTGTGCTGTATGCAGTATTGACAGTTCAAATTTCGAATATAAATTCCCGGGCACACTGTTGTCTTGTGAAAACCAATCACTCTTTATTCAATGTTTCGACGTCTCGCAGGACGTCTTCATCAGTTCTGCGAGACGTCGAAACGTTGAATAAAGAGTGATTGGTTTTCACAAGACAACAGTTGTGCCCGGGAATTATATTAGAAATTTGAACCATAATAACACATACGAATGGGAGCTGTGTGACCTGGAGGCACCTGAATATACTAACATGGTATATTGGATGAGTGCATTTGAACCTGAAGATATTGCAGTATTGACAGTTGTATGTGGGAAAATAGTCAGGTCAGTGGTCAGAGCCTGAGCAAACCAAGTATTGGTCCTTACCAATACCAATAAGTCCTGTGGATTTGCCGGCTGATGTCACTACTCGGCGCCTCTCACTGCCCTGCGCCGAGTACTGACGTCAGCCGGCAAACCCACAGGACTTACAGAGCGTGCGGCAGCCGGTGTGGAGCCTCAGCAACATCGTCCGGCAAGGAAGACCTTGACTCGAGTAATAGCCGAGGTAGGTTTTTAGGTTTATTTAAAACTTTATACGTTTCGTTTCCGAAAATATTTTTATTAACACACACTAGGATAAGTAACATGAAACCCAATTACTGTAAAATCAGTTTTGTATGCAGCTTTAGTTATGGCTTTATTTGTGTGTGTCTTGGTCTCCATAAGCTCCATCTTATTACAGGTCACACAGAAATGGGTCTGGTCAGGCTGTCTGATGACATCACTGGGATGATCATCAAATGGACGTTCTCAATTGGTTAAATTGTCTTTTCACTTTCTTTTAGGTTCCTAACTACCTGCCCTCAGTCAGTGCCTCGATTGGAGGAGAGTCCCCTCAACGATACGTTTGGCGCATCTCTATTGGCTTACACTCTGCCCCCGATTTCGCTGGCTGTGGCATATTTAACTATTACAAGGCCGCCCACTGTCCCGCGCTACTTCTTCTGTTGTCCCTGAACTTCCTGTTTAATGCCTGGGAAGTCTTTTGCCTTCTCCTGCTGACTTACATTTCATCATCCGAGGATCATGGTGAGGCTGGAACATCTAACATAACATGGATTTGCGTTTTGTTTCTGGTGATGAGCTCAGGGTTTATCTGCTGTGATTGTTTAGTATCAGTCATTCATAGCCAGGCTCAAAAGGCCTGCTGGGAATGGTATTCCTGCAGGTCATCTATATTTACCATTTATCACCACCCTCTTTTCACCAACGACATTAAAGGAAAAACTTCCCTGACTTGTGGGAATTTGAGGGGAGACAAATTACCATAAAGCTCGCAGATATCATATATAATATAATAATAATGACATTGGGCGCATTAACACACCTTTTTTCTGCTACAGCAAATCCCAGAATCCTCCTTTGCGACTGTTCTGATATGTTAAAGGGAAAGTATAGGCCAAAATGACCCGTGAAAGCTTAGAAAACGGCTTCTATTATTGCTTGAAATGTCTTTATCCTCTGAGAACAAGACTGTGAAGCCCTTGAGTTTCTTCTGTTTTAACATAGATTTAGTGAAACCTGTTACAAACAGTCCTACATTGTTCCCCGTTGTTCTCTTGGTCCTGTTCTGACACTTTAATATCTCTGCCTTTCCCCCACAGGGCTGCACGCAACATCGTTTATATTTTCATGATCTTCGCTCTATGTCACATGTTCCTAACCTGCTACATATGGCGAGCTTACCGGAAATCCTCCTTTAGTGCAGAGGTAAGGACAACGCTTCGATCACCGGATTTCCCAGTATCCATAGAGAAAGGAAGATCAAGCCCCTCTATCCGATAGAACCTTTTTTTTAAGGAGAGGTAAAGTTTTGTTTAGGGGAGTTTTCACAGCAATACCTCCTTCATCCCCTCTTCATGACATTTCCCTCTGGAGGATCAGAGAAACAGAAAAATTTTGACTTTAGTTCTCCTTTCATAAAGCACTAATGAGCTGAGACACCTCCGCTGCTAGTTATATCAACTTCTGTCTCTCTTTGGAGTTGTCAGGGAGTGTCAGCTGAACTCTGCCCAGTAGATGTCATTGGCTGAAGGAAAGCCCTGATTGGATAATGCAGACAGTGAGTGGGCAGTCCACGTATATTTAAGGGAAGGTTTAATTTAAAGTCCCAGTACAGTGTTTTGAGAATTCGGGTTGCATTGTAGTAGCACAGTTTGAAATTGGATTTCTACATACACCAGTTTAAATTCACCCATCTATAGCAGAAACTGCTGAACACGGCACGTAAAAAGAATGTCATGTACAGGCGCTGTCTGTAAATAAAGATTGGTCTGTGGGCAGTCAAAGCAGCTAACAGGTACCACTTACTACCACAATCTATCCTGTGTATAGGCCCCAGTATGCTTTTGGGATCTGTTCTGCCGGATAAGTAAGGTGGGGAAGCGTTGGACATAGTTCTCCAGTATTGCAGGATGTCTCCTTGCTCCTCTCCATGGCGGCTAAACTGTCTGTAGGGCGAACTTCAAATAAATAATCTTGGACCAATTGTCTAATGATCGGTAATAACAGGCATCAGGCATCGCTCACCAGCATTATTAAGCGAACCATCGAACGGATCACTATGTCTACAAGTGTCTGTTCGCATGCTCAGTGATATAATAGACTCCTCTTGCCTTGCAGTATTTCTGTAACGTGCTGTGTCTGGGATGGGATAAGATCTCGTTTATTTCCTGTATGGTTTGTATGTTCCCACATGAACTCTTTTTATTTTTTATTCTCCCAATGATCTAGGAGCGAAAATCGTATATGTGGAAGAAACGTCTTTCAGTCGTGAATCTGGTCACATTTTGTGTCTTCCCTTCTGGTTTACTTTCGGCACAACATGTACTGTGAGACGGGAGTATGTGGATGTACTTGGGCTGGTTATTCTTGGTTGTACTTCTATAGATAACACCCCTAGTTAAAGAGACACTAAAGATTTCATGTACTTTGTTAAGGACATGAAATCCATTTCTCTTATTCACCGGGAATGGAGAACGCTTATTCCCAACTCCATTGTGATAATAGAATACCCGGAAACACTGCAACGATTACCTTACCAGCTCTCCACTCGACTCCTCCTCAGCTGTCGGGCACGCTGTCCAAACAGAGTGCCTCTCTTGGAGCATACGCGCCAGTAAAAGAATAGGCGCGCGAGACGGAGAGCTGAGAGGAGATTTGAGTGGAGAGCCGTAAGGTAAGTGTATCACTGTTCCTGGGCATTCTATTATTCACAGGGGGTGGGGATAAGCGTTCTCCCCTCCCTGTGAATAAGAGAGATGGATTTAATTTACTTAAAATCAGTTTAGTGTCCCTTTAATTATTTCTCTTAATTGTCCATCTGATATCATTAGAGCCAGACGTGCTTGTCCAACACATGAGAACTAAGGTTTGTGCCCTATGCGATCCATCAGTGTATAATAAAAAGAGGGGACTCTCATTTATCTTAATGCTTACTTATCTTCATTTTGTCTTATGTTAGTACTACACCATCTTCTCTTTCCTGGAGTACATGGTTGTCCTCTCCAACATGGCTTACCACTGACCCGCGTGGTGGGACTTTGGAAATAGAACTTCTTGTTGGCTCCCCTGAGGAAGCGCATATAATTGGGGGTATCGGAATCTGCCGTTGATTCATCCAGGATCAATTTCTTGTCTCTTTTTTGAAATAGAGATTTTTGGTGGCAGGAAGAGATTCTACTACTTGTTTAACAACTGTAATACTGCCCGTGATGTCTCAGCGTGACTGTAGGTTTACACAGAGCTGGGAACTGAGCCAGGATACAAAAGACTGAATCCTTTGGGATTCAGACCTTATCGCTAACATGGAGTGTAAAATATACGTTTTGTTACTTTCTACAATCAAAATGTTTTTTTATTTGTTTTGTAAAATTAAAGTGCATGTCCACCCCCGAAGAAGATTTGTAACCAGGTTGGAAGACCCCCCAACCAGAGTGTTTTATTCTGTTATATTTATCGATCTTGTAGAACACCACCTTTTAGAACGGATCTGAGGTCTGTAAGTTAAATGGTTTATGGTTGGTGGGTCTAAATGGTACTAAAACTTTCTTTTGGGGGTGGACTTGCTCTTTAATCATTAATGCTTGGTCTATATGTACATTAGGCACATATGTGCCAATCCTGACCTGATCCTGGTCCTTGCCAGCTTACCAGCTAAAGTAAGTTGTAAGCTGTGTAGGCCATCATTTACATCAGAGTGTCCAGAATAGACATTTTGGCTCTAAATCAGTAGGGAATGATTGGTTGTCTGGTTAATTTAATCCCTGTGAGATCTGAACATAATTGCGGGTAAGTAAACAACGAAAAACCAAAAGTTCAGTGTATCAAAGATGAAAAAATGAAAAGCCATGGCAATGTTCATCTGAACCATGTGGTAATTCCAGTGTCCAAACATAGTTTTTAAAAGTGATCCATGTAAAGTCTTATAGTCCTTAGTGATAGGTACCTGTTAAGTATAGTGTATCTAGTTCTTGCTGAATATCTTAATCACATCTTGAAAAGGTTAAAATGTTCCTTTTTTTCGTTACAGTGTAAACACATATATAATGTTACCAATACTTTACTTAGCTACAGTATATATCCAACACTGCCACAATGTGCCTATTGCATATTACTCTCTAGAATACCTGTTACTATACTTAATACTCGAGGTTTTCGGACTATAGGCAGGTTTTTTTTACTATTTATATCTGCAGAGAGAATATAACGACAATCAATTACATCATTTTTAATGGTATTGAGCCGTAAACATTTTATAAGAAACCCATGTGGGTCAGGTTATGTGGGACAGACCTCAAGGCCAATTAAAGAGCACAGGGGCAACATAAGGAATTACAAATATAAACACCTACACCGATACACCATATTTCGCCATTTTACAAAATGGGTCATAACCAATCACCACAATGGCAAATAATTGAGGAAGTCGAAAGACACAGGATAGGGGGGGGGGGGCTATAGATCGACCCTACTCCAAAGTGATACAGATGGATTATGGAATTAGACACCCATTGTCCCCACTGGTATGAATGAACAATGCAATCTCAAATGTTTCTTATAAAATGTTTACTGGCTCAATACCATTAAAAATGATGCTAATTGATTGTCTGTATATTCTCTCTGCAGATATAAATAGAAAAAACTCTGCCTATAGTCTAAAACCTCGGAGTATTATATAGTAACAGGTATTATAGAGAGTAATATCGCATAGGCCACATTGTGGCAGTGTGGGATTATACTGTAGCTAGTAAGTTACTGGTAACATTATATATGTTGTTTACACTGTAACGAAAAAAGGAACATTTAACCTTTTCAAGATGTGATTAAGATATTCAGCAAGAACTAGATATCACTATACTTTAACAGGTACCTATCACTAAGGACTATAAGACTTTACATGGATCACTTTTAAAACTATGTTTGGACACTGGAATTACCACATGGTTCAATGAACATTGCCATTTTTTCATCTTTGATACACTGAACTTTTGTGTTTTTCGTTGTTTACTTACATGCAATTAAGTTAGTAATCTTGTAGGTAAAAATTCACTTTTTGCAGTTATGTGGAGACACCATATGGACATTTGGTTTGCACCTGAGATGGGGGAGGTTTTGGTTAAGGGCTGTCACTTCCTGTTCCCTATAAAAGAGAACTAAGTTGTAACATTGCGTGTGCTTGAGAAAGGACCAGTGGGTCCGAAACATGTTGCATGCGTGTTTTGTCTTATAAAGCTTTTCTACACAGCAACAGCCCTGTGCATTGTATGCTACACACCGAATAATTTATTACACTGACGATTGATCCAGAATAGTGGCACTGGAGTGTGTGCCTACGAGCATTTCTTGCCTCGGTACCTGTGACCTCTAACTACAAAGGAGATCTGAACATACTAAGCCTGTGTGTCCTTTGTTCTGGGAATTAAGATGAGTGTTAAAGCTAGGTACATTAAAAAGAATGGGAAAGACCCCCAAAACAGTTCTAAAACCCTTGTGGCCATAGTAAGAGGGCCCAAACTCACAGAACCTTAAGAACATATAACCTTTATCAATGTTAAATCGACAACACTAAATCGAGCATCCCTGATATAAGCTCACCATAATTTGGAAACGGTCTATCCAAGGTTAAGTAAACCTAGGAGGAGCCAACTAAAAGGTACTGATCACTAGAGTGCTGCCTGTCCACCAAATAGCCACACACAATCATTATGGTCTTCCTATGATTATATTTGAAGTTCTTAAATTCGGGGTGCCTCGTACACTGACCGTACACAGACCGTGCACTGACCGTGCACTGACCGTACACTGACCATACACTGACCATACACTGACCGTACACTGACCGTACACTGATCGTACACTGATCGTACACTGACCGTACACTGACCGTACACTGACCGTACACTGACCATAGACTGATCATACACTGACCATACATTGACCATACACTGACCATACACTGACCATACACTGACTGTCTCTATCTGTCCCTCTCTCTCTCTGTATATCTATCTCTTTCTGTCCCTCTCTCTCTCTGTATATCTATCTCTATCTGTCCCTCTCTCCCTCTCTGTATATCTATCTCTATCTGTACTCATCTCTCTGTTATATCGATCTCTATCTGTCCCTCTCTCTCTGTATATCTATCTCTATCTGTCCCTCGCTCTCCTCGTATATCTTTCTCTATCTTCCCTCTATCTCTGTATATCTTCTCTATCTGTCTCTCTCTCTCTCTGTCTATCTCTTATCTCTCTATCTGTCCCTCTCTCTCTGTATATCTATCTCTATCGTTCCCTCTCTCTCCTCTGTTCTTTCTCTATCTGTCCCCTCTCTCTGTCTACTATCTCTATCTGTCCCTCTCTCCCTCTGTATATCTATCTTCTCTATCTGTCCCTCTCTCTCTCTGTATATCTATCTCTATCTTCCCCTCTCTCTCTGTATATCTATCTCTATCTGTCCCTCTTTCTCTCTGTATATCTATCTCTATCTGTCCCTCTCCTCTCCTGTATATCTATCTCTATCTGTCCCTCTCTCTCTCTGTATATCTTTCTCTATCTGTCCCTCTATCTCTGTATATCTATCTCTATCTGTCCTCTCTCTCTCGCTGTATATCTTTCTCTATCTGTCCCTCTCTCTCTGTATATCTATCTCTATCTGTCCCTCTCTCTCTCTGTATATCTATTCTCTATCTGTCCCTCTCTCTCTGTATATCTATCTCTATCTTCCCTCTCTCTCTCTGTATATCTTTCTCTATCTGTCCCCTCTCTCTCTGTATATCTATCTCTATCTGTCTCTCTTTCTCTGTATATCTATCTCTATCTGTCCCTCTCTTCGTCTGTATATCTTTCTCTATCTTTCCCTCTCTCTCTGTAATCTATCTCTATCGTTCCCTCTCTCTCTCTCTGTATATCTATCTCTATCTGTCCCTCTCTCTCTGTTATCTATCTCTATCTGTCCCTCTCTCTCTCCTCTGTATCCTATCTTCTAATCTGTCCCTCTCTCTCTATATCTATCTCATCTGTCCCTCTCTCTCTCGTTATCTATTCTCTATCTTCCCTCTCTCTCTTATATCTTTCTCTATCTGTCCCTCTATCTCTGTATATCTATCTCTATCTGTCCCTCTCTCTCTCTGTATATCTCTCTATCTGTCCCTCTCTCTCTCTGTATATCTTTCTCTATCTGTCCCTCTCTCTCTGTATATCTATCTCTATCTGTCCATCTCTCTCTCTCTCTGTATATCTATCTCTATCTGTCCCTCTCTCTCTCTTGTATATCTTTCTCTATCTGTCCCTCTCTCTCTCTGTAGATCTTCTCTATCTGTCCCTCTCTCTCTGTATCCTTTTCTCTATCTGTCCCTCTCTCTCTGTATATCTATCTCTATCTGTCTCTCTTTCTCTGTATATCTATCTCTATCTGTCCCCCTCTCTCTCTGTATATCTTTCTCTATCTGTCCCTCTCTCTCTGTATACTTTCTCATCTGTCCCTCTCTCTCTGTTATCTTCTCTATCTGTCCCTCTCTCTCTGTATAAATATTTCTCTATCTGTCCCCCTCTCTCTCTGTATATCTTTCTCTATCTGTCCTCTCTCTCTGTATATCTACTCTATCTGTCCCTCTCTCTCTCTGTATAATCTATCTCTATCTGTTCCCTCTCTCTCTCCTGTATATCTTTCTCTATCTGTCCCTCTCTCTCTGTATTCTTCTCTATCTGTCCCTCTCTCTCTCTGTATATCTATCTCTATCTGTCCCTCTCTCTCTGTTATCTATCTCTATCTGCTCCCTCTCCTCTCTCGTATATCTATCTCTCTCTGTCCCTCTCTCTGTATATCTATCTACTATCTGTTCCCTCTCCTCTCTGTATATCTATCTCTCCTTCTCTCTCTCTCTCTCTTCCTCTCTGTATATCTATCTACTATCTGTCCCTCTCTCTCTCTGTATATCTTATTCTCTAATCTTCTTGTCCCCTCTCTCTCTGTATATCTATCTCTCTATCTGTCCCTCTCTCTTCTGTATATCTATCTCTATCTGTCCTCTCTTTTTTTTTTTTATTTCTATCTCTTCTGTCCCTCTCTCTCTGATAATCTATCCTGTCTGTCTCTCTCTCTCTCTGTATATCTATCTCTATCTGTCCCTCTCTCTCTGTTACTATCCTATCTGTCCCTCTTCTCTCTGTATATCTATCTCCTATCTGTCCCTCTCTCTCTGTATATCTATCTCTACTGTCCCCTCTCTCTCTATATCTATCTCTTCTGTCCCTCTCTCTGTATATCTATCTCTATCGTGTCCCTCTCTCTCTCTGTTATCTATCTCTATCTGTCCCTCTCTCTCTCTCTGTAATTCTCATCTCTATCGTCCCTCTCCTCTCTCTGTATATCTATCTCTATCTGTCCCTCTCTCTCTCTGTATATCATCTCTAATCTGTCCCCCTCTCTCTCTGTATATCTAATCTCTATCTGTCCCTCTCTCTCTGTATATCTAATCTCTATCTGTCCCCTCTCTCTCTCTGTATATCTATCTCTATCTGTCCCTCTCTCTCTCTGTATATCTATCTCTATCTGTCCCTCTCTCTCTGTATATCTATCTCTATCTCTCTTTATATCTCTCTCTTTCTATCTCTCTCTATTTTATGGTCTTTCTGCCTCTTATCTATCTGTCGCTCTTTATCTAACTTTGTTTATCTGCCTCTTGTCTATCTCTCTTTTTTCTTTGTCTATCTGTGTCTCTCTCTCTCTCTGTCTATCTATCTATCTAACTCAGTCTGTTTATCTATCTGTCTATCTATCTATTGCTCTATCATCTATCTAACTGTCTGTGCATCTATATCTAACTGTGCATCTAACTCTGTGCATCTATCTAACTTTGTGCATCTATCTATCTATCTATCTGTCTGTCTGTGCATCTATCTATCTATCTATCTATCTATCTATCTCTATCTATCTAACTCTATCTATCTATCTATCTATCTATCTAACTCTATCTATCTATCTATATAACTAACTCTATCTATCTATCTATCTCTATCTATCTAACTAACTCTATCTATCTAACTCTATCTATCTATCTATCTATCTATCTATCTTACTCTATCTATCTATCTATCTATCTAACTCTATCTATCTATCTATCTATCTATCTAACTAACTCTATCTATCTAACTAACTCTATCTATCTATCTAACTAACTCTATCTATCTAACTCTATCTATCTAACTAACTCTATCTATCTATCTATCCAACTAACTCTATCTATCTATCTATCTATCTAACTCTATCTATCTATCTATCTATCTATCTATCTGTCTATCTGTGCATCTATCTATCTAACTCTATCTATCTGTCTATCTATCTAACTCTATCTATCTAACTCTATCTATCTATCTATCTATCTATCTTACTCTATCTATCTATCTATCTATCTATCTATCTAACTCTATCTATCTACCTATCTATCTAACTAACTCTATCTATCTAACTAACTCTATCTATCTATCTAACTAACTCCTATCTATCTATCTAACTCTATCTATCTATCTAACTCTTTCTATCTAACTAACTCTATCTATCTATCTATCTATCTATCTAACTAACTCTATCTATCTATCTATCTATCTATCTATCTAACTAACTCTATCTATCTATCTATCTATCTATCTATCTAACTCTATCTATCTAACTAACTCTATCTATCTAACTCTATCTATCTATCTATCTGTCTATCTGTGCATCTATCTATCTAACTCTATCTATCTAACTATCTATCTATCTAACTCTATCTATCTAACTAACTCTATCTATCTATCTATCTATCTAACTAACTCTATCTATCTAACTCTATCTATCTATCTATCTATCTGTCTATCTGTGCATCTATCTATCTAACTATCTCGTATAGCCAACTATTAAGGGTACGGATGATTGTAAGTGACAGTGACTTGTGCAAAAAAAAGACTTAAGGAAATGTGCAATAAATTTATTGTGAGGGGCTATGACACTGCAACTTTGATGAAAGACTGAAAAAGTTATGCAGATTGAGAGATCCAGCCTTATAGGAAATAAGGCAGAAACACAGAAGGACAATCCTAGAATACCCTTTATCACCAAGTATAGCACTAACTCGGACAAAATCAAGAAGATAGTTAAGAACAATTGGAGATTATTAGAACAGGATGCTGAATTTGGGAAATTGTTCACTGAACCACCCTTGTTTTCCTATAAGAGATCCAGAAATTTAGGAGACCATATAGTGCATACGGACCTTGTCCCTTCCAATACTGAGCAAACCTTTCTCTTAGGTCCTCTGAAATCAGGCACCTTTCCATGCAGAAAATGTGGTGTATGCAATTCCATAATACCGGGGGATGTGGAACATCATCCGAGCAAGGGCACTAAAATTAAATTGCATAGTTTTTCCACCTGTTCTACCAAAGGGATTGTGTACTTGCTCAAATGCCCTTGCGGGTGGGGCTATGTAGGGAAAACGGAGAGAGAAGCCAGAATTAGAATAGGCGAACATAAAAGGGACATTGTCAATTACAAAGGTTACACCATCTAGGCACGAAACCCCGGTTAGCAAGCATTTCTTCCACAATAGACACCAGGTGTCCCAACTGAAATGGCAGGTTTTAGAAGTGGTCAAACCCAATATAAGAGGAGGTAATTACAAAAGAATTTTATTAAATAAAGAAGCACGGTGGATACATGTGTTAGATACACTGAGTCCAAAAGGTATGAATGAGGACACAGGCCTCAACACCCTTCTCTGAAGATATAACTGGTAGACTATAACATGTTATAAAGTAATCTATTGGAGTGATTATTTTAGGATTATATACTTATACTCAAAACATTGTTGCCTAGGTTATCAATCGCCACCCACAGGATTTGTTAACAGAGAACCATATACAAGAACATCATGAAAACATGTCTAAGTATACACTATGGTTTTACTGCTGTTTTTAAGTATTGATATTTTGTAACATTTTTATGCCATTACATTATATTTTTACCTAAACACTGTTTTATTATACTATGCTTTTAGTACACTATATGAAGGTTTTTAATACTAAGTGAATAAGGAGTAATAGTTACTGTATTTATTGAAACACTGTTATATATTGTGATTGATATTAGTTATTTATTGCATATGAGACTTTTATTGTATTTATTCACTTGATTTTGTAAGCATTTGCACTTTGTTTGGCTTGGTTTATACAGCCTCACTTTGATGCCCTGGCCTGTCATTCACATTGCCACATGGCCAGGGGGTGGGACTTAGGGTATATATGTTTGTAACTCACTGTGCACTGGTTATACCTGAGGAAGGGACACTGTAGTCCCGAAACGTCGTGTGTTGTTCACTATAAATTGTTGATTCTACACATATAGTGTGCTCCCTTGTTTGCATCTTTGTTTTGAGATTACCTAAGCTCGTGGAGTAGAGAGCTGAGGGACAGCACCTATCTATTGTCTGGCAGCAAGCCAACAGCGGTGTGCTAGAGTGTTTCTGAACTGTATTATCTATCTATCATCTATCTAACGCTATCTATCTGGGAAGCGCATAGGCTGCCTGTATTCCTCCGTGCTGGTGTGCGATTGACGTCATCACGCTGGCGTGTGCAAAGTGCCACTGGGAAGTCCGGAACGTAGCAGAAGGTTCGGGGCACTTGCAGGAGGCACAGGCAGTTAAAACATTTGGGGCACTTTGCCGAATATCCGGGGCACATGCCCCGAATGTTTTAACATAGATACGCCACTGGTACATATTCATCTTGCGTAAAGCAATATCCCCCATACTGCTACTCTGTTAAGATCATGGTCTCTAAGCGATTGTTTAAAGCATATGGTCTTAAGGTGTATAACACGTGCGAGCGCAGGGGCCAATCCGCGACGCACTGTGTGTATGCACCACACCAAGGGTAACCAGTAGTAGATCTCCAGATGTTTAAAAACTACAACACCCAGCATTCTCTAACTCCCAGAATCCTTATAGAGGAATGCTGGGAGTAGTATTTTTCCAACATCTGGGGATCTACTTGTTGCCTATCCCTCTACTACACAGTGGGCCCAACACTGGGGCAAACTTTAGTTTTGGGGTGGACGTGCCCTTAAATAAGATACTTGTTTTTTCTATCAATACAATGTTAAACCCAATTTCCTATTTGTTCCTTTTTTTTTTAAGGATGTTTTCCCTTATTGAGTAAGATTCATTTGCCCTTTATTTCTGTTAAAATTCTATTTTCTTTTCTGCTTTACTATATGCTTTAATGTAGGGACCTTGTTCTTGTAATGGGTATTTACATATTAAATTGGTTAGAATAACCCGAGTTACCGAGTATCCCGATTAGCCTCTTCCAACTTTCCATTGTTACTGTATACGCCTTTAGTTCTCCTTTAATTAACTTTGTATGCTCAGTCCCAAGCATCTGCAGTTGCTTGTTACAGCAGGTCACACCCACAAGTCTTCTAGACAATCCAGATTAGGAAAGTGTGACCGCGATCAGAAGGCCGGCCAGAGTCACACCCACCCGGTTATCTTATTCCATTCTTCAGGGGATACTTTTACTTTAATACCTTTTACCAGACTGGTAATTTACAGTTTATTGGTGTTCAAAACTAAAATCACCCACAAATATTACCATAAAGACCAAGTTACTTCAAATAAGTCTTTAATAAATTCAAAACTGCAAATTATAAGTAAAGGTATTTCAATAAAGAAATCTCATGCATTGTATAAATTACGTATACTTTTCTATAGACTACTGAAACATTGTGTAGAACTTTAGTATTTTAATTTGTCCTTGCTAAAACACATTTTCTTCCAGAAGGTGCTGGTTAAAATGATGTGTTGCATTCTTTTCAATTATAACTAAAAGAATTAGTCAACTTGCACTCTTACCACTCCCTCCCTAAGACAGGGAAAAAGAAGCTCATTGGACAGATTCTAATGGTTAAACACACTGAGCATGCTCATGCCAGTGGCAAAGAGGATTCAGAAGTAATGGGAGTGCATGACTTTACACCTGTCTATGTCATTTTGCATTACCAAGAAAGGCAAAAAAATTTTAATCAGCATATTTTAAGCTAGTGTCGAGAAGTGTGAACTTTTATAAACAAAACAATAACAACTAAGATAAAAGAGCAATGATCTGATTCTGTTGCCATTTTGTCAAACCTAAAGGTCAAAATATTCAGGTTATTTACATTATATCCATGAGATCATGAAAGCGAATCATTCAAACTTCCCCGCCCCATGCATTGTTTTGGTGCCATAGACTCAAACTTTATTTACCTGCTAGTATAAAATTACCCTCCCATCACCCGATAGCTATATAAATTTCCATCTTCAACAATTCCCTCAAAGGACAACCAAATTATATTACCTGGACCGTGGTTATTAACCCGCAGAATGCGGCTTTCTAAAAACTCACATCCTTTAAAACCTATCTTCAACACAGGGAGCTGAATTTTAGGAGAATCAGACAATGTTTACATTATAACACTACAAACATTACTGGGTTTATTTCAGCCATTTTCTCTGGTTGTGAATCAGACTGTTCGACATACAAGACCCAGTCAAGCAGAGCGTACAGGATTCTCTATAGTCTGTATTCATTCTGCAAGCTGAATTTTAAAAAAAATCCTCAAAAGGATGCAACTGAATAAAGTCTCTGTTCTGCCGTTTGCCGTCATTATCAGATGGCATCGGTGCATTTGTTGATTGCAGCAGGAAGAAGGAGCAGAGTTGCTGGAAGTTTGGCACATGGCACAAACTACATGGCAGGGAATTCATTTGCATCATTGGTGATTAGGTGAAATAGTATGGCTTCTTTACATTGATTCCATATTCCGACAGTGCCAGGGTGAGATCTTCCATAGTCAGGGTGTATTTTTTATCCTGTAGGGAGAAATCAGAGGGTGTTTCTCCCACATGGGACCAAGTAATGGACAGTGTACCAGCCGTATAAACAGTTACATTGCAAACAGTGTTAAGCAGAAGTTAGACTTTCCTAGTAAATAGCATGCTGGCCAAGCCTTACGGATAGATATTAGGTTAATAGAACTGTAATTCACTAGATAGAAAAGTCATTTAAAAAAATTTAGATATTGAATTCTGTGCACAATTTAATGGTCTAGTGGTGTTACACTTTATATTGCATTTCACTTTGCAACAAGCACCTTCTCTAAAGCCTCATTCCGACTGTAGAAACACCGATTTAAATGGCAGGTAAAGTGGGTCCAAACAACTGTGATAATCCTGCAATACCTTTTTTATGGGTTAACAAAACTGCTTTAAAACTATAGACTTCAATTTTGAGTATAGGCATTTCAGATAATAGATGCTCCTATTGACAAGAGCTGATAGACAAGTGCTGCTCCTATAGACAAGTGCTGCTCCTATAGACAAGTGTTAATATACTTTCACTTAATGGCCTTAGTAAGGAATCCTGATTTGGACAGAAGACCACACTGTCTCATGTATCCATATGGAAGGAAATGGCGCAGTCCTATAAAAACCTCAGTGGAATTAGGACGTGCTGCAGATTCCAGATAACGCTAATGATACATCTCCCTGTTGGGCAAGGGAGTTTCTACTTTTGCTTTAATGCAATAAACACTGAGATTCATCTCAAATCACTATTTACTGTCAGAGCACAGGCGATTGTTCTCATTGGTACCAGGAAATGATACATAGGCATTTCTCTCTGTGTACTGCAAGAAATAGTTAAAGGATAAGTATACTCTAAAATGAAGTTAGGGTCAATTGGAAGCTGTAGCTTTAGAAAAAAAATTTGCCATATTCCCCCCCAAGCCCCTCCAGAGCCTACCTTTGCAGAGTTAAAGTTGCTGACATCTTGTTTGCCAGTAGGTGATTACTTAGAACCGCCCCTCCAAGATGTAGATGCTGATTGGCTAGCCTCATTAGGTAATGCTTAGCACGCACGGACATGTTGCATGTGCTGTGACGTCATACGCGCGCACAGAGCAATCGTGCATTACCTAATGAGGCTAGCCAATCAGCATCTTCATGAACAAATCGGAGGGGCGGATCTAAGGAATCACCTACTGGCAAACAAGATGTCACCAACTTTAACTCTGCAAAGGTAGGCTCTGGAGGGGCTTAGGGGGGGAATGGCAATTTTTTTTTTTAAGCGGATGCTTCCAATTGACCCTAACTTCATTTTATAGTATACTTATCCTTTAAAGAAACATTGTACAATCTACAAATTAGGTAATTGTATTATCATAGGAACTGCACTTGCTAGAATGTAAAGAGTTAAAAACGGGTGACTTGTCAGTTAGCTGCCTGCAACAAGGGCAGCAGGGGAAACAGCAGACAATCATTGGTTGTGATGTCAACAATCACTCTCTTGATTGACTGCATGGAGGGAGGGGCCATCTTACTCTGCAAGAATGGGGGCAATTATACTAAAATATCTGGTAATTAATCATCTAATAATGTGCTAAATATATCAGTTGGGGTTTGGGGCAGGTAAATGACAATAAACCTGATTTCTGTTTTAAGGATGGAGATGGCCTTAATCCGACAGTTTAAATTATAATTAGCCATAAAGTTTGATAGGTTTATTGTTATGGCTCCCTGGTCCATTCATTATAACTCGTGCCCTTTAAACCTACCTTGCTTTTGCTGCGAGAGCTTCCAGAGGCAGTTCCCTTCATCTTACAGTGCTGTAGGGCGTCATTGGCAATATCAGAGATGAACTTCTGAGCTGCCAGGGAGATTAGTCGGATACTGGGAAGAAACAGTCAGTAAATAAACAGCCCGAACCATGTCGTATAAAAACGGAGCAATGATCTAAAATGTAAATATCCCTATACACCCATAATGCCATAACCGTGATCCTACATTCAACTGAACCATGCCCATGTTTTCTATATGGGTGGGCTTTTTCTTTTTACCAGGTATTAAAAAACAATGCAACCATGAACAGTCGTAATGCAATCCCCACATTAAGGTCATCACAGAGATAAAGGTTATTCTCAGTCCATGACCATTAGTGGTAACCCCAACATTTCATCCATGGTACACGGCCACTGTTAGAGCACAATAAGCTATAGCAAGCCATAGATAAGGGCACCAGGAACTGGGGGATGACTGGAAGAGCTGCCAGACACCGCTCTGCATGGTAGTGCAAAATGGGAAGTATGATTACTATAGTCGACCTCCCTAGGAAATGTATATTTAGGAGGGAAGAATTTAGAAGACAGTGTTTTGGGCACTGAAGTTGCCCTTTAAACCAGTTATTAAACACAGATCTGGGTATTTTGTTTTACAAATATGAGATTTTTTTTTTACCCTGTGTTGTCTCTATTACATCATATTCAGAATCACCAATATGATGTAATTATGTCACAGATGACATAATAAATAGAACATCCCCTTTAAGGCAAAAAAGTTGCTCCTTGTAGATCCAAACAGCTCAGCCCATCTGACTAAGTAACCTTCTCCTACAAATGAGAATTCTTTTTACAATAGGGACACGCGAATTAGGGATTTAAACCCTAAACCATCTACTCACTGCAATCATGTTGCATGTAAAATCAGGTGTAGCATAGTCCAATCATGGCTAAAACAAGCAGTCACTTACATGCGGGGATCCGATGCTTCAAAACCAGCCCGGTTCAGATAATATCCAGTGACAGCATCTGGGATCTGTACAAATATATTAGAAATTAGGTTTTAAAAGATGTAAGAGAAAATCTGCAATTTTAGATTATTTAAGTTCCTTATTTACAATTAGTAACTACACACTAGACCCTACACAAATATTTAAGTACAAAGGTGCGTACACAGGTGCGATCGGTGACCCGTGACGCAATATGTGTACAAACGGCCGATAATCGTCCTGTGTATGGGCCCTTTATAGGCTGAAACAGCTGTTCGTTCAGAGATCATTGCCCGATCCACCGGGCGGATCTTCGAACGAGCGACCATTTCGGCCAATAAAGTGTCCATACACAGTGTGTACGAACCTTAAAACGTTACAGATTGTGTGACTATCTTTATTGGATAATATAAAGCCATCTTCTGTTATGTCATGAATTAAGTGAACAGAGGTCGTCTTTTATCCAGATCTTTTATCTGGATACATACATCTGGGCTATCCACGGGTAGTGGCAAATACCACATATGAGTGTTTTGTGGCAGCCATTAGTAGATTACATGCTACATCAGTGAAGGAATGCCGCACATTGTATCCTTTTACCTGTAAACATACAAACTGGTATTTCCCTAATAAGGGAACAGAACATGACTGCATTTTATTAAAACCAAACATTTGGTTAAATATTTGTATATTGTTAAAAAAACAACTGTATATGTCATAGTTTTAATTCAAATGAAAATCAAGTAGTTCTAATTATAAATGAACTTGGTTTAGAAACCAAGAGGTAAAAATGACATAGTAACAGTTTTGTTTTCCTTTAAAGGAATAGTTTACTCAGAAAGTGAGCTAGTCCTTTACTGCTTTAAAGGGCATGTCCACCCCCAAAACTATAATCCCCCCCACTACTGGCCCCATTGTGTAGTGTATTTTAATCCTTACCTTACACCCCAGCTCCATCTGGTTCTTCTGCTATCCCTCCCTAAAGTCCCAAAAAACGCCCACCAGGAGTACTGCTGAGTCCATATAGGACTCTGCCTCCTGTCTCCCCTCCGGGAGAAGTTTGGCATGCGCACTGCAGCCCTTCTCCCCCTCCCTCTCGATTTAGATTCCCTCCCCCTAGCGTAAAAACATTTTTATGTAATAGTCTCCCTGTCCCCCCATCCCCAACCACTATAGTTTTAAGTTCAGAAAGTGCCCCAAATATTACTTACCTCCCCTCTTTCCTCCGCCGCACTGAACTCCCGGAAGCCGCGTCCGTGATTGGCTGCCGCTCAGCCAATCACAGACGCGACTGCCGGTCCCGCCCCTCTGCTTGCATTTTCTCGCAAGCAGAGGGCCTGGCAGTGCGGCGGAGGAAAGAGGGAAGGTCAGTAATATGTGGGGCACTTTCTGAACTTAACACTATAGCGGTTGGGGACAGGGGAACAGGGAGAATATTATATGAAAAAACTTTAAGAAGGGGGGACATGCCCTTTAATTAAAGAACGGGAGGTAAAGGAGCTATGCCTTACCTCCCATTCTTCAATTAGCCAAGAACAAAGGGAGGAAAATTTACCTTGTGCACGATCCACCGCCGGCTCCACTGACAGTTCCCGATCACTTCCGCATTCAGTTTAACTATAACTATATGCACAATAATGCGCACTACAGCTCCCTTAACTCCCGTACTTCAATTTAAGCAGTAAAGGAATAGTTCACTTTCTGAGTGACCTACTCCTTTAATTGTTTTTCAACTGCACCAAACATTGCACAACATCCCTGGGCCTTGTCCTCTGCAGTTCTAAGCAGCACGAAAAGGAGCAGAATCAGCTTAACAAGCCATGAAATTACTAACAGGCAAAAGAGGAGTCGCTACATACACTAAGGGTTAAGTCCCACTGGGTTTGTTTTGCAAATTGCAATGCAATTTAAAATAATGGAAATGGCTAGAATCGGCTTCCACTATTTCTATCAGCATGTGTGCATGACTTTTGGACTGGTATAATAATACAGAAACTGCAATGGACCCAAATGGTAAGTGGTGCATGTAAACTATAGCATGTAATGTTAGACACACTAAGAGAAAGAAGGAAGAATGCTCCACACACTAAATGCAATTGTAATATATATACAAGCCCTTTATTTTAAATGGTAACACATAACATCAGAACATATCAGTTAAAATCACTTAAAGGCATATATACAAACACACAGAAGGGATCCCTAGCTCAATGTGTAAAGCAAGTTCCGTCATCCCACAATGGTAGTCAAAGGGGTAAGTCATAATCATACTATACCCTTCCCAGTTAGTGTCAAAATGTGGAGGCACCAGGGGGGTCCATGTGGGAGATAGCCAGAGCAGAGACCACACAAGGGGTCCGCCACATGCATGCAGCATGTCACAAATAAACGAAGAAACCTTGAAAGAGTTCGTTTTTCTACAAAATAATGACTGTACTGAGCATCACTGCTGGTGGTTAGCAGGAGTATCAAAGCAATAAGCAAGGTGTGCAGGGGATACTACAAATTCAAGTCTGTTAACCCACAAACGGACCAGAAAGGCTTATAAGATTTGCATTGTACAAAACGCAACACACATAGTGGGATCTAACCCTTACGCAACGTTTTGGGGAAATTATCCCCTTCCTCCACCAGGGGGCATTCCTAGTGACTAAATCCATTACAAACCTTATTAAACACAAATATGCACAGCATAAATGATCAGCTACCAGACAAAGTGTCACACCTGAGGAAGGGGGTTGGACCCCCCGAAACGTTGTGTACCTGGCTTGTATGTTGAGCACTTAATAAATGGAACTTTTGTTATTATATTCTATTTGAGTGTGCTTCCCTACGAATTGAAATTGGATTTATAAAAAAACCCTATAGAAAGTTGGTAGCCAGGGGTGATTAGGCTAGATTTGTCTAGCCCTGCTGTAAAAACACAGGGAATATTACCGTTGGTGTGTAGTCTTCCAACTGCATCAAAAAATCCACCAAAGGTGTAGTAGAGATGACTGGCTTAACGTCTCCATTTGATACACCAGGAGGCATGTATACTCCATTGGTGAGCGACCCCTCCAATGGTGCGGCAGCAGCTGCAGTGGATGCTGGAACTGCAAGATTAAAAACAGACCAGGTGATTCTCTCCTCACATTACCCCAACTCTGCATTAAATGTCTGTGGTATTTGCTTATGGAATTTCTCTGTTCCTAGCTGGCACTGTAAAAGACAAAGCCCACATAGACAGGACTAGGATGACAGACACATCTTTAGTCATTTCATTTGGGAAGTTATGGCTTGTAAACCATCTACGGTGATGGCAGGGATCGACAGAGAGAGGAGGGTACAACTGATTTTCCCCTTAAATTTAGCTTGGTAACAGAAGTTTCTAAAAGTCTAATGTCTCTTTCTAACATGCTCTGTTCCCACTGCCTGTCTCTTCCCCTGATGTCCTTGGTACCCACTGCATGTCTGTCTCTCTTCCCATCATACTGTTCTCACTGCCTGTCTGTCTCTCTTCCCATCATACTGTTCTCACTGCCTATCTGTCTCTCTTCCCATCATACTGTTCTCACTGCCTGTCTGTCTCAGGAATGCAGGCAGTGGTAACCAGGTGGCATGATGGGAAGGAAGGCAGGCAGTGGGTACACAGGGCATGATGGGAAGGCAGCCAGTGGGTGCACAGGGCATGATGGAAAGACAGGCAGTGGGTACACAGGGCACGATGGGAAGGAAGACATGCAGTGGGTACACGGCATGATGGGAAGGCAGGCAGTGGGCACAAAGGGCATGATGGAAGGAAGGCAGTGGGCACAAAGGGCATGATGGAAGGAAGGCAGTGGGTACAAAGGGCATGATGGGAAGGCAGGGAGTGGGTACAAAGGACATGATGGGAAGGCAGGCAGTGGGTGCACAGGGCATGATGGGAAGGAAGGCAGGCAGTGGGTACACAGGGCATGATGGGAAGGCAGGAAGTAGGTACACAGCAAGATAGGAAGGAAGGTAGGCAGTGGGTACACGGCATGATGGGAAGGAAGACAGACAGAGGGTACATAGGGCATGATGGGAAGGAAGGCAGGCAGTGGTGTACAAAGGGCATGATGGGAAGGTAGGCAGTGGGTATAAAGGGCATGATGGGAATGCAGGCAGTGGGTGCACAGGGCATGATGGGAAGGTAGGCAGTGGGTACACAGGGCATGATGGGCAGGCAGGCAGAGGGTACACGGCATGATGGGAAGGAATTCAGGCAGTGGGTACACAGGGCATGATGGGCAGGGAGGTAGCAGTGGGTACACAGGGCACGATGGGAAGTAAGACAGGCTGTGGATGCTTAGTTGATGATGGGAAAAAACATGCAGTGGGGGTGCTAGGGCATTATGGGAAGAGAGAAAAACAGGCAGTGAGAACAGTATGATGGAATGAGAGACAAATAGGCAGTGAGAACAGTATAATGGAAAGAAAGACAGACAGGCAGTGAGAACAGTATAATGGAAAGAAAGACAGACAGGCAGTGAGAACAGTATGATGGAAAGAGACAGACAGGCAGTGAGAACAGTATGATGGAAAGAGACAGACAGGCAGTGAGAACAGTATGATGGGAAGAGAGACAGGCAGTTGAGGAGGAACAGTATGATGGGAAGAGAGACGGGCAGTGAGAACAGTATGATGGGAAGAGAGACGGGCAGTGAGAACAGTGTGATGGGAAGAGAGACGGGCAGTGAGAAAAGTATGATGGGAGACAGAGGGCAGTGAGAACAGTATAATGGAAAGAAAGACAGACAGGCAGTGAGAAACGTATAATGGAAAGAAAGACAGACAGGCAGTGAGAACAGTATGATGGAAAGAGACAGACAGGCAGTGAGAACAGTATGATGGAAAGAGACAGACAGGCAGTGAGAACAGTATGATGGAAAGAGACAGACAGGCAGTGAGAACGGTATGATGGAAGAGAGACAGGCAGTGAGAACAGTATGATGGAAAGAGACAGACAGGCAGTGAGAACAGTATGATGGAAAGAGACAGACAGGCAGTGAGAACAGTATGATGGGAAGAGAGACAGACAGGCAGTGAGAACAGTATGATGGGAAGAGAGACGGGCAGTGAGAACAGTGTGATGGGAAGAGAGACGGGCGTGAGAACAGTATGATGGGAAGAGAGACAGGCAGTGAGAACAGTATGATGGGAAGAGAGATGGGCAGTGAGAACAGTTTGATGGGAAGAGAGACGGGCAGTGAGAACAGTATGATGGGAAGAGAGACGGGCAGTGAGAACAGTATGATGGGAAGAGAGACGGGCAGTGAGAACAGTATGATGGAAGAGAGAAGGCGGAGTGAGAACAGTATGATGGGAAGAGAGACAGGACAGCAGTGAGAACCAGTAGGATGGGAAGAGAGACAGGCAGTGAGAACAGTATGATGGGAAGAGAGACAGGCAGGAGAGTGAGAACAGTATGATGGGAAGAGAGACAGGCAGTGAGAACAGTATGATGGGAAGAGAGACAGGCAGTGAGAACAGTATGATGGGAAGAGAGACAGGCAGTGAGAACAGTATGATGGGAAGAGAGACAGACAGGCAGTGAGAACAGTATGATGGGAAGAGAGACAGACAGGCAGTGAGAACAGTATGATGGGAAGAGAGACAGACTTTCCATCTACTGTTCTCACTGCCTATTGTCTCTCTTCCATCATACTGTTCTCACTGCCTGTCTGTCTCTCTTCCCATCATACTGTTTCACTGCCTATCTGTCTCTCTTCCATCATACTGTTCTCACTGCCTGTCGTTCTCTCTTCCATCATACTGTTCTCCCTGCCTGTCTTCTTCCCATCATACTGTTCTCAACTGCCTGTTCTCTTCCATCATACTGTTTCACTGCTGTCCTCTTCCCATCATACTGTTCTCACTGCCTGCTTCTTCCTCCATATGTCTCCCTGCTGTCTCTCTTCCCATCATACTGTTCTCACTGCCTGTCTGTCTCTCTTCCCATCATACTGTTCTCACTGCCCGTCTCTCTTCCATCATACTGTTCTCACTGCCCGTCTCTCTTCCCATCATACTGTTCTCACTGCCCGTCTCTCTTCCCATCATACTGTTCTCACTGCCGTCTCTCTTCCCATCAAACTGTTCTCACTGCCCATCTCTCTTCCCATCATACTGTTCTCACTGCCTGTCTCTCTCCATCATACTGTTCTCACTGCCCCGTCTCTCTTCCATCACACTGTTCTCACTGCCGTCTCTCTTCCCATCATACTGTTCTCAATGCCTGTCTGTCTCTTCCATCATACTGTTCTCATGCCGTCTGTCTCTTTCCATCATTACTGTTCTCACTGCCTGTCTGTCTCTTTCATCATATGTTCTCACTCGCTGTCTGTCTCTTTCCATACAACGTTCTCACTGCTGTCTGTCTCTTTCCATCATACTGTTCTCACTGCTGTCTGTCTCTTTCCATCATACTGTTCTCACTGCCTGTCTGTCTCTTTCCATCATACTGTTCTCACTGCCTGTCTGTCTTTCTTTCCATTATACTGTTCTCACTGCCTGTCTGTCTTTCTTTCCATTATACTGTTCTCACTGCCCGTCTGTCTTCCCATCATACTGTTCTCACTGCCCGTCTCTCTTCCCATCACACTGTTCTCACTGCCCGTCTCTCTTCCCATCATACTGTTCTCACTGCCCGTCTCTCTTCCCATCATACTGTTCTCACTGCCTGTCTCTTCTTCCCATCATACCGTTTCACTGCCTGTCTGCTCTCTCTCCCATCATACTGTTTCACTGCTGTCTGTCTCTTTCATCATATGTTCTCACTGCCTGTCTGTCTCTTTCCATCATACTGTTCTCAATGCCTGTCTGTCTTTCTTCCATTATACTGTTCTCACTGCTATTTGTCTCTATTCCATCATACTGTTCTCACTGTGTTTTTCTCCTCTTCCCATAATGCCCTAGCACCCCCACTGCATGTTTTTTCCCATCATCAACTAAGCATCCACAGCCTGTCTACTTCCCATCGTGCCCTGTGTCCCACTGCTACCTCCCTGCCCATCATGCCGTCTTTACCCACTGCTGAATTCCTTCCCATCATGCCGTGTACCCTCTGCCTGCCTGCCCATCATGCCCTGTGTACCCACTGCCTACCTTCCCATCATGCCCTGTGCACCCACTGCCTGCATTCCCATCATGCCCTTTATACCCACTGCCTACCTTCCCATCATGCCCTTTGTACCCACTGCCTGCCTTCCCATCATGCCCTATGTACCCTCTGTCTGTCTTCCTTCCCATCATGCCGTGTACCCACTGCCTACCTTCCTTCCTATCTTGCTGTGTACCTACTTCCTGCCTTCCCATCATGCCCTGTGTACCCACTGCCTGCCTTTCCTTCCATCAGCCCTATGTACCCTCTGTCTGTCTTCCTTCCCATCATGCCGTGTACCCACTGCCTACCTTCCTTCCCATCTTGCTGTGTACCTACTGCCTGCCTTCCCATCATGCCCTGTGTACCCACTGCCTGCCTTCCTTCCCATCATGCCCTGTGCACCCACTGCCTGCCTTCCCATCATGTCCTTTGTACCCACTCCCTGCCTTCCCATCATGCCCTTTGTACCCACTGCCTTCCTTCATCATGCCCTTTGTGCCCACTGCCTTCCTTCCATCATGCCTTTGTGCCCACTGCTGCCTTCCCATCATGCCGTGTACCCACTGCATGTCTTCCTTCCCATCGTGCCCTGTGTACCCACTGCCTGTCTTTCCATCATGCCCTGTGCACCCACTGGCTGCCTTCCCATCATGCCCTGTGTACCCACTGCCTGCCTTCCTTCCCATCATGCCCTGTGTACCCACTGCCTGCCTTCCTTCCCATCATGCCCTGTGTACCCACTGCCTGCCTTCCTTCCCATCATGCCCTGTGTACCCACTGCCTGCCTTCCTCCCATCATGTCCTGTGTACCCACTGTTGCCTTCCTTCCCTAATGCCCTGTATCCCAGTTCCTCCCACTCAGGGTCTCACCACTGGCTCTGCGCTCCCCTAATTCTCTCCTGGTATCCCCGGCGTAGGCACTCATTGGGTCCAGGTTTTGGGACGTTGGCCGGGCTAGGTTTGTTTTCGGTCACCGGCCCAGGCTGCGCGCGTGGTTGGAGGCTGAGATTCAGCTCCTGTCTCCGTCGCTCATCTTCAGTTTCTCACAAGGACTTCCGGGAGAAGCCGGATATCTCGGTCATCACCTGATCACATCCCCATAGCAAACTACCACTGCGTCATTGTACGGTGTGGGAGGAGTCTAAACCTGGACTGGGCGGTAACATTGGCTGAAAATAGCCATTAGGAAATTCCAACTAGCAAGAGGGCTCTCGGGTAACTGACGGGGGTGTAGACCAATAGGATTTGCTATGTGAGTGATCTCATGGTAACAGCCTGAGGGAGGTTTGAAAAACACGGAAGTGTTCTGGCGCCGGGAGACAGTGTTTAGACGAGGAAGGGACAGTGGGACTATGGCGGAGATCACAAGTGTCCCGCTGGACCGGGACTAACTCGGACCCCTGCCGGTTACTGGAAGGCAAGATTGGGGTGAGCCATGGGATGGGACCGGGGGTGTTCAATGGGGGCTCTACAGGAGCTTCTGGGAGTTTCAGCTGTATAACTGTTTTCTAAAGGCACTTGATATTTTGGGGTTAAAGGTTAACTTAAACTGATTTAAACAATGTAATTCCAAACTAAATATTCACAATAAAACCTCTAAGTACAATAATTCAGTCTCGCCTTGCTCAGTGAGCTCACACATGCTCAGTGGGATTTACCCAGAGAGAGATTCTCCAATCAGATTCTTGAACTTCTCTGTGCTGGAGGGAGGGGACATTGTATAAATGGAAGAGATCTATATCCCTGTCTTAGATTGTATTAACATGGAAGTGATCTATATCCCTGACTAGCAATGTATTAACATGGAAGAGATCTATATCACTGAGCTAGCATTGTATTAACATGGAATAGATCTATATCCCTGACTTAGCATTGTATAACATGGAATAGATCTATATCGCTGACTTAGCATTGTATTAACATGGAAGAGATCTATATCCCTGACTTAGCATTGTATTAAGACGGAAGTCAAGATAAAAACGCTATTTTTTTAAAATAATTAAATAAAGCCAGCTATATGAAAACACAATCCCTGCATTTACTATACTTGCCAAAAAGAAACAAATCAGTATGCATGCTACCGACTGTCCCTCGTACCCTCTCTAGTGCTATCTCTATAACCTCTATCGTGCTCTTTCGTACCCTTATGCGTCTCTCTCGTACCCTCTCTAGCGCTCTCTCCGACCTCTCTAGCGCTCTCTCTCGTACCTCCCCCCTCTCTAGTGCTCTCTTCGTACCCTCTAGCGCTCTCCTGTACCCTCTTCTCGTGCTCTCTCGTACCTCTTAGTGCTCTCCCTCGTACCCTCTCTAGTGCTCTCTCTCGTACCCTCTCTAGTGTTCTTTTGTACCCCCTTAATGCTGTCTGTAGTAGCCGCTTTAGTGCTCTTTGTAGTACTTTAGTACTCTCTCTAATGCTCTCCCTAGGACCCTCTCTATTGTTCTTGTAGTACCCTCTAGTACAGGGATGTCAACCTGCAGCCTCCAATGTTTGTAATAACAACTCCCAACATGCCTTGGTTGCAGAAAACAAGGTATGCAGGAGTTGTAGTTTCCAGACATCTGGAGGGCCACAGGTTGACATCACTGCTCTACTCGCACTAGTGTCCTCTCCGGTAACCTCTGTAGTATTCTATATGTCACTCTAGTACCCTCTGTAGTACTCTCCTTGTGTACTCTCTCGTTTCCTTGTGTTGAGCAAAAGTGCAGGGCCGGATTTATACTTTTTTCTCCCCTAGGCCAGCTAACTTGTACTGCCTGTACACCCTGTACACGGTCATTTATTGGCTGAAGCAGAGCTTTGTAAGTGGGAGAGGGACTGCCCCCCTAGCAAATCGACAATCGCTGCCCATTTCTGATTTAAAGCTTTGCTGTGTGCCAATTAACGTGCATTGTGATAATTTAAAATGGGGATGCAATGCTGCTTTACCCTTTTCTTTCTTTCTTTCTTTTCTGCCACCCCTGGTGGGTGCCGCCCTAGGCCACGGCTAGGTGGCCTAGTGGGAAATCCGGCCCTGCAAAAGTGCTGAGGACCCTGATCTCTGATGAAGGAGAGTGACAGATTCAGACAAATAAAGCCGAGGGTCACCCTCCAAAATAAATAACATTTATTGGTGACCACTGTGTAGTGCGAGCCACAACTTTAATTGTTGTGCCAATTGTCACCCGACACATGTGTGTCACGGGGTTGGCCCCACAATTACACATGTATGAGCGTTGTTGCACTCTTCTAACTCCAAATAAAAATTGAATGGAATGTCAGGGATCTGCTCTTGATATCAGGGAGACATTGCATATTGTTATATATGACATAAAGTTCTGTTTTTCAAATAAAAGAGAAATTCTTAGTTTATAATAAAATCTAGAAAGAGAAATCAAACAGGTAAAACATGCACCTACTGCCTGTTATTGGACTACAAACACTGTGTCGGCTAATGTTTGTGTTGCTAGTTCACCGAAGGACGCAGGTGGTGAAGATTGGGGGGGGGGGGTTATAACATAAGACCCTTACCACCTTTCCGTACCTGGGTAGGGTTAACCTTTCCGGTCCCAAACCTTGCCATGTCAGGGATGTTATTAAGCATTTACTTATAGATTATATCTCTATTCTATGTGTTTCTATTCAGTGATTTTCCTTTGGCAGGATAAGCATGCTTCCTGTATCGGTGGTCTCTGACCGTACGGGCAACATCCCTCTTCTCTCTGAGATTACCACATTTGCTGTGGGTACCGTGTGCTTGCCACTATTGGGTTCCTCTTCTGTATCGTCTGGTCCTTGTTTTTCAACTTCAGCGAATCAACTGCTACCCACTGCAACGTAAGTAAAATGTCCCCACGCCCCTGAGAACTGCTCTTCTGATTGTCCCACTATTTTTGCTTACACATAATAGGTAATAAGTAATGACTTTGGCCTTAGGCTGACGTTGTTGTGATCACATTGATGTACAAGCTTGGAGTGCTTAGAACCGGTAACTGCAGGTAGAAAAACAAGGCTGTCCAGATTGTAATTTTTAGGGAGATTTACCCAGGAGCCTCAGACGCTGTGGGTTAAAGCACACTGATTCATAGCGCTGTGAGTTTGAGTAAATCCCAGTGGGACTATTTAACACCAGCTATTAATCACATAGGTACAGCGCGCAGAACTGCTAGTGTACAGCATGCAGTGGCTGCTCATGTGTCTTTTGCGATATCTGCTCAGCTACCCCAAGCAAGGGGTTAAAGCCATTATAAACGATATTGAATCGGTTAGCATGAATTTAACCCGTTTCCTTTGCGCAGCGTGATGAGATAGGGCTGATTGTGTATTACATAAAAAATAATGAATAGCATTACATTGTGCAGTTTTAAGCAGCCACGGTCTGCCACAATTTTGTGCGTTTTACAAACCACTTTAACAGTTCATTTATAATGTAAATTGCTTGATATGCCCCACTGTGTGCGCTGCGATCCATTGCAATTTTCTTTAACAGGTTCATTTTTTATCCATTTCCGCCAAGTCGCACAAGCAATGTTTTTACCCATAATCCCCTGGATACAAGCAGACACTATAGTTTATATATGATGTATTTATAAAGCGCCACTTGGGGACGCAGCGCTGTACAAATAAAATACAAAAGTCACACAAGGGGGGTAAATACATAAATAATTCAGTTCATAAATATATAATATAATAATATAGTGCTAGAGCCTTGCCACAAGAGGAAAGGAGGTCTGCCCCGTAGAGCTACATTCTAGTAAGTGCATGGCAGAAGGGCACAGTGCTTTTTAGTTGGTTGCAGTTTTTACCTGCTAGAGTTCTTCTCCACAACCTACTTAAAGGTTACACAGGATGCCTGAAACAGGAAAATCTTTGCAATTGATGATGGGGCTAAAGAATTGCTCACCACCTGAATTCAACAGCAATTGGGCAGGGTCAGGAATTGCAGATAATTAAAGCTTTATATAGGGTGAATTGGTTTAAGGGTATGTACACTGGAAAATTTCCTTTTTAAATTGCCCATTACTGGAAACTATAATTCATCCCAACTATCACTGTATAAATTTTTGCTGATCTGACCCCTATTTCTTAGATATCATCCGAAACATCTTAAGTTTTAGCATTTCTGTAAGCGGTTTTTGCTGTAGCTGGAATGGTTTGACAGTTGGTGTGCTGTATGCAGTATTGACAGTTCAAATTTCGAATATAATTCCGGGCACACTGTTGTCTTGTGAAAATCCCATCATGCCCTGTGTACCCACTGCCTGCCTTCCTTCCCATCATGTCCTGTGTACCCACTGTCTGCCTTCCTTCCCATCATGCCCTGTATCCCAGTTCCTCCCACTCAGGGTCTCACCACTGGCTCTGCGCTCCCCTAATTCTCTCCCTGGTATCCCCGGCGTAGGCACTACATTGGGTCCAGGTTTGGGGACGTTGGCCGGGCTAGGTTTGTTTTCGGTCACCGGCCCAGGCTGCGCTGCGTTGGTTGGAGGCTGAGATTCAGCTCCTGTCTCCGTCCCGCTCATCTTCAGTTTCTTACAAGGACTTCCGGGAGAAGCCGGATATCTCGGTCATCACCTGATCACATCCCCATAGCAACTACCACTGCGTCATTGTACGGTGTGGGAGGAGTCTAAACCTGGACTGCGGCGGTAACATTGGCTGATAAATCAGCCATTAGGAAATTCCAACTAGCAAGAGGGCTCTCGGGTAACTGACGGGGGTGTAGACCAATAGGATTTGCTATGTGAGTGATCTCATGGTAACAGCCTGAGGGAGGTTTGAAAAACACGGAAGTGTTCTGGCGCCGGGAGACAGTGTTTAGACAGGGAAGGGACAGTGGGACTATGGCGGAGATCACAAGTGTCCCGCTGGACCGGGACTAACTCGGACCCCTGCCGGTTACTGGAAGGCAGCAGATTGGGGTGAGCCATGGGATGGGACCGGGGGTGTTCAATGGGGGCTCTACAGGAGCTTCTGGGAGTTTCAGCTGTATAACTGTTTTCTAAAGGCACTTGATATTTGGGGTTAAAGGTTAACTTAAACTGATTTAAACAATGTAATTCCAAACTAAATATTCACAATAAAACCTCTAAGTACAATAATCTCAGTCTCGCCTTGCTCAGTGAGCTCACACATGCTCAGTGGGATTTACCCAGAGAGAGATTCTCCAATCAGATTCTTGAACTTCTCCCTGTGCTGGAGGGAGGGGACATTGTATTAACATGGAAGAGATCTATATCCCTGTCTTAGCATTGTATTAACATGGAAGTGATCTATATCCCTGACTTAGCATTGTATTAACATGGAAGAGATCTATATCACTGAGCTAGCATTGTATTAACATGGAATAGATCTATATCCCTGACTTAGCATTGTATTAACATGGAATAGATCTATATCGCTGACTTAGCATTGTATTAACATGGAAGAGATCTATATCCCTGACTTAGCATTGTATTAAGACGGAAGTCAAGATAAAAACGCTATTTTTTTAAAATAATTAAATAAAGCCAGCTATATGAAAACACAATCCCTGATACATTTACTATACTTGCCAATTAAAGAAACAAATCAGTATGCATGCTACCGACTGTCCCTCGTACCCTCTCTAGTGCTATCTCTCATAACCTCTCTAGTGCTCTCTCTCGTACCCTCTCTAGCGCTCTCTCTCGTACCCTCTCTAGCGCTCTCTCTCGTACCCTCTCTAGCGCTCTCTCTCGTACCCTCTCTAGTGCTCTCCCTCGTACCCTCTCTAGTGCTCTCCCTCGTACCCTCTCTAGTGCTCTCTCTCGTACCCTCTCTAGTGCTCTCTTTTGTACCCCCTCTAATGCTGTCTGTAGTAGCCGCTTTAGTGCTCTTTGTAGTACCTTTAGTACTCTCTCTAATGCTCTCCCTAGGACCCTCTCTATTGTTCTCTGTAGTACCCTCTAGTACAGGGATGTCAAACCTGCAGCCCTCCACATGTTTGTAATAACAACTCCCAACATGCCTTGGTTGCAGAAAACAAGGTATGCTAGGAGTTGTAGTTTCCAGACATCTGGAGGGCCACAGGTTTGACATCACTGCTCTACTCGCACTAGTGTCCTCTCCGGTAACCTCTGTAGTATCTTCTCTAATGCTCACTCTAGTACCCTCTGTAGTACTCTCCTTTGTACTCTCTCGTTTCCTTGTGTTGAGCAAAAGTGCAGGGCCGGATTTATACTTTTTTCTCCCCTAGGCCAGCTAACTTGTACTGCCTGTACACCCTGTACACGGTCATTTATTGGCTGAAGCAGAGCTTTGTAAGTGGGAGAGGGACCTGCCCCCCTAGCAAATCGACAATCGCTGCCCATTTCTGATTTAAAGCTTTGCTGTGTGCCAATTAACGTGCATTGTGTAAATTTAAAATGGGGATGCAATGCTGCTTTACCCTTTTCTTTCTTTCTTTCTTTCTGCCACCCCTGGTGGCTGTGCCGCCCTAGGCCACGGCCTAGGTGGCCTAGTGGGAAATCCGGCCCTGCAAAAGTGCTGAGGATCCCTGATCTCTGATGAAGGAGAGTGACAGATTCAGACAAATAAAGCCGAGGGTCACCCTCCAAAATAAATAACATTTATTGGTGACCACTGTGTAGTGCGAGCCACAACTTTAATTGTTGTGCCAATTGTCACCCGACACATTGTGTGTCACGGGGTTGGCCCCCACAATTACACATGTATGAGCGTTGTTGCACTCTTCTAACTCCAAATAAAAATTGAATGGAATGTCAGGGATCTGCTCTTGATATCAGGGAGACATTGCATATTGTTATATATGACATAAAGTTCTGTTTTTCAAATAAAAGAGAAATTCTTAGTTTTATAATAAAATCTAGAAAAGAGAAATCTAAACAGGTAAAACATGCACCTACTGCCTGTTATTGGAC
This sequence comes from Hymenochirus boettgeri, assembly GCA_019447015.1. Lineage (NCBI taxonomy): Eukaryota > Metazoa > Chordata > Amphibia > Anura > Pipidae > Hymenochirus > Hymenochirus boettgeri. The sequence goes on from CM033470.1 coordinate 343,590,527, forward strand.
TACAACACTGTGTCGGCTAATGTTTGTGTTGCTAGTTTCACCGAAGGACGCAGGTGGTGAAGATTGGGGGGGGGGGTTTATAACATAAGACCCTTACCACCTTTCCGTACCTGGGTAGGGTTAACCTTTCCGGTCCCAAACCTTGCCATGTCAGGGATGTTATTAAGCATTTACTTTATAGAATTATATCTCTATTTCTATGTGTTTCTATTCAGTGATTTTCCTTTGGGCAGGATAAGCATGCTTCCTGTATCGGTGGTCTCTGACCGTACGGGCACATCCCTCTTCTCTCTGAGATTTACCACATTTGCTGTGGGTACCGTGTGCTTGCCACTATTTGGGTTCCTCTTCTGTATCGTCTGGTCCTTGTTTTTCAACTTCAGCGAATCAACTGCTACCCACTGCAACGTAAGTAAATATGTCCCCACGCCCCTGAGAACTGCTCTTCTGATTCTTTGTCCCACTATTTTTGCTTTACACATAATAGGTAATAAGTAATGACTTTGGCCTTAGGCTGACGTTGTTGTGATCACATTGATGTACAAGCTTGGACTGTGCTTAGAACCGGTAACTGCAGGTAGAAAAACAAGGCTGTCCAGATTGTAATTTTTAGGGAGATTTACCCAGGAGCCTCAGACGCTGTGGGTTAAAGCACACTGATTCAATAGCGCTGTGAGTTTGAGTAAATCCCAGTGGGACTATTTAACACCAGCTATTAATCACATAGGTACAGCCGCAGAACTGCTAGTGTACAGCATGCAGTGGCTGCTCATGTGTCTTTTGCGATATCTGCTCAGCTACCCCAAGCAAGGGGTTAAAGCCATTATAAACGATATTGAATCGGTTAGCATGAATTTAACCCGTTTCCTTTGCTGCAGCTGCATGAAGATAGGGCTGATTGTGTATTACATAAAAATAATGAATAGCATTACATTGTGCAGTTTTAAGCAGCCTACGGTCTGCCACAATTTTGTGCGTTTTACAAACCACTTTAACAGTTCATTTATAATGTAAATTGCTTGAAATATGCCCCACTGTGTGCGCTGCGATCCATTGCAATTTTCTTTAACAGGCGTTCATTTTTTATCCATTTCCGCCAAGTCGCACAAGCAATGTTTTTACCCATAATCCCCTGGATACAAGCAGACACTAGTGTATATATGTATGTATTTATAAAGCGCCACTTGGGGACGCAGCGCTGTACAATAATAAAATACAAAAAGTCACACAAGGGGGGTAAATACATAAATAATTCAGTTCATAAATATATAATATAATAATATAAGTGCTAGAGCCTTGCCACAAGAGGAAAGGAGGTCCCTGCCCCGTAGAGCTTACATTCTAGTAAGTGCATGGCAGAAGGGCACAGTGCTTTTTAGTTGGTTGCAGTTTTTACCTGCTAGAGTTCTTTCTCCACCAACCTACTTAAAGGTTACACAGGATGCCTGAAACAGGAAAATCTTTGCAATTGATGATGGGGCTAAAGAATTGCTCACCACCTGAATTCAACAGCAATTGGGCAGGGTCAGGAATTGCAGATAATTAAAGCTTTATATAGGGTGAATTGGTTTAAGGGTATGTACACTGGAAAATTTCCTTTTTAAATTGCCCATTACTGGAAACTATAATTCATCCCAACTATCACTGTATAAATTTTTTGCTGATCTGACCCCTATTTCTTTAGATATCCAATCAGAAACATCTTAAGTTTTAGCATTTCTGTAAGCGGTTTTGCTGTAGCTGGAATGGTTTGACAGTTGGTGTGCTGTATGCAGTATTGACAGTTCAAATTTCGAATATAATTCCCGGCACACTGTTGTCTTGTGAAAACCAATCACTCTTTATTCAATGTTTCGACGTCTCGCAGGACGTCTTCATCAGTTCCTGCGAGCGAAACGTTGAATAAAGAGTGATTGGTTTTCACAAGACAACAGTGTGCCCGGGAATTATATTAGAAATTTGAACCATAATATTACACATAGCGAATGGGAGCTGTGTGACCTGGAGGCACCTGAATATACTAACATGGTATATTGGATGAGTGCATTTGAACCTGAAGATATTGCAGTATTGACAGTTGGTATGTGGGAAAATAGTCAGGTCAGTGGTCAGAGCCTGAGCAAACCAAGTATTGGTCCTTACCAATACCAATAAGTCCTGTGGATTTGCCGGCTGATGTCACTACTCGGCGCCTCTCACTGCCCTGCGCCGAGTACTGACGTCAGCCGGCAAACCCACAGGACTTACAGAGCGTGCGGCAGCCGGATGTGGAGCCTCAGCAACATCGATCGCGGCAAGGAAGACCTTGACTCGAGTATAAGCCGAGGTAAGGTTTTTAGGTTTATTTTAAAACTTTTATACGTTTCGTTTTCCGAAAATATTTTTATTAACACACACTAGGATAAGTAACATGAAACCCAATTACTGTAAAATCAGTTTTGTATGCAGCTTTAGTTATGGCTTTATTTGTGTGTGTCTTGGTCTCCATAAGCTCCATCTTTAGTACAGGGTCACACAGAAATGGGTCTGGTCAGGCTGTCTGATGACATCACTGGGATGATCATCAAATGGACGTATCTCCAATTGGTTAAATTGTCTTTTCACTTTCTTTTAGGTTCCTAACTACCTGCCCTCAGTCAGTGCCTCGATTGGAGGAGAGTCCCCTCAACGATACGTTTGGCGCATCTCTATTGGCTTACACTCTGCCCCCCGATTTCTGCTGGCTGTGGCATATTTAAACTATTACAAGGCCGCCCACTGTCCCAGCAGCTACTTCTTCTGTTGTCACCTGAACTTCCTGTTTAATGCCTGTGAAGTCTTTTGCCTTCTCCTGCTGACTTACATTTCATCATCCGAGGATCATGGTGAGGCTGGAAGCATCTAACATAACATGGATTTGCGTTTGTTTTCTGGTGTATGAGCTCAGGGTTTATCTGCTGTGATTGTTTAGTATCAGGTCATTCATAGCCAGGCTCAAAAGGCCTGCTGGGAATTGTATTCCTGCAGGTCATCTATATTTACCATTTATCACCACCCTCTTTTCACCAACGACATTAAAGGAAAAACTTCCCTGACTTGTGGGAATTTGATGGGAGACAAATTACCATAAAGCTCGCAGATATCATATATAATATAATATATAATGACATTGGGCGCATTAACACACCTTTTTTCTGCTACAGCAAATCCCAGAATCCTCCTTTGCGACTGTTCTGATATGTTAAAGGGAAAGTATAGGCCAAAATGAACCGTGAAAGCTTAGAAAACGGCTTCTATTATTTGCTTGTTAAATGTCTTTATCCTCTGAGAACAAGACTGTGAAGCCCTTGAGTTTCTTCTGTTTTAACATAGATTTAGTGAAACCTGTTACAAACAGTCCTGACATTGTTCCCCGTTGTTTCTCTTGGTCCTGTTCTGACACTTTAAATAATCTGCCTTTCCCCCACAGGGCTGCACGCAACATCGTTTATATTCTTCATGATCTTCGCTCTATGTCACATGTTCCTAACCTGCTACATATGGCGAGCTTACCGGAAATCCTCCTTTAGTGCAGAGGTAAGGACAACGCTTCGATCACCGGATTTCCCAGTATCCATAAGAGAAAGGAAGATCAAGCCCCTCTATCCGATAGAACCTTTTTTTTAAGGAGAGGTAAAGTTTTGTTTAGGGGAGTTTTCACAGCAATACCTCCTTCATCCCCTCATTCATGACATTTCCATCTCTGGAGGATCATGAGAAACAGGAAGAAATTTTGACTTTAGTTCTCCTTTCATAAAGCACTAATGAGCTGAGACACCTCCGCTGCTTAGTTATATCAACTTCTGTCTCTCTTTGGAGGTGTCAGGGAGTGTCAGCTGAACTCTGCCCAGTAGATGTCATTGGCTGAAGGAAAGAACCTGATTGGATAATGCAGACAGTGAGTGGGCAGTCCACGTATATTTAAGGGAAGGTTTAATTTAAAGTCCCAGTACAGTGTTTGTGAGAATTCGGGTTGCATTGTAGTAGCACAGTTTGAAATTGGATTTCTACATACAGCCAGTTTAAATTCAACCCATCTATAGCAGAAACTGCTGAACACGGCACGTAGAAAAGAATGTCATGTACAGGCGCTGTCTGTAAATAAAGATTGGTCTGTGGGCAGTCAAAGCAGCTAACAGGTGACCACCTTACCAACAATCTATCCTGTGTATAGGCCCCAGTATGCTTTTGGGATCTGTTCTGCCGGATAAGTAAGGGTGGGAAGCGTTGGACATAGTTCTCCAGTATTGCAGGATGTCTCCTTGCTCCTCTCCATGGCTGCTAAACTGTCTGTAGGGCGAACTTCAAATAAATAATCATTGGACCAATTGTCTAATGATCGGTAATAACAGGCATCATCAGGCATCGCTCACCAGCATTATTAAGCGAACCATCAGAACGGATCACTATGTCTACAAGTGTCTGTTCGCATGCTCAGTGATATAATAGACTCCTCTTGCCTTGCAGTATTTCTGTAACGTGCTGTGTCTGGGATGGGATAAGATCTCGTTTATTTCCTGTATTGGTTTGTATGTTCCCACATGAACTCTTTTTATTTTTTATTCTCCCAATGATCTAGGAGCGAAAATCGTATATGTGGAAGAAACGTCTTTCAGTCGTGAATCTGGTCACATTTGTGTCTTCCCTTCTGGTTTACGTTCGGCACAACATGTACTGTGAGACGGGAGGTATGTGGATGTACTTGGGCTGGTTATTCTTGGTTGTACTTCTATAGATAACACCCCTAGTTAAAGAGACACTAAACAGATTTCATGTACTTTGTTAAGGACATGAAATCCATTTCTCTTATTCACCGGGAATGGAGAACGCTTATTCCCAACTCCATTGTGAATAATAGAATACCCGGAAACACTGCAACGATTACCTTACCAGCTCTCCACTCGACTCCTCCTCAGCTGTCGGGCACGCTGTCCAAACAGAGTGCCTCTCTTTGGAGCATACGCGCCAGTAAAAAAGATAGGCGCGCGAGACTGAGAGCTGAGAGGGAGATTTGAGTGGAGAGCCGGTAAGGTAAGTGTATCACTGTTCCTGGGCATTCTATTATTCACAGGGAGGTGGGGATAAGCGTTCTCCCCTCCCTGTGAATAAGAGAGATGGATTTAATTTACTTAAAAATCAGTTTAGTGTCCCTTTAATTATTTCTCTTAATTGTCCATCTGATATCATTAGAGCCAGACAGTGCTTGTCCAACACTGAGAACTAAGGTTTGTGCCCTATGCGATCCATCAGTGTATAATAAAAAGAGGGGACTTCATTTATCTTAATGCTTACTTATCTTCATTTTGTCTTATGTTAGTGTACACCATCTTCTCTTTCCTGGAGTACATGGTTGTCCTCTCCAACATGGCTTACCACATGACCGCGTGGTGGGACTTTGGAAATAAAGAACTTCTTGTTGGCTCCCCTGAGGACAAGCGCATATAATTGGGGGTATCGGAATCTGCCGTTGATTCATCCAGGATCAATTTCTTGTCTCTTTTTTGAAATAGAGATTTTTGGTGGCAGGAAGAGATTCTACTACTTGTTTAACAACTGTAATACTGCCCGTGATGTCTCAGCAGTGACTGTAGGTTTACACAGAGCTGGGAACTGAGCCAGGATACAAAAGACTGAATCCTTTGGGATTCCAGACCTAATATCGCTTAAAACATGGAGTGTAAAATAATACGTTTTGTTACTTTCTACAATCAAAATTGTTTTTATTTGTTTTGTAAAATTAAAGTGCATGTCCACCCCCGAAAGAAGATTTTAGTACCAGGTTGGAAGACCCCCCAACCAGAAAGTGTTTTATTCTGTTATATTTATCGATCTTGTAGAACACCACCTTTTAGGAACGGATCTGAGGTCTGTAAGTTAAATGGTTTATGGTTGGTGGGTCTAAATGGTACTAAAACTTTCTTTTGGGGGTGGACTTGCTCTTTAATCATTAATGCTTGGTCTATATGTACATTAGGCACATATGTGCCAATCCTGACCTGATCCTGGTCCTTGCCAGCTTACCAAGCAATAAAGTAAGTTGTAAGCTGTGTAGGCCATCATTTACATCAGAGTGTCCAGAATAGACTGTTTTGGCTCTAAATCAGTTGGGAATGATTGGTTGTCTGGTTAATTTAATCCCTGTGAGATCTGAACATAATTGCAGGTAAGTAAACAACGAAAAACACAAAAGTTCAGTGTATCAAAGATGAAAAAATGAAAAGCCAGTGGCAATGTTCATCTGAACCATGTGGTAATTCCAGTGTCCAAACATAGTTTTAAAAGTGATCCATGTAAAGTCTTATAGTCCTTAGTGATAGGTACCTGTTAAAGTATAGTGATATCTAGTTCTTGCTGAATATCTTAATCACATCTTGAAAAGGTTAAAATGTTCCTTTTTTCGTTACAGTGTAAACACATATATAATGTTACCAGTAACTTTACTTAGCTACAGTATATATCCAACACTGCCACAATGTGGCCTATTGCGATATTACTCTCTAGAATACCTGTTACTATACTTAATACTCCGAGGTTTTCGGACTATAGGCAGGTTTTTTTTACTATTTATATCTGCAGAGAGAATATACAGACAATCAATTAGCATCATTTTTAATGGTATTGAGCCAGTAAACATTTTATAAGAAACCCATGTGGGTCAGGTTATGTGGGACAGACCTCAAGGCCAATTAAAGAGCAGGGGCAACATAAGGAATTACAAATATAACACCTACACCGATACACCAGTATTTCGCCATTTTAACAAAATGGGTCATAACCAATCACCACAAATGGCAAATAATTGAGGAAGTCGAAAGACACAGGATAGGGGGGGGGGGGCTATAGATCGACCCTACTCCAAAGTGAATACAGATGGATTATGGAATTAGACACCCATTGTCCCCACTGGTATGAATGAACAATGCAATCTCAAATGTTTCTTATAAAATGTTTACTGGCTCAATACCATTAAAAATGATGCTAATTGATTGTCTGTATATTCTCTCTGCAGATATAAATAGAAAAAAACCTGCCTATAGTCTAAAACCTCGGAGTATTAATATAGTAACAGGTATTATAGAGAGTAATATCGCATAGGCCACATTGTGGCAGTGTGTGGATTATACTGTAGCTAGTAAGTTACTGGTAACATTATATATGTGTTTACACTGTAACGAAAAAAGGAACATTTAACCTTTTCAAGATGTGATTAAGATATTCAGCAAGAACTAGATATCACTATACTTTAACAGGTACCTATCACTAAGGACTATAAGACTTTACATGGATCACTTTTAAAACTATGTTTGGACACTGGAATTACCACATGGTTCAATGAACATTGCCATTTTTTCATCTTTGATACACTGAACTTTTGTGTTTTTCGTTGTTTACTTCATGCAATTAAGTTAGTAATCTGTAGGTAAAAATTCACTTTTTGCAGTTATGTGGAGACACCATATGGACATTTGGTTTGCACCTGAGATGGGGGAGGTTTTGGTTAAGGGCGTCACTTCCTGTTCCCTATAAAAGAGAACTAAGTTGTAACATTGCGTGTGCTTGAGAAAGGACCAGTGGGTCCGAAACATGTTGCATGCGTGTTTTGTCTTATAAAGCTTTTCTACACAGCAACAGCCCTGTGCATTGTATGCTACACACCGAATAATTTATTACACTGACGATTGATCCAGAATAGTGGCACTGGAGTGGTGCCTACGAGCATTTCTTGCCTCGGTACCTGTGACCTCTAACTACAAAGGAGATCTGAACATACTAAGCCTGTGTGTACCTTTGTTCTGGGAATTAAGATGATGTTAAAGCTAGGTACATTAAAAAGAATTGGGAAAGACCCCCAAAACAGTTCTAAAACCCTTGTGGCCATAGTAAGAGGGCCCAAACTCACAGAACCTTAAAGAACATATAACCTTTATCAATGTTAAATCGACAACACTAAAAATCGAGCATCCCTGATATAAGCTCACCATAAATTTGGAAACTGGTCTATCCAAGGTTAAGTAAACCTAGGAGGAGCCAACTAAAAGGTACTGATCACTAGAGTGCTGCCTGTCCACCAAATAGCCACACACAATCATTATGGTCTTCCTATGATTATATTTGAAGTTCTTAAATTCGGGGTGCCTAATTTTTAGTGTTGTCGATTTTGCATTAAAGGACAACTTTACTGTAAAGACTAAATTTTTAGAATTGAAAGAACCTGGGACAGGGAGGTTTGATTGAGTATTTCTACCTCCCAATAATGTTTTGTTGATGAGCTACATAACAAGTTTTCATCTGCCAGGTTAAGCCCTGGGCCTTCCTGTATTAAAGATAGTCTGAAGCACACAGGAGGCCTGGCAGAAGCAGTTTTCTTCATGCTGCTGCTCCTCATAGAAATTATATTGGGATGTAGAAAGTATCAACCCTACCTCCCTGACCCAGGTACTTTTCATTTTAACTGTTTTTTAAAAAAACCTTATACACTCTATAGTTCTCCTTTATTAAAGGTTACAAGTTTTTTGCACATTTACTATATTATTACTTTGTTGTGTATATAAAATGAGGTTCTGGGATCTGGGTCCTCTTACTGTTGCCACAGTTTTGAGTGCTGTTTTGGGGGTTTTTCCCAATTCTTTGTAATTTTGTCCTCTGGCCGGAAAATCAGGCAATAGTGGCCTCGGTTGACATGTTGTGTGACAGATTGTGTGGTCCCATAGGGAACCGTGTAATTGGCCTTAATTTATTAACAGTCCGCTTCAGACTAACAGGCAACCAACCTCGACCTGGCCGCCCCCACCCACACCATGCAATATTTCTGGCTGACTGATCGATTCATGGCTCTAGTGGTCGGTTGGACGAAAATACCCAGCCTTAGAATATTGGGATGTCACTGAACAAATCTCCTAATTATAACAGGATGTTTTATAAAAAAAAACAACTTATAAGCAGTGTTCCAAATTGTTCCGCACACAGGTTTTTAAAACATTTCGGTTACCAATACAGGACTTCCTCCTTCCGGTTTACATCACTACAACGCGTTTCGCTCATTGGAGCTTCATCAGGTAGTGACGCCCCTCCACACTTTCCCATTTATGATCAAGGACTCACCATTAATTTACATAAACTTTATAGGTATAGACGCCACAACACATAAGACCACATAGAAAACCTCCACCAGGAACGTGGCAGGTAAGTAACCCAGTCTATATCAAAGAAAAGGGACCAATTCCATTTGGTCATTCAGCCCATTGGTTTCATACTTTTATATTCAAAAATGTACCTCTGTTCAAGTTTCAGAATTTCTTTATCCAAATCTAATCCCCTTGTTGTGAGATTCTGACCCCCCCCCCCCCCGAACAATAAAAGTTTTATCATTTGCGTATGTCCAAAAAGTGCTTATCGAAATAGGGACAATGATTTGAGTTATTACCCTCCACCCCTCCTTGAGTTTAGTATCGCCCGTCTGTGTTCCCCAATCCTCACGTGTGACTTTCTACGTGTTTGCCAATATACCACAAATCACATGTAGATTTTATACCATAAAACATTTACTTGACTTAGTTAAAAAACCCATTCCACCTATGTTTGTGTTTACCCACCCTAATCTCATCCAGTTCTGTTTGTACATTTTACAATTCCACACCCACCACACTTAAACATTCCCTTTAATATTTCATAGGCAGATCTCTAGTTTCTAACTAACCCCTAATAGGTAAAAGACTGGGAGACAGAGTGTTTTTTTAAAGTACTTGGTTTTTTAAGAATAATATTAGGGGTTTAGAATCCTTGTCCTCTGAAGTATAGACCAATGTTTTTTTTAGTAGTATTCTTCTAATTTTAATTAAATTGATTAAAGGACAATTATACTTACCATTTCCCGCTCCACTCCTGCAAAGTACCCAGGTTGAGGACCTAAACGCTAAATCCTCACCTCTGGGTACTTTACAAAAGTCCTGAAGTACTTACATGTAATCTCCCTCGTCGCTCTGGTCGATCCTCCCCACTGGCACTGTCCCCTCTGTGCAAATGTCATACTGATGTCATAGTGACCCAGACACATTTGAACACTATTAAAAGATATTGAAAGATATAAATGAGAAGTCGTACTAAGTGCAACTTTTTTGGGTCAAAATCCAAATCTGTGCAAAATGATGATGTCATGCTGTGTCATATTGACATTGTTTAAAAAAATGTACCCAGACACATTTAAAGGGCAACTATAGTGAAAAAAAAACTTTGTATCACATGTATAGATCACTTAGTATAAAGCTGCCTTACTTTCATGTTTCTGTGTGGCTTCATTTCGTCACACTGGCGAAGTTTGTACCAAGCTGTGTAGTCCCCCTCCCCTCTCTGTCTACTCCCCCTCAAGCAGTGACGGGCTGTTACAGAGTCGAGCATTGTCATTTGAAAGGACTTTAAATGAAGTGCTGACATCCTGTTGACCCCTCCCTTCCAGAGCTAGACTGCAAGCAATCAAAGTGTGGAATAAAGTAGCAATTGCTGAAGGGAGGGAGAGGGGGAGAGAGGAGACAGTGGTGCTGAATTCTTTACAAGTAAGTTACTGAACTCTGCCTGTTCTCTAACTTGGCTAATTGTTATTTACTTTTTACCTAGTTCATATCTCTCCCCCTGCTTAGCTGAGATCATATCACTGAAGAGAGAGTCAGTGTAACAGCAGCTTGTAGTGAGACCTTCACAAACACAGTGACACTGCTTGTTGTCCTGTTACATTTCAGTTCTTTAGTCTATATATTCATAGATTGCACTGTGTGTCTTGTTTGTGTATATAGTCTGTATTACTGTATTATATATCCTGTATTAGTGTTCCATTTGAGTCACTGGTTTTGTATGTATATAAGATATTTTTTTTGGGGGGGAGGGGCTGTTTTTATAGTGTGTTATGCTCATATTACTGGGTTAGGTTTTTGATTGTGTTTAGCACTACAGCATTTGACTTATGTTGCACATGGTACATATAGTGTGGGTGAGAGAGTGTGTGACAGTACTGCATGGGAGCTTTGGATTATGTGGGTGTGTGCCTTTGAGTGACAGATAGGTGTAGCACTCCTACAAATCACAGCATATTCAAAGGCTTATATCTCGGGGACTATGAAAATTTAAGAAACTAAAGGTACCCTGGTGGTTGGGATGACTTATAGGATACATTAGAAGAAATTAAAAAAAAACATTTCTCTCACATATTGCCCTTTAAACACTATTGAAAGATATTAAAGATATGGAATGAGAAGTCACACTGCAATGCTTTATTGGGTCAAAGTCCAAATCTGTGCAAATGATGATGTCATCCTGATGTCATAGTGACATCATAAAATGCACCAAGACACATGCAACACTATTAAAATATAGAGAATGAGAATTTGCAGAAAGTGTAATGCTTTTTTGGGTCAACCCCCAAATCTGTACAAAATTATGATGTCATTCTGCTGTCATAGCAACATCACTAAAAATGCACCAACAGACATTTGTACATCATTAAAGATATAGAATAAGAAGTCACACCAAGTGCAATCCTTTTTTGAATCAAATTCAAATCTGTACAATTAGATGTCATAAGGATATATCCAAAATGCACCCAGGCACATTTGAATACATTAAAAGATTGAAAGATATGAATGATAAGTTGCACCAAGTGCAATGTTTTTTGGGTCAAAACTCAAATCTTTACAAATGATGATTGTCATTCTGATGTCTAGTGACATCACTAAAAATTGCACCCAGACACATTTGAAAACTATTAAGATACAAATAAGAATATTGCAATGCTTTTTTTTTGTGTAAAAATCCAATCTGTGCAAAATGATTTCATGATGATGTCATATTGACGTATGTATTAAGGCACATTTGAACACTATTAAAAGATTGAAAATATGGAATGATAAGTAGCACCAAGTGCAATGCTTTTTGGGGTCAAATCCCAAATCATTATAAATGCTGATGTCTGCTGAATGTCATAGTGACATCACTAAAGTGCACCCGTAACATTTGAACACTATTAACGCGTGAATAAGATGTTGCAGCAATTGCAATGCTTTTTGGGTCAAAATACAAATCTGTGTAAAATGAAGATGACATGCTTATGTCATAGTCACATTGTTAAAAATATGCACATGGGGGAGGAGCCTGCCCGCTGTCCAAGATGGCCGCACAGCACTAGAGCTCCGAACTAACCCGGCACAACTCAAACTAACGCCAGCTAATTGGGGACCCATCCACACAAACAAACCCTAAACAAACCCACAATGGGTAAAAGAGGAGATATGACCAACTATGTCACCAAACGGGACTCAGCCGCCGCTACACCGCCGGCGCCAGCAAGAAGGCCGCCTCACCAGAACCCGCAGAACCGTCACGAGGCGCACCTGGAGAACCTCTATACAAACTTGGAAAAACTTATCACAGAAGCCCACCTAAAACGGTCGACCAAGTCAAAGAGTTAGTGCCTTAGGGGCCCGGGTAGCTCACCTGAAACCTCCCACTCAAACAGCCACAATACTGCACTCAAGTCGAAACGGACCTTAAAGAAATATGGGCCCAATTACACTACTTGCAAACCCAGAAACCTTGTTTCTGTTTTTTTCTGTATCTCCAATCTCAGAAACCATTCTTGGACCTCCACCTGCGGCTCTACTACAGATGTGAAGACATCCTCTATGGGCGGGAGCGGCTCCGCCCTCCTCCTCATCACCAGGTAAGCTCCCCCTGCTGACTGCACAAAGGCAGAGAAACATCACCAACACCAACACTAAACAAACTATAAAGGACAACACATTCCTTATCCTAACCCATACCACTAAGGGCCTTAACGACCCAATCAAAAGACGCCTAGCAATGCAATACTATGAAAGAGAGCGAGCGTATTGTTTTCATCAAGCAACACACTTCATAAAGGTAGAGAACCTTTTTTACCAAACAAGAAATATCCACACACTACTATTCCTCTGCCTCGGTCAAGAAAGGAGGGGTAGCATCTTGATACACAAGACTACCATTCACGGTCACTCATTGTATAGAGACCCAGCAGGACATTATTTATGATCCAAGGCACACTAGCCTCTAGACCTACACACTAGCCAATGTCTACGCTCCCAACACAGGCCAATCGGCATTCTTCAAGAACCTAGAACAAACTCTTGGGCCTAAACCTAGGCCACCTAGTTTTAGAGCAGGCGACTTCAACACCACATTGGACCCAAAATGGACAGATCCTCTCCATCCACTTCAAACAAACCCTCCACGCCATCTAGAACCTACGAGCTATGCTCCGCATCCTCAACCTATGGACGTCTGGAGATTGAGGCACCCAGGTCGAGACAATACACATTCTTCTCCCACCCACACATGACGCACACAAGAATTGACTACATCTTCATAACTCCCAACTGATACCCTCCATACAAGACGCAAATATAGCCCCGATATCATGGTCAGCACCACGCACACGTCTCAGTTGACCTATCAGTAGGACACCCCTCCCCATACCAATACCAATGGAGACTAAACAAACTCAATACTTACAACACAGAAAACAGAGAGTCAATAAGCAAACGAATCAAACTATATTTCAAAGAGAACCTCACAGACGACATCCCTACATCCACAATATGGACAGCACACAAAACTGTCATCAGAGGCCACATGTATCAAATGTCCTCTAGACTAAAGAAACAACAAAAGACACAATTCAGAAATTACTATCAGCTCAAAGCAGCAGAAAAACTACACATCTCAACCATCCAAAAATAACCTAGATAAATTAAACACAACTCGCAATAATTTGAACAACCACCTCTACACTTCAACGGAAAAGCCTTACGAATCACACACCTCAAGTACTTTGAAAAAGGGAATAACCAGACCAATGCTCGCCAGAAAACTAACGAGAAATTCACACAAAACAGACTGTTCCATTAAGACGGCAGACAATACCCCCATACACACCCATAGAAATTCTGGCACAATTCTCCAATTTTACCAGATCTACATATGGCAAAACAGTCGACCACAATCTATACAAATTTCTTGCATTGCTACCTCCGAGCTCACCTTCTCTCACTCACACCTCAAGAATTTTCGGCAGCTGCTTGCCCCAGCTCTCCAGGGAGGGTGTTTTCATTTGAAGTTCTACCTTCAGGAAGCCTTCCAAACATGTTTTGGGTTGTAGTTTGTTTGTGATCTCACTTTACAGAGTTGTGATCCTGCGTCTAGAAAACAGGGGGTTGTCACAAAGGGCCGAAGACGTACCCACCCCGCACCACTCTCTACACATCACACAAACAAAATTAACCAGACAGTCTACGACAAACAAAAACACCCACCAACAAACCACCACTCAGGACAAAGACCGGCCCCAAGAGCCGAAGCAATAAGACGAGCCAAAATCTCTCCAAATTAATTTCGACACCCTAACACCATGCTACCTCGGCCCCTTATCCACCCGCCACCAGCGCGGCGGCCCCGGCCGACAACAGGCGACAGTAAAAAAACGCACAACTACCAACGCAACCCACACAACAAAAACCCAACAACCTCTCGACCGACGCCGAAAACATTGGGATAGAGAGACACCTACAAAAACGAAGCCCATTGTCCCCCCAAATTGTTCGCCTATAAAGCGAGATTCACCCCACACCAAAACAACATTCGGCTGGGGTGTGATCACTTCAGAAGGGTCCGACTGAAATCCCATCAGGCTGGGCCCCTGCCCCTCGGGGGTGTGCCGACATAGGAACCCGCCTCGGCACAGCGACTCGAAAAAAAGAGCACCCAAATCACAGGCCTTGCAGGGCGCGCAAACAAAAGCCGCTGATGATGCAGTATGGACAAGGAAAAACCACCTCCGCCCACATGAAGACCCAGGGGCTCGAGGGGGAGGCCTCAAGGTAAAGTGAAAGCCCCAGCAAACCAGGCCCAAAAAACCTAGACAACACTAGAACGACGCAAAACCCGAGAAAGCGCACGTGACCTCTGGAACGAAGGCCCCCCATGCTTGGAACCCCACCGTGCACAAACCCTAGGGGACATATAAGGCAACACTACACCCACTATTTAGAAACATGCTAACACTCTCTCAGAGTGGACCCCATAACAATTTATCCCTATGGGTCGAATACATGCTGTAAAATGACCCGCTACCCAAACCGTATTAGCTTTAGAGCTACCCATGAAAAAAAAAAAGCAGAATGTGGCAACCTCCAATCCCAAATATTAAATTTATATGGGCTACAAGGAAAGCCGGATAAAACAAATATCCATGATGAGACCCAGAAAACAAGGGGCCCAGCACTGTACCCTCCCCCAACATTATTATCTATGCAGTAGACAAGACCGAGAACAAACCTACAAGGGCAGAACGCCCAACAAAAACCAGATGGTGAACTGGAAAACCAAATAATAAAGACTACCCCCTGGACACTGTCCTATGCTATTCCCAACACGCCACCTGAAACACACCATCCTACATACACCACACTAACTTAAAACCTGCAGCACACCTATCCCAATACAAGCTAATCAACCCATATACACCATTAACACTATATTCTTCAACCCAGATTTCCCCCTCCCTCCTCAGACAGCGGATGGACTTTATGGAGAAACAAAGGATCACAAAGGTCGCTCACCTACTCTCACAAACAGAACTCTCACTGGAAAGAGGCGAAATCTAAATGGAAACTCCAACAACGGAATGGCTACGCTACACCCAACTAGCCCACTTCCGCCAACTCATACTATCAAAAAGCAACCTATGACCCATAACTAGATTCGAAACCCTAAGCATGAACCCCACCCTAGTAACAAAAAACATAATCACCAAACTATACGACTCGCTTATATCCTCTAGAGCAGAAGTGAAACTCAAGGGTTCAAACTCAATGGGAAAACTGGCGGGCTCTAGCCTACCCCCAGAAACGCTGGAGCCAGTTTTCACCAACATCGCAAATGCTCAATGCACAAAACCACTGAATACAAAAAAACTTTCAAGATACGATAACACTGGTAGTGTCACCCCTGAACCACCTCCACAGAATCTCCTCAGCTAACTCCCCTATGTTTTCGAGGATTGGAGAAACATGCAGACTTCCTCGCAACACTGGTGGAACTGCACAGAGGTGAGAAAACATGGGACGATTTACTACTCAATAATAACCAAGGTCTTTGACAAACAAGTACCAAAGAACCCAGGGTACGCGCGTTCAATAAGAACGAACCCACCTTGAACAAGGAGGGAAACACACAACACCCTACATCGGCGTCTTGTACAAGAGGTGTGTATCGCAGCCACGTGGAAGTCCCCATCCCCCCCGCAGCAGAGACTGCTGACAAAAATTAAATGGGTCTATCAAACAGAACGAATGTTTACTAACATTAAGGGAAACACAGACAAGTTTATGAAGGTATGGGAGTGTGGTGTTTAAGGATGGGGGAGGAGACGGTCCGCAACCATACACAAACCGAATGGGGGAAATAGACCCCCCACCGACAACATTGTAAAGCCCAGAGCCGCAGAAGAGGGAACCAAAAACATCAATAGAGGAAAGGTAACAAATAAGAACTAGATATGAACAAAGCAAATGAGATTGATTTAATTTACTTGTTTTTACTTTACTGTTTTTAAGATTATAAAATGACAGTCGTACAATGCTTAGTCTTCCTTAAAAAAAAAATAATAATACTGAGAGCAAAAAAGATATGATCAACTAATAATCACTATTGAAACAAAACTCTTAGCATATCTACCAAGATTCATCTTGTTATGCATGCTAATCAATATAGTTGTATGCCTAATCTATAATCAATGTCAAATGAAACAATGACATACAATAAAAAATATGAAAAAAAAAAAACAAATAGACATATTAAACACAATTAAAATATATTGGAAGAGTAAGGAATGAGAAGTCACACCAGTGCAATTTTTTTTTGGGTTAAACCCAAATCTTTACAAAATGATGTCATGGTAATATTATAGTGACACACTAAAAATGCACCCAGGCATATTTGAACACTATTAAAAATATTATGGAATGAGAAGTCGCACCAAGTGCAATGCTTTTTTTTGGGGTCAACCCCTAACTCTGTACAAAATAATGCATGCTGATGTCACACTGACATCACTAAAAAATGCACCCAGACACATTGAACATCATTAAAAGATATAAAACGGAAGTCGTAGCAAGTGCAGTCCTTTTTCTGTTCAAAATTCAAATTGATGATGTCATAGTGACATCACTATAAAAATGCACTACAGACCCTTCCACACTACAACACTGCCACTAGGAAGTGAAATTTCTCAGACACCATCCACACACTTCTGCAGTTTGAAATTGATGCGTTAATAAATCCTACATCACAGGGGTTAAGAGGTGGGAGTGAAATCCCACAGGTGCAGAAAATGTAAACAAAGGAAAAGTACTGGCAGGAAAGGGAAATGTCTGCTTCAGCTTTGGGGAACAAACAGAACCTAAATAAGCTCATAGAAGACGAGAAAAGGCACTGAATGGAATCTGTCCTGCTGAGAAGTACTTTCTTCTATCTCACCTGAACTCTAAAGCTGGGTACACCATTCTCGATAAAGGCCGACCCCCGTATCAGGAAAGGTGAAAACAATAGATTCCGATGCCAATGAACGCAATGCGTCGAGGAACTTGTATTTCGGTCGAAAAACTTCCATCATTTCGGTTGGCTCCCTGTACTAAGGTCTAGGGAATCGTCCGCTATTGCAGTGGATTATGGCAGTCACGAATATTCTCCCTATACTTTATATAGGGAGAACGATCATGACTGTGAACAATGCACCAGAGAGTTCCCCCAACTATATAATAACACAAGGGCGCAGGCCGAAGTTGCTTCATACAGGCAGGAAATCTGAGTTGACTTTACAAACCTTTTATTACATAAGGCTAGGCCACTTTGATGGGGAGCAACAGTGGAATATTTCTATAAAACCCCTCAGCTACGTAGCTAAAAGGTTTTTATAAAAATATATTTGACTGTTGCTCCCCATTCACTTTAAAACACCCTGCCTGCCCACAGAGATCATCTAAAACACAAACAGATTATTTAAGATTTTAGATAAAGAAGAAAGTATTGCAAACTTTCAGTGTGCCGTCATTCACAAGGGTTAAAAGACTATAAATCCTCCTCAACGTGAAGAACAGTCACTCAGCCCGGGTGTGTCATGGAGCAAATGTACTTTAACTTAACAACAGATTGTTTGAAATTGTGCACAAACCTTTACTCACATGACTCACACATTTTGCACTTTTTATTTGGCATAAATGGCAAATGGGGCCTCAGAATAATCCCAGAATGTCTGTGGTAGTAAAAATAGGTGAATAAACTCGGTGCTGTAATATCACAGTCACCCACCAGATGGGATGTGACTTTGTTTCTGTCCTGCACCAGTCTTACCCATGTTGTTTTGGGGTGAAATACAGAAAGTGATTGCTTGGGTCCAATGACTAGAAATTTGTGTAAAACCCGTAGAATATGCAACAACACAAATGTCTGTAAAATATAATCTGCCTATTTACTAATGGAAGCTTAAAGAGAACTAAACCAATTGTTTTTACTCCAGAATCTGGAAAAAAAAAAATAAAAAACCCCAATAGAGTCTATAAAATACCACTTCAGTAAAATGTATTAAAGATATGGAGCCTTGTTTAAGAACTGAGATGAAGTATTATTTAATTTACCTTTACCTAAAGTTCATATCTCTCCCCCTGCTTAGCTGAGATCATAATCACTGAAGGAGAGTCAGTGTAACAGCAGCTTGTAGTGAGACCTTCACAAAAACCAGTGACACTGCTTGTTGTCCTGTTACATTTCAGTTGCTTTAGTCTATATATATCATAGAATTGCACTGTGTTGTCTTGTTTGGTATATAGTCTGTATTACTGTATTATATATACTGTATTAGTGTTCCATTTGAGTCAGGTTTTTTGTATGTATATAAGATATTTTTTGGGGGGGAGGGGCTGTTTTATAGTGTTTATGCTCAATTACTGGGTTAAGGTTTATTGATTGTGTTTAGCACTACAGATTTGACTATATGTTGCACATGGTACATATAGTGTGGGTGAGAGAGTGTGTGACCGTACTGCACGGGAGCTTTGGATTTATGTGGGTGTGTGCTTTGAGTGACAGATGAGGTGTAGCAGCTCCTACAATCACAGCATATTCAAAGGCTTATATTCGGGGACTATGAAGAATTAAAGAAACGTAAAGGTACCCTGGTGGTTGGGATGACTTATAGGATACATTAGAAGAAATTAAAAAAAAACAATTTTCTCACTAATTGCCCTTTAAACACTATTGAAAGATATTAAAAGATATGGAATGAGAAGTCACACTGCAATGCTTTATTGGGTCAAAGTCCAAATCTGTGCAAAATGATGATGTCATGCTGATGTCATGTGACATCACAAAAATGCACCAAGACACCATGCAACACTATTAAAATATAGAGAATGAGAAGTTGCAGAAAGTGTAATGCTTTTTTGGGTCACCCCAAATCTGTACAAAATTATGATGTCATTCTGCTGTCATAGCAACATCACTAAAATGCACCACCACATTTGTAATCATTAAAAGATATAGAATAGAAGTCACACCAAGTGCAATCCTTTTTTGAATCAAATTCAAATCTGTACAAAAATTATGATGTCATAATGATATATCCAAAAATGCACCCCGGCACATTTGAATACTATTAAAAGATTGAAAGATATGGAATGATAAGTTACACAAGTGCAATTTTTGGGTCAAAACTCAAATTTTACAAATGATGATGTCATTTGATGTCATAGTGACATCACTAAAAATTGCACCCAGACACATTTGAAAACATTAAGATACAGAATAAGATATTGCAATGCTTTTTTTTGTGTAAAAATCCAAATCTGTGCAAAATGATGATTTCATGATGATGTCATATGACGTGTATTAAGGCACATTTGAACACTATTAAAAGATTGAAAATATGGAATGATAAGTAGCCCCAAGTGCAATGCTTTTTGGGGTCAAATCCCAAATCATTATAAAATGCTGATGTCATGTGATGTCATAGTGACATCACTAAAAGTGCACCCAGTAACATTTGAACATTTAACGCGTGAATAAGATGTTGCAGCAATTGCAATGCTTTTTGGGTCAAAATACAAATCTGGTGTAAAATGAAGATGACATGCTTATGTCATAGTCACATTGTTAAAAAAATGCACATGGGGGGAGGAGCCTGAACGCTGTCCAAGATGGCCGCACAGCACTAGAGCTCCGAACTAACCTCGGCACAACTCAAAGCTAACGCCAGTAATTGGGGACCCATCCACACAAAACAACCCTAAACAAAACACACAATGGGTAAAAGAGGAGATATGACCAACTATGTCACCAAACGGGATCACCGCCGCTACACCGCAAGGCGCGCACAGAAGGCCGCCTCACCAGAACCGCAGAACCAGTCACGACAGGCGCGACCTGGAGAACCTCTATACAAACTTGGAAAAAATTATCACAGAAGCCCACCATAAAACGGTCGACCAAGTCAAAGAGGTTAGTGCCTTAGGGGACCGGGTAGCTCACCTAGAAACCTCCACAGTCAAACAGCACAATACTGCACTCAAGTCGAAACGGACCTTAAAGAAAAATGGGCCCAATTACACTACTTGCAACCCAGAAACCTTGTTTCTGTTTTTTTCTGTATTCCAATCTCAGAAACCATTCTTGGAACCTCCACCTGCGGTCTACTACAGATGTGAAGACATCTCTATGGGCGGGAGCGGCTCCGCCCTCCTCTCATCCACCAGGTAAGCTCCCCTGCTGACTGACAAAAGGCAAGGAAACATCACCACACCCAACACTAAACAAACTATAAAGGACAACACATTCCGTATCCTAACCCATAACACTAAGGGCCTTAACGACCCAATCAAAAGACGCCTAGCAAGCAATACTATGAAAGAGAGCGGAGCGATTATGTTTTCATACAAGCAACACACTTCATAAAAGGTAGAGAACCTTTTCTACCAAACAAGAAATATTCCACACACTACTATTCCTCTGCCTCGGTCAAGAAAGGAGGGGTAGCAATCTTGATACACAAAAGACTACCATTCACGGTCATCATGTATAAGAGACCCAGCAGGACATATTTATGTTCCAAGGACACTAGCCTCTAGACACTACACTAGCCAATGTCTACGCTCCCAACACAGGCCAATCGGCATTCTTCAAGAACTAGAACAAACTCTTGGGCCTAAACCTAGGCACACTAGTTTAGCAGGCGACTTCAACACCAATTGGCCCAAAAATGGACAGATCCTCTCCATCACTTCAAACAAACCTCCACGCCATCTAGAACCCTAAGTATGCCAGCACTACCTAACACACTGCACCAGGCACGATCTGCGGAGATTGAGGCACCCCAGGTCGAGACAATAAACCTTCTTCTCCCACCCCACACATGACGCACACAAGAGATTGACTACATTTCATAACTCCCAACTGATACCCTCCATACAAGACGCAAATATAGCCCCGATATATGGTCAGACCACGCACACGTCTCAGTTGACCTATCAGTAGGACACCCCTCCCCATACCAATACCAATGGAGACTAACAAATCAATACTTACAAACACAGAAAACAGAGAGTCAATAAGCAAACGAATCAAACTATATTTCAAAGAGAACCTCACAGACGACATCCCTACATCCACAATATGGACAGCACACAAAACTGTCATCAGAGGCCACATGATCCAAATGTCCTCTAGACTAAAGAAAACAACAAAAAGACACAATTCAGAATTAATATCAAGCCTCAAAGCAGCAGAAAAACATACACATCTCAACCATCCAAAAATAACTAGATAAATTAACCACAACTCGCAATAATTTGAACAACCACCTCTACACTTCAACGGAAAAGCCTTACGAATCACACACCTCAAGTACTTTGAAAAGGGAATAAACCAGACACAATGCTCGCCAGAAAACTAAACGAGAAATTCACACAAAACAGACTGTACCCTTAAGACAGGCAGACAATACCCCCATACACAACCAATAGAAATTCTGGCACAATTCTCCAAATTTTACACAGATCTACATAATGGCAAAACAGTCGACCACAACTCATACACAAAATTTCATTGAAAACACCTCCAAGAAGCTCACCTTCCTAACTCCAAACCAAGAAATATCAACCCTAGACCCCCCATCACTACTCACAAAATCAAAACCCTCAAAACAGGAAAGGCTCCAGGTCCAGATGGGTATACAGCAGGATACTACAAAAAAATTTGAAACGTACTCACCCACATCTCATATCCCTATACAAACAACATTCTATCTAATAAAGAACATATACCCCAAGACATGCTACGAACAAACATAATAGTCATCCCTAAACCAAACAAAGACACACATCAATGTAAAAACTACAGCCCAATATCACTAATAAACATTGACTAAAATACTCTCCAAAATTATAGCGACACGCCCTTAACAACCATGCTACCCCCTTATCCGGACCAATGCGCGGCTTTATCCCCGGCCGACAAACTACTGACAATATAAGAAGAACGCTACAACTACTCAAGCTCATAGCCCACAACAACAAAACCCCAACAACTTCCTAGCACTCGACGCCGAAAAGGCATTTGACAGGATAGATTGGACCTACCTACAAAAGTACTATAGCCTTTCATTTCCCCCAAAATTTATCCTTAATAAAATATGTATTCAACCACTAGCCAAAATCAACAACATGGGTTTCACTCAGAGGAGTTTCCGATCTTAAACGGCACTAGACAGGGCTGCCTCCCTCTCTACATGTTGTTTGCCTTATGCATAGAACCCCTCGCACAGCACGTAAAAAAAGACACCCAAATCACAGTCCTTCAGGTCGGCAATGCAGAATATAAAATAGCCTTATTTGCTGATGATCATTATTTACAATTTGTAAACCACTTGACTCACTCCACATTATATTCCCAGTGTCTCGATTGGGGAGGCCTCAGGATTTAAATTTAACCCATCAAAGACCATTGCCAAACCTATAGCAATGACACACAGAACCGCAAAACCCTAGAACTCAACTTTGATCTCTCATGGAACGAAGGCCCCCTTCCATGCTTGGGCACCCACCGTGCACACCATGGAGACATAAAGGCAAACTACACCCCACTATTTAAAACATCTAAACACTCCTTCAGAGGTGGACCCCATACAATTATCCCTATTTGGTCGAATACATGCTGTAAAAAAGACCCTGCTACCCAAACTCTTGTATCTTTTTAGAGCTTTACCCATAGAAATAAAAAAAAAGCAGAATTGGCAACCTGCCAATCCCCAATATTTAAATTATATGGGCTAACAAGAAAGCCAGGATAAACAAAATATCCATGATGAGACCCAGAAAACAAGGGGGCCCAGCACTGCCCTCCTCCAACTTATTATCTAGCAGCCAGATTAGGACAAACTTACAAAGCGCCGAACGCCCACCAAAAGACCAGATGGGTGGAACTGGGAAAACACAAAAATAAAG
Source organism: Hymenochirus boettgeri (assembly GCA_019447015.1). NCBI lineage: Eukaryota > Metazoa > Chordata > Amphibia > Anura > Pipidae > Hymenochirus > Hymenochirus boettgeri. The sequence goes on from CM033470.1 coordinate 343,614,115, forward strand.
ACTACCCCCTGGACACTGTCCTATGGCTATTCCCAACACGCCACCTGAACACACCAATCCCTACATACACCACACTATGAAAACCTGGCAGCACACCTATCCCATACAAGCTAATCAACCCATATACACCATTAACACCTATATTCTCAACCCAGACTTCCCCCCTCCCTCCTCAGACAGCGGATGGACTTTATGAGAGAAACAAAGGGATCACAAAGGTAGCTCACCTACTCTACACAAACAGAACTCTACATGGAAAGAGGCGAAATCTAAATGAAACTCCCAACAACGGAATGGCTACGCTCACCCAACTAGCCCACTCGCCAACTCATACTATCAAAAAGCAAACCTATGACCCTAACTAGATTCGAAACCCTAAGCATGAACCCCACCCCTAGTACAAAAATAATCACCAAACTATACGACATACTTATATCCTCTAGAGCAGAGGTGAAACTCAAGGTTCAAAACTCAATGGGAAAACTGGCGGGCTCTAGCCTACCCCAGAAAGCTGGAGCCAGATTCACCAACATGCGCAAATGCTCAATCAAACACACTGATACAAGAAAAAACTTTCAAGATACACATAAATGGTATGTCACCCCTGAACACCTCCACAGAACTCCCTCAGCTAACTCCCCACTATGTTTTCGAGGATGTGGAGAAACTGCAGACTACTCACACCTGGTGGAACTGCACAGAGGTGAGAAAAACATGGGACGATGCTACTCAATAATAACAAGGTCTTGACAAACAAGTACCAAAGAACCCAGGGGTAGCCATATTTTTAGTGTTGTCGATTTTGCATTAAAGGACAACTTTACTGTAAAGACTAAATTTTTAGAATTGAAAAGAACCTGGGACAGGGAGGTTTGATTGAGTATTTCTACCTCCCAATAATGTTTTGTTGATGAGCTACATAACAAGTTTTCATCTGCCAGGTTATAGCCCTGGGCCTTCCTGTATTAAAGATAGTGCTGAAGCACACAGGAGGCCTGGCAGAAGCAGTTTTCTTCATGCTGCTGCTCCTCATAGAAATTATATTGGGATGTAGAAAGTATCAACCCTACCTCCCTGACCCAGGTACTTTTCATTTTAACTGTTTTTTAAAAAAACCTTATACACTCTATAGTTCTCCTTTATTAAAGGTTACAAGTTTTTTGTGCACTATTACTATTATTATTACTTTGTGTGTGTATATATAAAATGAGGTTCTGGGATCTTGGGTCCTCTTACTATTGCCACAAGTTTTGAGTGCTGTTTTGGGGGTTTTTCCCAATTCTTTGTAATTTTGTCCTCTGGCCGGAACAAATCAGGCAATAGTGGCCTCGGTTGACAGTTGTGTGACAGATTGTGTGGTCCCATAGGGAACCGTGTAATTGGCCTTAATTTATTAACAGGTCCGCTTCAGACTAACAGGCAACCAAGCTCGACCTGGCCGCCCCCACCCACACCATGCAATATTTCTGGCTGACTGATCGATTCATGGCTCTAGTGGTCGGTTGGACGAAAATACCCAGCCTTAGAGAATAATTGGGATGTCACTGAACAAATCTCCTAATTATAACAGGATGTTTATATAAAAAAAAACAACTTATAATGCAGTGTTCCAAATTGTTCCGCACAACAGGTTTTTAAAACATTTCGGTTACCAATACAGGACTTCCTCCTTCCGGTTTACATCACTACAACGCGTTTCGCTCATTGGAGCTTCATCAGGTAGTGACGCCCCCTCCACACTTTCCCATTTATAGATCAAGGACTCACCATTAATTTACATAAACTTTATAGGTATAGGACCACAACACATAAAGGACCACATAGAAAACCTCCACCAGGAACGTGGCAGGTAAGTAACCCAGTCTATATCAAAGAAAAGGGACCAATTCCATTTGGTCATTCAGACCCATTGGTTTCATACTTTTATATTCAAAAATGTACCTCTGTTCAAGTTTCAGAAGTTCTTTATCCAAATCTAATCCCCTTGTTGTGAGATTCTGACCCCCCCCCCGAACAATAAAAGTTTTATCATTTGCGTATGTCCAAAAAGTGCTTATCGAAATAGGGACAATGATTTGAGTTATCCCTCCACCCCTCCTTGAGTTTAGTAATCGCCCGTCTGTGTTCCCCAATCCTCACGTGTAGCTTTCTACGTGTTTGCCAATATACCACAAATCACATGTAGATTTTATACCATAAAACATATTACTTGACTTAGTTAAAAAACCCATTCCACCTATGTTTGTGTTTACCCACCCTAATCTCATCCAGTTCTGTTTGTACATATTTACAATTCACACACCCACCACACTTAAACATTCCCTTTAATATATTCATAGGCAGATCTCTAGTTTCTAACTAACCCCTAATAGGTAAAAGACTGGGAGACAGAGTGTTTTTTAAAGTACTTGGTTTTTTAAGAATAATATTAGGGGTTTAGAATCCTTGTCCTCTGAAGTATAGACCAATGTTTTTTTTTAGTATTCTTCTAATTTTAATTAAATTGATTAAAGGACAATTATACTTACCATTTCCCCGATCCACTCCTGCAAAGTACCCAGGTTGAGGACCTAAAACGCTAAATCCTCACCTCTGGGTACTTTACAAAAGTCCTGAAGTACTTACATGTAATCTCCCTCGTCGCTCTGGTCGGATCCTCCCCACTGGCACTGTCCCCATCTGTGCAAATGTCATACTGATGTCATAGTGACCCAGACACATTTGAACACTATTAAAAGATATTGAAAGATATAAAATGAGAAGTCGTACTAAGTGCAACTTTTTTGGGGTCAAAATCCAAATCTGTGCAAAATGATGATGTCATGCTGATGTCATATTGACATTGTTTAAAAAAATGTACCCAGACACATTTAAAGGGCAACTATAGTGAAAAAAAAACTTTGTATACAATGTATAGATCACTTAGTATAAGCTGCCTTACTTTCATGTTTCTGTGTGGCTTCATTTCGTCACACTGGCAGAAGTTTGTACCAAGCTGTGTAGTCCCCCTCCCCTCTCTGTCTACTCCCCCTCAAGCAGTGACGGGCTGTATACAGAGTCCGAGCATTGTCAGTTGAAAGGACTTTAAATGAAGTGCTGACATCCTGTTGACCCCTCCCTTCCAGAGCTAGACTGCAAGCAATCAAAGTGTGGAATAAAGTAGCAATATGCTGAAGGGAGGGGCAGAGGGGGAGAGAGGAGGACAAGTGGTGCTGAGATTCTTTACAAGTAAGTTACTGAACTCTGCCTGTTCTCTAACTTGGCTAATTGTTATTTACTTTTTACCTAAAGTTCATATCTCTCCCCCTGCTTAGCTGAGATCATAATCACTGAAGAGAGAGTCAGTGTAACAGCAGCTTGTAGTGAGACCTTCACAAACACAGTGACACTGCTTGTTGTCCTGTTACATTTCAGTTGCTTTAGTCTATATATTTCATAGATTGCACTGTGTGTCTTGTTTGGTATATAGTCTGTATTACTGTATTATATATACTGTATTAGTGTTCCATTTGAGTCACTGGTTTTGTATGTATATAAGATATTTTTTTTGGGGGGGAGGGGCTGTTTTATAGTGTGTTATGCTCATATTACTGGGTTAATGGTTTATTGATTGTGTTTAGCACTACAGCATTTGACTATATGTTGCACATGGTACATATAGTGTGGGTGAGAGAGTGTGTGACAGTACTGCATGGGAGCTTTGGATTATGTGGGTGTGTGCCTTTGAGTGACAGATGAGGTGTAGCAGCTCCTACAAATCACAGCATATTCAAAGGCTTATATCTCGGGGACTATGAAGAATTTAAAGAAACTAAAGGTACCCTGGTGGTTGGGATGACTTATAGGATACATTAGAAGAAATTAAAAAAAAACAATTTTCTCACTATAATTGCCCTTTAAACACTATTGAAAGATATTAAAAGATATGGAATGAGAAGTCACACTGCAATGCTTTATTGGGTCAAAGTCCAAATCTGTGCAAAATGATGATGTCATGCTGATGTCATAGTGACATCACTAAAAATGCACCAAGACACATGCAACACTATTAAAATATAGAGAATGAGAAGTTGCAGAAAGTGTAATGCTTTTTTGGGTCAACCCCCAAATCTGTACAAAATTATGATGTCATTCTGCTGTCATAGCAACATCACTAAAAATGCACCAACAGACATTTGTACATCATTAAAAGATATAGAATAAGAAGTCACACCAAGTGCAATCCTTTTTTGAATCAAAATTCAAATCTGTACAAAATTATGATGTCATAATGATATATCCAAAAATGCACCCAGGCACATTTGAATACTATTAAAAGATTGAAAGATATGGAATGATAAGTTGCACCAAGTGCAATGTTTTTTGGGTCAAAACTCAAATCTTTACAAAATGATGATGTCATTCTGATGTCATAGTGACATCACTAAAAATTGCACCCAGACACATTTGAAAACTATTAAGATACAGAATAAGATATTGCAATGCTTTTTTTTGTGTAAAAATCCAAATCTGTGCAAAATGATGATTTCATGATGATGTCATATTGACGTATGTATTAAGGCACATTTGAACACTATTAAAAGATTGAAAATATGGAATGATAAGTAGCACCAAGTGCAATGCTTTTTGGGGTCAAATCCCAAATCATTATAAAATGCTGATGTCATGCTGATGTCATAGTGACATCACTAAAAAGTGCACCCAGTAACATTTGAACACTATTAACGCGTGAATAAGATGTTGCAGCAATTGCAATGCTTTTTGGGTCAAAATACAAATCTGTGTAAAATGAAGATGACATGCTTATGTCATAGTCACATTGTTAAAAATATGCACATGGGGGGAGGAGCCTGACCGCTGTCCAAGATGGCCGCACAGCACTAGAGCTCCGAACTAACCTCGGCACAACTCAAAGCTAACGCCAGCTAATTGGGGACCCATCCACACAAAACAACCCTAAACAAACCCACAATGGGTAAAAGAGGAGATATGACCAACTATGTCACCAAACGGGACTCAGCCGCCGCTACACCGCAAGGCGCCAGCAAGAAGGCCGCCTCACCAGAACCCGCAGAACCAGTCACGAGGCGCGACCTGGAGAACCTCTATACAAACTTGGAAAAACTTATCACAGAAGCCCACCATAAAACGGTCGACCAAGTCAAAGAGGTTAGTGCCTTAGGGGACCGGGTAGCTCACCTAGAAACCTCCCACAGTCAAACAGCACAATACTGCACTCAAGTCGAAACGGACCTTAAAGAAATATGGGCCCAATTACACTACTTGCAAACCCAGAAACCTTGTTTCTGTTTTTTTCTGTATCTCCAATCTCAGAAACCATTCTTGGACCTCCACCTGCGGCTCTACTACAGATGTGAAGACATCCTCTATGGGCGGGAGCGGCTCCGCCCTCCTCCTCATCCACCAGGTAAGCTCCCCCTGCTGACTGACAAAAGGCAGAGGAAACATCACCACACCCAACACTAAACAAACTATAAAGGACAACACATTCCGTATCCTAACCCATAACACTAAGGGCCTTAACGACCCAATCAAAAGACGCCTAGCAATGCAATACTATGAAAGAGAGCGGAGCGATATTGTTTTCATACAAGCAACACACTTCATAAAAGGTAGAGAACCTTTTCTACCAAACAAGAAATATTCCACACACTACTATTCCTCTGCCTCGGTCAAGAAAGGAGGGGTAGCAATCTTGATACACAAAAGACTACCATTCACGGTCACTCATTGTATAAGAGACCCAGCAGGACATTATTTATTGATCCAAGGCACACTAGCCTCTAGACACTACACACTAGCCAATGTCTACGCTCCCAACACAGGCCAATCGGCATTCTTCAAGAACCTAGAACAAACTCTTGGGCCTAAACCTAGGCACACTAGTTTTAGCAGGCGACTTCAACACCACATTGGACCCAAAAATGGACAGATCCTCTCCATCCACTTCAAACAAACCCTCCACGCCATCTAGAACCCTACGAGCTATGCTCCGCATCCTCAACCTATGGGACGTCTGGAGATTGAGGCACCCCAGGTCGAGACAATACACATTCTTCTCCCACCCACACATGACGCACACAAGAATTGACTACATCTTCATAAACTCCCAACTGATACCCTCCATACAAGACGCAAATATAGCCCCGATATCATGGTCAGACCACGCACACGTCTCAGTTGACCTATCAGTAGGACACCCCTCCCCATACCAATACCAATGGAGACTAAACAAATCAATACTTACAAACACAGAAAACAGAGAGTCAATAAGCAAACGAATCAAACTATATTTCAAAGAGAACCTCACAGACGACATCCCTACATCCACAATATGGACAGCACACAAAACTGTCATCAGAGGCCACATGATCCAAATGTCCTCTAGACTAAAGAAACAACAAAAAGACACAATTCAGAAATTACTATCAAGCCTCAAAGCAGCAGAAAAAACATACACATCTCAACCATCCAAAAATAACCTAGATAAATTAAACACAACTCGCAATAATTTGAACAACCACCTCTACACTTCAACGGAAAAAGCCTTACGAATCACACACCTCAAGTACTTTGAAAAAGGGAATAAACCAGACACAATGCTCGCCAGAAAACTAAACGAGAAATTCACACAAAACAGACTGTTACCATTAAGACAGGCAGACAATACCCCCATACACAACCCAATAGAAATTCTGGCACAATTCTCCAAATTTTACACAGATCTACATAATGGCAAAACAGTCGACCACAACTCTATACACAAAAATTTCATTGAAAACTACCTCCAAGAAGCTCACCTTCCTCAACTCACAACCAAAGAAATATCAACCCTAGACTCCCCCATCACTACTCACAAAATCAAAACCCTCAAAACAGGAAAGGCTCCAGGTCCAGATGGGTATACAGCAGGATACTACAAAAAATTTGAAACGTATCTCACCCCACATCTCATATCCCTATACAACAACATTCTATCTAATAAAGAACATATACCCCAAGACATGCTACGAACAAACATAATAGTCATCCCTAAACCAAACAAAGACACCACTCAATGTAAAAACTACCGCCCAATATCACTAATCAACATAGACCTAAAAATACTCTCCAAAATTATAGCGACACGCCTTAACACCATGCTACCCCGCCTTATCCACCCGGACCAATGCGGCTTTATCCCCGGCCGACAAACTACTGACAATATAAGAAGAACGCTACAACTACTCAAGCTCATAGCCCACAACAACAAAACCCCAACAACCTTCCTAGCCCTCGACGCCGAAAAGGCATTTGACAGGATAGATTGGACCTACCTACAAAAAGTACTAATAGCCTTTCATTTCCCCCCCAAAATTCTATCCTTAATAAAAGCTATGTATTCAAACCCACTAGCCAAAATCAACAACATGGGTTTCACTTCAGAGGAGTTTCCGATCTTAAACGGCACTAGACAGGGCTGCTCCCTCTCTCCACTGTTGTTTGCCTTATGCATAGAACCCCTCGCACAGCACGTAAAAAAAGACACCCAAATCACAGTCCTTCAGGTCGGCAATGCAGAATATAAAATAGCCTTATTTGCTGATGATTCATTATTTACAATTTGTAAACCACTTGACTCACTCCCACATTTATATTCCCAGTTGTCTCGATTTGGGGAGGCCTCAGGATTTAAATTTAACCCATCAAAGACCATTGCCAAACCTATAGCAATGACACACAGAACACGCAAAACCCTAGAACTCAACTTTGATCTCTCATGGAACGAAGGCCCCCTTCCATGCTTGGGCACCCACCTGTGCACACCATGGAGACATATAAGGCAAACTACACCCCACTATTTAAAACATCTAAAACACTCCTTCAGAGGTGGACCCCATACAATTTATCCCTATTTGGTCGAATACATGCTGTAAAAATGACCCTGCTACCCAAACTCTTGTATCTTTTTAGAGCTTTACCCATAGAAATAAAAAAAGCAGAATTGGCAACCTGCCAATCCCAAATATTTAAATTTATATGGGCTAACAAGAAAGCCAGGATAAACAAAATATCCATGATGAGACCCAGAAAACAAGGGGGCCCAGCACTGCCCTCCCTCCAACATTATTATCTAGCAGCCAGATTAGGACAAACCTTACAAAGGCAGAACGCCCACCAAAAGACCAGATGGGTGGAACTGGAAAACCAAATAATAAAGACTACCCCCCTGGACACTGTCCTATGGCTATTCCCAACACGCCACCTGAAACACACCAATCCCTACATACACCACACTATGAAAACCTGGCAGCACACCCTATCCCAATACAAGCTAATCAACCCATATACACCATTAACACCTATATTCTTCAACCCAGACTTCCCCCCTCCCTCCTCAGACAGCGGATGGACTTTATGGAGAAACAAAGGGATCACAAAGGTAGCTCACCTACTCTACACAAACAGAACTCTCACATGGAAAGAGGCGAAATCTAAATGGAAACTCCCAACAACGGAATGGCTACGCTACACCCAACTAGCCCACTTCGCCAACTCCATACTATCAAAAAGCAAACCTATGACCCTAACTAGATTCGAAACCCTAAGCATGAACCCCACCCCTAGTACAAAAATAATCACCAAACTATACGACATACTTATATCCTCTAGAGCAGAGGTGAAACTCAAGGTTCAAACTCAATGGGAAAACTGGCTGGGCTCTAGCCTACCCCCAGAAAGCTGGAGCCAGATTTTCACCAACATGCGCAAATGCTCAATCAACACACTGATACAAGAAAAAACTTTCAAGATACTACATAAATGGTATGTCACCCCTGAACACCTCCACAGAATCTCCTCAGCTAACTCCCCACTATGTTTTCGAGGATGTGGAGAACATGCAGACTTACCTCACACCTGGTGGAACTGCACAGAGGTGAGAAAAACATGGGACGATTGCTACTCAATAATAACCAAGGTCTTTGACAAACAAGTACCAAAGAACCCATGGGTAGCCCTGTTCAATAAGAACGAACCCACCTTGAACAAGGAGGGAAACAAACTACTACACTACATCTGCGCTTGTACAAGGTGTGTCATCGCAGCCACGTGGAAGTCCCCATCCCCCCCGCAGCAGAGACTGCTGACAAAAATTAAATGGGTCTATCAAACAGAACGAATGTTACATAACATTAAGGGAAACACAGACAAGTTTATGAAGGTATGGGAGGTGTGGTGTTTAAGGATGGGGGAGGAGGACGGTCCGCAACCTACAACAAACAGAATGGGGGAAATAGACCCCCCACCGACAACTATGTAAAGCCCAGAGCCGCAGAAGAGGGAACCAAACATCAAATAGGAGGAAAGGTCAACAATAAGAACTAGATATGAACAAAGAAATGAGATTGATTTTAATTTAAACTTGTTTTTACTTTACTGTTTATTAAGATTATAAAAGTGACATCGTACAATTGCTTAGTCTTCCTTAAAAAAAAATAATAATACTGAGAGCAAAAAAGATATGATCAACTGAATAATCACTATTGAAACAAAACCTCTTAGCATATCTACCAAGATTCATCTTGTTATGCATAGACTAATCAATATATGTTGTATGCCTAATCTATAATCAATGTCAAATGAAACAATGACATACAATAAAAAATATTGAAAAAAAAAAAATATGGACATATTTAAACACAATTAAAATATATTGGAAGGTAAGGAATGAGAAGTCACACCAAGTGCAATTTTTTTTGGGTTAAAACCCAAATCTTTACAAAATGATGTCATGGTAATATTATAGTGACATCACTAAAAAATGCACCCAGGCATATTTGAACACTATTAAAAGATATGGAATGAGAAGTCGCACCAAGTGCAATGCTTTTTTGGGTCAACCCCTAAATCTGTACAAAATAATGTCATGCTGATGTCACACTGACATCACTAAAAATGCACCCAGACACATTTGAACATCATTAAAAGATATAAAACGGAAGTCGTAGCAAGTGCAGTCCTTTTTCTGGTCAAAATTCAAATTGATGATGTCATAGTGACATCACTATAAAAATGCACTACAGACCTTCACACTACAACACTGCCACTAGGAAAGTGAATTTCTCAGCACCATCCACACACTTCTGCAGTTTGAATATTGATGCGTTAATAAATACCTACATCACAGGGGTTAAGAGGTGGGAGTGGAAATCACACAGGTGCAGAAAATGTAACAAAGGAAAAAGTACTGGCAGGAAAGGGAAAATGTCTGCTTCAGCTTTGGGGAACAAACAGAACCTAAAATAAGCTCATAGAAGACGAGAAAAGGCACCTGAATGGAATCTTCCATGCTGAGAAGTACTTTCTATCTCACCTGAACTCTAAAGCTGGGTACACACATTCTCGATAAAGGCCGACCCCCCGTATCAGGAAAGGTGAAACAATAGATTCCGATGCCAATGAACGCAATGCGTCGAGAACGTTATTTCGGTCGAAAAACTTCCCTCATTTGCGGTTGGCTCCCTGTACTAAGGTCTAGGGAATCGTCCGCTATTGCAGGGAGTATGGCAGTCACGAATATTCTCCCTATACTTTATATAGGGAGAACGATCATGACTGTGAACAATGCACCAGAGAGTTCCCCAACTATATAATAACACAAGGGCGCAGGCGAAGTGCTTTCATACAGGGCAGGGAAATCTGAGTTGACTTTACAAACCTTTTATTACATAAGGCTAGGCACTTTGAATGGGGAGCAACAGTGGAATATTTTCTTATAAAAACCCCTCAGCTACGTAGCTAAAAGGTTTTTATAAAAATATATTTGACTGTTGCTCCCCATTCACTTTAAACACCCCTGCCTGCCCACAGAGATCATCTAAAACAAACAGATTATTTAAGATTTTAGATAAAAGAAGAAAGTATTGCAAACCTTTCAGTGTCCGCATTCACAAGGGTTAAAAGACTATAAATCCTCCTCCACGTGAAGAACAGTCACTTCAGCCCGGGTTGTGCATGGAGCAGAATGTAACTTTAACTTAACAACAGATTGTTTGAAATTGTGCACAAACCTTTACTCACAGTGACTCACACATTTGCACTTTTTATTTGGCATAAATGGCAAATGGGGCCTCAGAATAATCCCAGAATGTCTGTGGTAGGTAAAAATAGGTGAAATAAACTCGGTGCTGTAATATCACAGTCCACCACCAGATGGGGATGTGACTTTGTTTTCCCTGCACAGTCCTTACCCATGTTGTTTTGGGGTGAAATACAGAAAGTGATTGCTTGGGGTCCAATGACTAGAAATTTGTGTAAAACCCTGTAGAATATGCAACAACACAAATGTCGTAAAATATAAATCTGCCTTATTTACTAATGGAAGCTTAAAGGAGAACTAAACCAATTGTTTTATACTCCAGAATCTGGAAAAAAAACTAAAAACCCCAATAAGCTATAAAATACCACTTCAGTAAATTGTATTAAAGTAAATGTAAGCCTGTTAAGAACTGGATGAAGTATCTGTGTGTATGTGCAGTGTCAGACCACACCCCCTCAGACCTGACCTGACCTCAGTCACATGCTTTCTTGCTTTATCTGTCCTGTAAAAGGATTGGCTAGAGATTATGAATGGGTGTGACCAACTGTAACAAGTTTCTTCCATAGCTAAGGACTGAGCATGTGCAGAACATAATGGTCGTTGACCAAACTGTGTGATACTAGAATACTGTGAAGTAAAGCACAAATCATATGTTATTTAGGTAAATTTCCCAGCGCCGTATCGAAATGAGAGGTAAGACACAGATTACTGGTTTTATATCAAGGTGTTCTACCCTCTGGTTCAGTGTGGCTTTAGTTGTCCTTTAAGACTATGGGTTTAGTTCCACTTTAATTGGTAATATAGCTGCAAATCCCACTGTAGAGCTAGAAAGTCAACAGAGCAGGTCAAAGAAATAGAAAATATCATAAAATTCAAGGAGAACAGAACTGGAATCCGAATGGGAGTTCTAAATAAGATTTTGTTACCCTTTGTTTGGCCAAGACACTCCTGATCCTGCCTGGAACCTTATTACTGCAGTGTATGATCCTAGTGCATGGCCAATGTTCACTATAAGTGTGCACACAACGCAGCAGATCTGTGCACGCAGGTTACAATAGTGCACACACAGATGTACTCACTCACACAGATGCACTGACTCACATACACAGAACTGATTGTTAAATATCCCACATTCCTGTCCATGTGCCAGGCCCTGGCATTATCTTTCCTAGCACTGCCCAGAGTGTGTGAGCCGAGCGCCTGACTGGGTATGAATAGGAAGCTCTGTGTGCCCCCCAGATGCCCTGCTGGCTGGAGATTCATCACTGGCAGAGGTTCAGAGATTCGCTGGTAGGGGCGAGAGGGCAGAGCCGCTTTCCAAGATAAACTGACACAATGAGCGCAGGGGACACACAGGGACAGTGACTGATATAAAGGGCAAGTTAAACCAGTATTAACAATGACCAAGTAGCTTTGGATGGCTCGGATATTATGGTTAGTGGTAGATGGAGTTGATTAATATTGGGTCAAAGAGAGATGAGAGAGAGAGAGGTGTATTTATGTATATAGATAGACATACAGGTGTTTGTATGTATATAGATAGACACAGAGAGAGAGGCAGGTGATTGTATGTATATATAAATAGAGGTGTATGTATGTACTGTATATAGATAGAGAGAGACACAGGTGTATGTATATTTAATTATGAGCATCATGAAATATACAACTGCTTGAAACATGAGGAAAGAGGTCCCTGTCCCGTAGAGCTTACAATCTAATTAGTTGGGTAACATACAGATATGGTACATAGAAAAGGGTGGAAGTGGTGCAGAAATAACAGTCCTATGCTGTGATGTGCTGAGAGAGATATATGAGAGGATGAGAGGTTAGATGTGAACTTGTTTATTGATGGAGAGAGAGGGAAATAGAATTCCAGAGGATGGGAGCCACAAGAGAGAGAGGTTCAAGGCAAGAGGGAGCAGTGTGAGTTGGGGGGTCTGTATAAGAGATGGTTCTGTGATGAGTGGATGGTACAGGTTTGTATACATAGAGAGACATACAGGTGTATGTATATATAGAGAGATACAGGTGTATGCATATATAGAGAGAGATACAGGTGTATGTATATATAGAGAGATACAGGTGTATGTACATATAGAGAGAGATACAGGTGTATGTACATATAGAGAGATACAGGTGTATGTACATATAGAGAGAGATACAGGTGTATGTATATTGAGAAGTATACAGGTGATGTACATATAGAGAGAGATACAGTGTATGTACATATAGAGAGACCAGGTGTATTGTATCATATAGAGAGAGATACAGGTGTATGTACATTAGAAGAGAGTACAGGTGTATGTACATATAGAGAGATACGTGTGGTATATATGAGAGATACAGGTGGTAGGTACATATAGAGAGAGATCAGTGTTGTACATATAGAGAAAGCAATACAGGATGGAAGTACATATAGGAGAGATACAGTGTCTGTTATATAGAGAGAGATACAGGTTATTATCTATAGATAGATACAGGTGTATGTCATATATAGAGAGATACAGTTGTATGTATATATGAGAGATCCAGGTGTATGTCATAATCTAGAGAGATACAGGTGTCAAATGTATTATATAGCAGAGAATACAGGTGGCTGTTTATACAGAGATAGATACAGGTGGATTATATAAGAGAGACATACAGGTGGGATGTAGTCATGTATATATACGGAAATACGGTGTATTATGTATGTCCTCATACGACCTCCCGTGTCATGTATCTCTCTCCGAGCGAGCTACAGGTGTCTTGTATAATAGCGACTCCGGTGCATGTATATATATATATAATATCTATATATCTATATCTCTTCTCTCTCTCTCGCTCCCGGTTGTCTCGTCTCTCCGCGCGCGCTCCGGTGTCCTTCTGTCCCTGTCTCTCGCGCCCTCCCGGTGTCTGTGTTGTCTGTCTCTCGCGCGCGCTCCCGTTTCTTCCTGTCTCTCACCACGATGGCGGCCCAGCAACACCCAAAACCCGGGCACACGCGCCGGCTCCGGTTTCTGTCGTGTCTGTCTCTCGACCCGCGCGCTCCCGGTTTCGTCTCGCGCGCGCCTCCCGGGTGTATGTATATAAAGATACAGGTGTATGTTACTATAGAGAAGCCGGTGTATGTATTATATAAGAAGAGAATACAGGTGTATGATATAGAGAGAGATTACAGGTGTTTATAAAACATAAAGAAAGATAACGTATATGAATAGAGATACAGGTGTAAGTATATATAGAGATACAGGTGTATAGGTTGTATGTATATATGAATAGAGAATACCGTGGTAGTATATAGGAGAGATACGTTGTAAAATTATATATAGAGAGTACATGTGTTGTATATAGAGAGAGATACAAGTGTGTATTATAAGAGAGATCAGGTGTATGTATATATAGAGAGCTACAGGTGTATGTATATATAGAGAGTACAGTGTGTATGTAGATATAGAAGATGCAGGTGTATGTATATAGAGAGAGATACGTGTATGTATATATAGAGAGATACAGGTGTGTGTGTATATAGAATAGAATACGGTATGTATATAGAGAGATACAGGAGTAGTATATATAGAAGAGAGTACAGTTGTATGTATATATAGAGAGAGAATACAGGTGTATGTATAATAGGAGATCAGGTGGATATAGAGGAGATACATGTCTATATAGGATAGATACAGGTTTGTATATAGAGAGAGATACAGGTGTATGTATATATAGAGAGATACAGGTGTGTGTATATAGAGAGAGATACAGGTGTGTGTATATAGAGAGAGATACAGGTGTGTGTATATAGAGAGAGATACAGGTGTATGTATATAAAGAGAGAGATACAGGTGTATGTATATAGAAAGAGAGATACAGGTGTATGTATATAGAGAGAGATACAGGTGTATGTATATATAGAGAGATCAGGTGTGTGTATATAGATAGATACAGGTGTATTTATAGTAGTATATAGAATACAGGTATGTATATATATATATGAGCAGATACGGGTGTTGTATGATATATAGAGAGATACAGGGTATTTGTATTAAGAGAGATAACGGTGATGTATATATATAAGAGATACAGGTGTATGTATATAAAGAGAGATACAGGTGTATGTAGTAATAGAGAGATACAGGTTGTTTAAATAGAGAGAGATACAGGTAGTAATGTACAATAGAAATACAGGTTTAGTATATATAGATAAGAGATAGATACGGGTGTATGTATATTTAGAGAGATACAGGTGTATGTACATATAGAGAGATACAGGTTGTAATTACATAAGAGAGATACAGGTGTATGTATATATATAGATAGTTACATAGAGATACAGTTATGTATAATAGAGAGATACAGGTGTATGTACATATAGAGAGATACGGTGTGTTGTTTAGGAGATACAGTGTATGTTATATGCGAGGATTCGTGTATGTGATATAGGAGATACAGGTGTATGTACAAAAGTAGCACAGGTGTATGTATATATAGGAGTACAGGTGTGGTGTGTAAGCGAGATACAGGTGTATGTATAATAGAGAAGATCGGTGTAGTAGTGTATATAGGAGAGATACAGGTGTTATGTATAATATAGGAGAGATACAGGGTGTGTGTGTATCAGGAGAGATACAGGTGTATGTATATTAGAGAGATACAGGTGTATGTATATATGAGAGATACAGGGTGTGGTGTTATAGAGAGATACAGGTGTGTGTGTGTATATAGAGAGATACAGGTGTATGTCTCAATAGAGATGGTTGTATTCACAGAGAGATACAGGTGTATGGTATATATAGAGAATGATACAGGTGTTATGTATATATCGAGAGATACAGGTGTATTGACACAGAGAGATACAGGTGTATGATATATAAGAGAGATACAGGTTGTATGTACACAGAGAGTATACAGGTGTTATGTATATATAGAGAGATCAGGGTATGTATCATAGAGAGATACAGGTGTATGTACAAGAGAGATACAGTGTATGTATATATAGAGAGATAACAGGTGGTATGTACACATAGAATATACAGGTGTAAGTACATAGATAGAGAGCAGGTGTATGTAATACAGAGATACAGGTGTATGTAAATAGAGAGATACAGTGTATTTACAGATAAGAGATCATGTTATGTACTAGAGAGATACAGGTGTATGTACAATAGAGAGATACAGGTGTATGTACTATAGAGAGAGAGACAGGTTTATGTACATATAGAGAGATACAGGTGTAGTATTATAGAAAGATACAGGTGTATGTAATAGAGAGATACAGGTGTATGTACATAGAGAGATCTGTGTATGTATAGTATAGAAGGTACATTATGTAGAATCGACGATGGTGATGTATATAAGAGGATACAGGTGTATGATATATAGAGAGATACAGTGTATGTATATTAGAGAGATACAGTGTGTATGTATATTAGAGAGATACATGGTGTAAATGTACATAGTAGGATATACAGGTGTATGTATATATAGAGAGATACAGGTGTATGTATATATAGAGAGATACAGGTGTATGTACAATATAGAGATACAGGTGTATGTTACATATAGAGAGATACAGGTGTATGTATATAGAGAGAGTACAGTGTTATGTACACTAGAGGATAAGTGTATGTATATATAGAGAGATACAGGTGTATGTATATAGAGAGATACAGGTGTATGTATATATAGAGATACAGGTGTATGTAGTGTATTTATATAGAAAGAGAGATACAGGTGTATGTATATAGAGAGAGATACAGTGTATGTAGTGTATGTATATGAAAGAGAGATACGTGTATGTATATAGAGAGAGAACAGGTGTATGTAGTGTATGTATAAAAAAGAGATACAGGTGATGTATATATAGAGAGAGATACAGGTTGTATGTATAGAGAGATACAGGCGTATGTATATATCGAGAGTATAAGGTTAATGTATATAGAGATACAGGCGTATGTATATATCGAGAGATACAGGTGTATGTATATAGAGATACAGGCGTATGTATATATAGAGAGTGTGCTTGTGAATTATATAATTATATACATAATTGCCACAGATTCTTGTACAAGTCATTCTGAATTGAGAAAGCCAGTCGGGATGACTAGCGAAACGTCTCTCAGAACTACATTTCAAGTCCGTGATTAATTGAATACACGATATATATAAGATAGTGTATGTATATATAGAGAGATACAGGCGTATGTATAAAAGAGAGATACAGGTTTATTACAGTATATGTTTTAGCGAGTCGTGTCTATGTATAGTTGTATTAGACGGTGTATGTATGGTATTGTCTTTCTAGGTTTGTATCTCGCGATACAGTTGTATGTATATATATAGAGAGATACAGGTGTATGTATGTACTCTATATAGAGATCCAAGCAAGGAAAAAAGGTAGAGAGCACACTACTAGGGTGAATGCTTCTTTATTAGTGCAAAAAACAACAAACAAACAACGTTTCGGGACTCAAGGCCCCTTCCTCCACTTGAGGAAGGGGCCTTGAGTCCCGAAACGTTTGTTTGTTTGTTTTTTTGCACTAATAAAGAAACATTCACCCTTGTAGTGTGCTCCTCTACCTTTTTTCCTTGCTGGATGTTGCAGCCCTGGAAGTAGGGGGCTAAAGAGGATTGCACTACCTTCTTTGTCTGGCAAGGAGCCAACAACAGTGTGCCTTGTGCAGTCGTGAACTTGGATATATAGAGAGATACAGGTGTATGTATGTATATATAGAGATACAGTGTGTATGTATATATAGAGAGAATACAGGTGTATGATGTATATATAGAGAATACGGTATGTATGTATATATATATAGAGAGAGAGATACCGGTGTATGTATATATATATATAGCGAGAAGAGATCAGGTGTATGTATTATAGAGAGATACAGGTGTATGTACATATAGAGAGATACAGGTGTATGTACATATAGAGAGATACAGGTGTATGTACATATAGAGAGATACAGGTGTATGTATGTATATATATATAGAGAGAGATACAGGTGTATGTATATTAATTAGTATATAGAGAGAGTACGGTGTATGTACATATAAGATACAGTGTATGTACATTAGAGAGATACAGGTGTATTACAATAAGATACAGGTTATGTATAAGAGATAGGTATGTACAATAGAGAGATAGGTTAATGTACACAGAGAGATACAGGTGTATGTATATATAGAGAGATACAGGTGTGTATGTACACAGTAGAGAGATACAGGTGTATTTGTTTACTATAGAGAGAATACAGGTGTATGTACATATAGAGAGATACAGGTGTAGTACACATAGAGAGATACAGGTGTATGTACATATAGAGAGATACGGTGATGTACACATAGAGAGATACAGTGTTATGACACATAGAGAGACACAGGTGATGTACATATAGAGAGATACAGGTGTATGTACATATAGAGAGATACAGTGTATGTACCATAGAGAGATACAGTGTATGTACATATAGAGAGATACAGGTGTATGTACATATAGAGAGATACAGGTGTAGGTATATATAGAGAGATACAGGTGTAGTATATATAGAGAGATACAGGTGTTGTAAATATGAGGTAAGGTGTATGTATCTTGAGAGATCAGGTGTATGTTATAGGAGATACGGTTGTATGTATATATAGGAGAGATACAGGTGTATGTTATATAGAGAGATACAGTGTGTATGGTATCATATATAGAGAGATACAGGTGTATGTTATATATCGAGAGATACAGGTGTATGTACACATAGAGAGATACAGGTGTATGTACATATAGAGAGATACAGGTGTATGTATATATAGAGAGATACAGGTGTATGTACACATAGAGAGATACAGGTGTATGTACATATAGAGAGATACAGGGTATGTATATATAGAGAGATACAGGTGTATGTATATAGAGAGAGATACAGGTGTATGTAGTGTATTTATATAGAAAGAGAGATACAGGTGTATGTATATATAGAGAGATACAGGTGTATGTAGTGTATGTATATAGAAAGAGAGATACAGGTGTATGTATATAGAGAGGATACAGGTGTATGTAGTGTATGTATATAGAAAGAGAGATACAGGTGTATGTATTATAGAGAGAGATACAGGTTATGTATATAGAGATACAGGCGTATGTATATATCGAGAGATACAGGTGTATGTATATAGAGATACAGGCGTATGTATATATCGAGAGATACAGGTGTATGTATATAGAGATACAGGCGTATGTATATATAGAGAGTGTGCTTGTGAATTATATAATTATATACATAATTGCCACAGATTCTTGTACAAGTCATTCTGAATTGAGAAAGCCAGTCGGATGACTAGCGAAACGTCTTCAAGAACTACATTTCAAGTCCAGTTATCTAATTGAATCAACAACAGATATATATAGAAGATACAGGCGTATGTATATAATAGAGAGATACAGGCGTATGTATATATTAGAGGATACAGGTGTATCTGGTGTATGGTATAGGGTACGGTGGTATTATGAATAATATACGGTGTTGTATGTTATGATATTAATAGTGTATTAGATATTGTATATATATTGAGAATAGATGTGGGTATGTATGTATATATGAGACAGTTTATGTAGATAGATCCAAGCAAGGAAAAAAGGTAGAGGAGACACACTACTAGGGTGAATGCTCTTTATGTAGTCAAAAAACAACAAACAAACAACGTTTCGGGACTCAAGGCCCTTCCTCACATGAGGAAGGGCCTTGAGTCCCGAAACGTTGTTTGTTTGTGGTTTTTTGCACTAATAAAGAAGCATTCACCCTTGTAGTGTGCTCCCTACCTTTTTTCCTGCTTGGATTTGCAGCCCTGGAAGTAGGGGGCTAAGAGGATTGCACCTACCTTATTTGTCTGGCCAAGGAGCCAACAACAGTGTGCCATTGTGCAGTCTTGGAACTTTGGATATATAGAGAGTATACAGGTGTGATGTATGATAATATAGAGAGATAAGGTGTATTTATTATAGAGATACAGTGTAGATGTATATATAGAGAGATACAGGTGTATGTTATGTATTATATATAGAGAGAGAGATACAGGTGTATGTTAATTATAGTTTACTGTATATAGAGAGAGATACATGTATGTAATAGAGAGATACAGGTGAGTATGTGTTTGAGAGTATAAGCAGGTGTATATGTACATAATAGAGAGATACAGTTGTATTGTAGTATATAATATAGAGAGATACAGGTGTAGTATATATATTATATAGAGAGATACAGGTGGTATGTACATATAGAGAGATACAGGTGTATGTACATATAGAGAGATACGGTGTATGTTATGAGAGAACAGGTGTATGTATATATAGAGAGATACAGGTGTATGTATATAGAGAGATACAGGTGTATGTACTATATAGAGAGATACAGGTGTTATTATCTATGAGAGAGATACAGGTGTAATGTATATATAGAGAGATACAGGTGTATGTTATATATAGAGAGATAACGTGTATGAATTATATATAGAGAGATACAGGTGTATGTATATATAGAAGAGAACGAGTGATGGGTGTGTCTGTGTTAGGGAGATCGGTGTATGTATTATAGGAGAGTCGGTGTGTATGTATTATAGGGTACAGGGTATGTATATATAGAGGTGTGTATGTTGTATAGGGAGTACGGTGTATGTATTATAGAGGTGTGTTGTATATATAGGGTTGGTATTATTATGGAGATTATATATGGGGGGGAGGTTCTTTTGTAGGCTAAGTGTTTAGGGTGGGTTAGCTGCCATATTAGAGCTGAAAGGGTTAACCACTTCCTAACCCCCTGGTTTTGCCTGTCTCACCTCCCTTCACAATTTCAGCCTTGTGCCCCATCAATGGTGAATTGTTAGTGAAGTCGGATGTGGCCCCCCAGCTGGGTTGTAGAACAATAGGATCCCTGTCTGGGTGCAGGGTGACCGGGTTCCCTCATCAAACAAGGATGCGATGGGGTTACTTGCACGCAGCCACAGAAAACCTGCCCCACAGCTAATATACAAGACCAAATATCACTGGATCATTAAAGGTTAATGTATTGACCCCCATTCCATAAAGCATGATGTGTGCTAAACGGTTAATATAATCTGTTTAGCTGTAATGTAAAGGGCTTGTGTCTTTGGAACTGCTCTTAGTAGCAAAAGGGAAGCAATGGAGCAGGGGACCTAGATTTAAAAACACTCCACTTTTTTTTACATTGAATTGTGTAATTTTGGGGAGGTAGGAGTCACTTCTCCTACTTCCTATCTTATCTCTATAAGTCATGGACTGAAGCAGCCAAGTTAGACATTCTATAACAGCTTCACAGCTCCCCCAACAATGCCCACCCTCCAGACATCAGTAAGTAGACAACTAGTTAGAAAGTGGTTTGGACTGTGCCTGTTACTTTTCAGATTGACTTCCCCTTTAAATACACTTTCCCATCAGTAAAATGCGAGAGAGACGCAGACAGATCTAAGCAGCTGGTGTCCATTTAGAGTCTGGTGAATGAAACATATGAGTCATTAGTAAACCATCCTACAGCCATTTAACATGTGCTGAAATCCTTTAAAAACATGTTAAGTGACAATTAAAACAGGGGTAACAAGCTCCAGAAATCCCTCCAGTTTTCTTTTAATCCTCTGGAGATTGTAATAATTTCCATTAATGGCTGGACCACACTAGTGCGATTGCAGTTTGCGATCGGTTTGTGCGTGAGAAATGCAGAGCAATGTTACTTTCGAATCGCTCTGATTGCACACGGTAACACCGGGAAGCCCAACTCAAACACAATAAACCGCGTAACCAACGTGTGCAAGGTGTTTGGTGAAACATGTCTACGTTTTAACAATATCAAAACCTGTGTCCAATTGTCTCCCAACCAAAAAACCCTTCGCTGTATAATTATTCCCACCTACTCCAGCACCTGCGGTTTATCCATTTTATTCGTTACACGTTACTGGCCACTTTATCGGGTAACCTTGCTAGTACCAGGTTGGACCCCCCTTTAGAACTGCCTTAATTGTTGTGGGTATAGACACAACAAGGTGTTAAAGGGTATGTCCATCAAAAAAGTAGGTTGGTTTCTATCTGATTTATTGAAGAAAGGAGGTAAATGCAACTTCTCTTACCTCCCGTTCTACAGTAAATCTTACTGGAGAGGAGACACTTACCCACGGACCCGACTCCCCGAACTGTCAGTGAAGTCGGCGCTGGAGCAGTCGCAGGTAAGTGTCTCCTCCTCTCCTGTAAGATTTACTGAAGAACGGGGAGGTAGGAGATCGTGCATTTACCTCCTGTTCTTCAGTAAATCAGATAGAAACCAACCTACTTTTTTGATGGACATACCTTTAACTTGGTCAATATGACATGACACAGTCACAAAGTTGGCCATGATATGATTCTCCAGTTCCACCACCATCCGACAGTCATCTGGGTCATAAAGGGACAGACATCAACAATATTCAGAAGACTGTGACATTTGAATGATATTGGGGGTCCCAAAGTGAGAATGTCCCCCACACCATTACAGCTAAAACCAAGTCAGGCCAGGCAAATGTTTTTAAATCTTGTATTATCCAATTCTGGTGTGACCCTGTGCACATTGTAAGGCTGGGTACACACGGTAGGACTTTTTGTCCCACCTAGCGTTCGCTGTTACGAGCGGGCGGTACAAATGTCTGTTGGTCGTGGCAATATTGGTTTGCAGACAGTTTGTGAGACCGATCCCTAGGGAACCGCACGATCGGCTGTGATTTACCGCCAGTTCCGATCGCCCGATATGGATGAACTAGCAATCGAGCTTGGTCGTAGCTAGCCGCCCCACACCATCAGATATTTCCAGACGACCGACGGATACACTGCACTATTGGTCGGTTGTTCGGAAATATCTGATGGGTGTGTACCCAGCCTTAGTCTCAGTTTTTCGTGATACTACGGAGTGGTACCTGATTTGGTCTTCTACTGCTGCAACCATCTGCTTCAAGGTACAACGTGGTTCAGAGATGGTATTCTACATACGTTGGTTGTAATGACGGGTTATTTGAAGGGTATCCCACCCAAACATATAGTATGTTTTTTTAATTTAATTGAAGAACGGGAGGTAAAGGAGCTATGTCTTACCTTCTGTTCTTTAATTAAACATCTGGAGACAGGAGGGAAGTCAGAGAACTTACCCATCTATGCCCTCCTTCACATGCGCATACATTGCAAAGGTCCATCAGGACTTGTCAGAGGAAACATCGAGGAGTGCGTATACAGGTAAGTTCTCTGTCCCCGATTTAATTGAAGAACGGGAGGTAAAACATGAAATTAGCGAAAAAGGAGCATCTTGGAGAAAGACAGAATCTTTCTATTTGCAGTATCATATGAAACTTAATAATAAATACATTTGAAATACACATGAATTCCAACATCATGTGACATCATAATCCAGTGACCTCACTTTCCACCTCAGTGCGCTTTTTTAATGAATACAGAATTTTTACCCTCTTGCTGCAGCCAAAATATAAGATTAATTTTGGGGCAAACGATGGAATTATTCACAGTACAAAAAACGCATTTGGATGTTTAACATAAAATATCTTTGTGCAGTGTGTGTGTAGATTAAAAAAGGAAAGTGCATATTGTACACGCTCACCATCGCGCCATTGTTTGTATCGGTCCAATAAAAATTGTTTTGTCTGATAGGGAAGAAAATCACACAATCCAATCATCTTTCAAAACTGGAATATGCCAATATCGTTCAACCACACAGATGTGCAATAACGTGGTGCCAATGCCCGACCCATACATTAAACGATACTTACCCAAACCATCCGTTCGTCCTACAGTGGTTTGTCACTGGTTGGCCCCGCAATCGCACGTCTGTATGGACCTTAGTAAGCGCAAGCTTTTAATCCATTTTGGTATTGGCATGCAAGTGGGTTCTGTATTAGATGGCTGTACGTGAATTGGCTCCACAGGAAACACAAGCTGCAGAGGAGGACTCCTGCTGATGGATCTCCTCCAAATGTTACATTTTTGTGTCTTATTTCCCTTTAATTTTATTTCAGTGGAAAAAACATCCAGTGGGGAAAAACAAACTTGTTTCTCTCAATGAAGTAAATTAATAAGGTAGTTTACTCTCTGCCTGCGGGATATGTTCCTTAAAACACGACATAGAATAATCCCAGTTCTGGATTGGATTTAATTCATATTGCATAAATATACATGAGGTTCCTTGTTAACAAACCGATAAAACAATAAATAAGCAAAAAAACAAGTGAGACTGCTTTGGGGATATGGCATTTATAAGGTGAAAAGTAATTCTTAGACATATATTAGGCTATTCCCGTTTTACCGATATTGTTTCTAGGTCACATTCATAGTTCTGTAGAACTCTTGTGACCATCTAGAAGAGGAAGTCTTCCCAGACATGTAGACTCTTCCCTTTTTTTTTTAGGTAGAGGTACCATAATGTTAAAAACGTTACAAATTAACGAATACAGCACTGCCATTGAGGAATATCAACTTAAAGTGCAACTGTGGTCTCAAAACAAGTTAGGGTTAAATAAAGCCTGCAGTATTTACTTTATAATGAGCTGACACATTACATCTCTGGCTGGAGTCTGTGAGAAATTGCAATTGGGTGAATGTTCAAACTTCCTGCTTCCAGTAGGTTCAGTGACATCACCTGAACTCTGCCCCTGCCCGTCCGCCCCGTGGAATAGCATGCTCAGTTAAGACTTAATACTAGAGAAATCAGAAGTACCTGGGAAAAAAATTGACAGTTGAAAAGGGAGCCTGTTAATGCAGGCAGAGGCTGGTCATGTGACTACAAGCAGGTCACTGGCTGAAAACAGGAAGTGTTCAAGCAGGAAGTAATTTTGCTAAACCTTTCCAGCAATACTTCTCACAAATTTTATCTAGAGATGTGATTTAGGTTTTACTTTGAAAACAAGATGGAGGCTTTTTATATAATTCTTAATAGTTCAATACCACAGTTAACCTTTAATCCTTCAAACATCAGCCGACTCCTTTACTACTGCCACTGAAGATGGATTAAATAAGTGTATCTAGGAGAGTACAATAAAGTAATTAAAGATTATATATTGCATGTGTTAATTCTAGGTAGATCTGCTAGTTTATAAATCCCAATGAGTCAATTGTTTAGCTGAAACAATAACTAATAGATACAAATAATACTAACCAGTCATTTCCTCTCTGTAAACAATATTCTTTTCCTGATATCTATTGAAATCCTTTTAGCTTTATTCTAGATTGGCAGCCAAGGTTGAGACCTTTAAATACAATTCTGAAAACTCTTCCCGTGTTCATTTTATGAATTGACACAATAGGATTTTTATGCACGCCCAGTGGGACTGGAAATAGAAGATGTTACCCCCAAAGCAATGCAGAAAGAAAATTAAAAATGCAAATCTGGAATGTCCAACTGCAGTTTACCAGTTTTGGTTAAACGTTAAAGGGTATGTAAACTTGAAAAAATGACCTTTCCTCTGAAGGTTTGTACCCACTTAGATTTTACGGTCACGGGTGTTTGTCTGGATTGGGGGTCGGTTGGAGCTCGGAGGTCTGGGAAAATCTAGGTGTGTACAAACCTTTAATCTTAACCTGAATATATGTAATTAGCACTCTGAAAGTAGGACTTTTTTTGCTCAGACACAATATCCCCCCTCTCTGACTAATCTGAATATTCTGACTAATCTATGAGGGCAAGCATGCTCAGTAATCACCATGATGCAGCACTGGGAGAGGCAATTTCCCATCATGCAATTCAGACCAACTGTCACCATTACAATTACAGTAAAACTGCACGAGCAGGAGAGATTATGACAATAAGGCACTTGATTGACAACTGTAACGTAAGATGTTTCAAATTGATATCTAAAGATAGATCAGTGATAATTTATAGTTTCCACTAACGGGCAATTTAAAACAACCGATTTTTCAGTTTAGATACCATTTAACTCTCAGCATCCCCTGATGGACTAGTGAAACGGTGTATAAACCAAATCTTGCAGATACCCCATAGATATTTGCTCAGGTCATTTTGCTTGTACCAGGAGGGTTTTTGTTCAGGAATTGAATCCAGACAGAAAATTCCAACCAAATACTAATATGTTCAATAGAACAGAGCAACTGTGATTGGTCAGCTCTACTGTATTGCCTATTTAAAGGGCATGTCCGCCCACATAAAATGGTCAAATTTCCATTACCAGCCCTCAATACCAACTGATATATT
Organism: Hymenochirus boettgeri; assembly: GCA_019447015.1. Lineage (NCBI taxonomy): Eukaryota > Metazoa > Chordata > Amphibia > Anura > Pipidae > Hymenochirus > Hymenochirus boettgeri. The sequence continues at coordinate 343,640,431 of CM033470.1, forward strand.
CAGCACATTATTATATGTATTATTAACTAGATATTGAAGTATAATTATTGCCTTTATTCTGGCAGAGTAAGCTGGCTCCTCCCTCCATGCAGTCAATCTGCTGACATCACAGACATGATTGACTGCTGTTTCCCCTACTGACTGCATATAAAGGCTTATTAGCAGAGGGAGGAGACAGAAACCTTTGCCAGGTGAACTAATTATTACATTTCTGGTTACAAATGCTGTAATAAACTGGTAAACTAGTAGTTGGGATTGCGCACAGAAAACTGATGTCACCCAAATATTTGTGGACATTCAAACCCAGTGTCCATTTTTCATTAGTACAGTGTGATTTACTTTTCTTCTGTTATGTTCCCTGGATATTCTGTGGTGAATCATTTTACATGTGCTATTATGGAAGATAATATCAATAACCGTTTGATCCTCGGTACAGATATAGTTAGTTGGGTATCTAATAAAAAAAAAACTTGATTGCTCAAGAAATTTCTGAGCCCAAATCAAAGCCAAAGTTGGTTGATTTGATGGCTAGTTGGTCTCTATGCCAAATAGATTTCATTCATTTGGGATGCAGTTCCTGCTCAGGATACTCAATCCCATTCTACTCCCAATCAACGGCGTCCATTCTTTTATATCTCTTCATCTTCGTTGTAATTAATTAGCGACCATAGATTTCCCCCTTGATTCACTACCATACCCAACATTTACCTGCCACTCTGTGATATAACATATTCTTTCATTCATCTACCAGGTGTTGATATAGGGAGTCTTAAGACAAAGTCTTATGTGGCCAATTGAATATTAGTAAAAATCATTTTAGAACAGTTAAGGTAATAATCACTGAATAAATTACCCTAATTATTGAGGAGGATAGGAAAAATGTTGACATCTATGACAATGGCATCAATGAAATCAAATATATTATATATTGCTCCCACTATTCCGCCATTTCTTTGGTGTAAGGGGCGTGATCTTGAGGTTTTTAATGCGCAAAAGGGTTATTTACCCGGATACCATGGGATGCCCACAACAAAGTACTACGCAATGGAAGGTGAAGGTATCAGAGATGTTGAACATCTAATTGGAGAACTGCAGAGTCCACATATATGAAAAGATGAAGGACAAACATGGAAAGAAGAAGAAACCTATACGGCCAACGGAGGCATCAGACTCGGCGCTAAGGCAGGTGCCCTGTACATTCATTTCACAAAATAAAGCATGGCTTCTTTTCCTTAACTTGGTGATGGGTTAAGGACGGCTCTGACAGCCTCCGTAAACACTTCCTATACCATCTTGGTTCAGCGCCGAGCACTCCATGTATTTTACAGCGTGGATCTGCTTGGCCAGGTTGCCGCCCTGATGAGAGTAATGGGCACCTGGTTCTGCTCTTTCAGCTTCTTGATGACATCTGGGTTATTTCTGAGATCTTTCTTAGTGCCCACCAAGAGAATGGGCACATTGGGGCAGTGGTGACCCCTCAGGGTACCATTTATGTTTTACGTTCTCATAGGATGTTGGGCTGGCAATGGGAAACAGATAATAAAGACGTTTGTCTGAGGGTAGGAAGTGTCCGTAGCCTATGTATTCCTCCTGGCCGGCCGTATCCCATAGGTTCAAGCTTTGTCCTCCATCCACCGTGCTTTGGGCACTGTAATTGTCGAACACGGGGATGTATTCCTTAGGAAGGCGTTGGTCGTATAGCAGATCAGTAGACATGTCTTTCCCACTGCTCCATCACCCACCACCACGCACTTAATGCTCTGCATCCTGTCTGTGGTGGACCTGGAGTTAGCAACCTACAAGAGACAAAACAACAATGTCAGGGGGAAAAAAACAATACAACATAACAACACACATAGCAAGGAAGTGAGACAAATACTTATTGCTACTGACCTCTACCTCTAGCCATTTTAGACCCAAGTTTAGGCTGGGTACACAACATGTGTGCCACCAATAATTTTGTGACCAATGTATGAGTGTTCATTTGGAAAATGATGCTGATCGTGTGGTACCCTATGGACCTCACAATGGTCATGGCAACTGTTGTCACCACACCTGACAGTGATTCTACTGGACTACCGCCCTATTTGTGAACGCTTGTTGTATCCAGCTTTAAAGGGTAACATTCTCTTTTACCCAGCAGGTCAGCATCACTCTCTGACAGTGCCTGCTTACTATCAGTTTAGCTGTCACAGCAGGGTCTAAAGCGTAGTCAGCATTTCAGTGGCTGTTATTGCACATAAAATGAAGCACAGATTTCACAATGATTCCAGGACTAATTGCTGGCATGATACATATGGAGTGGATCTACCACACTGTCACCTTCATTACAGAATTAGGAAATAACGTGCTAGAATAATATTTAGCATTTACAATGCACGGCTGGAGTGCCATACAGCTACAGAGTGCTCTGGTTCTATACTGCATCAAATATCCCAGAAATCTCCTCTCCCACGAGCTGTCTTTGCATATTGAGAATAGTCTCCCCCTGCACGGTGGATCTCATTTGCTTAACAGTAATCAATGTGTCCGGGTAGTAATTTTCCACTGCAAGGTTCTGCCTCATGGTGACTTTCCCGATAGGTGCCACTGAGAGTGAAGAAATCTCCCATTTTTTTCATCTTCCAGCTAGAAATGGGGAGTTCCAGTGAGACTGAGACTGGTCTGTCTCTCTCCTTCTCTTTTCTGTACATCAGCGATTTTCTGAGCAGTCGCTTTCCTCATGACAATTTCCTTCCTCTGAAATTCTCTTGCTTGATAGATGGGGAATATTATTCAACATTACCGGTTCCCTGTCAGTGTTAACCTCCCCATCAGTAAACTGAATTAGATGAAAGGAAGGGGGAGTGTTAGGGGGAGCTATAATTTACAGGGAGGTAGGGAACTTGTTCCTACCTCCCTGTGTGCAACAAATTTGATTGTGCAGCATTAAACTTAACGTGAGTGCCCTGCTCCCTGGTTGTGGACTGACTAGGAAGTACATTAAGGTGGCCATACACTTTAACGATAATGGGTAAATCCCTTGGGAATGATGGGATTTACCCATGATCGTCAGTGTGTAGAGGCTGAAACTGACCATCTGCAGTGCCGATGAATGACCGTAGTTGATCTGATCTTATGTGTATGGCCGCACAGCATCTGATCTTACCGTGTATGGGGATCGGTTGATACCAATGTGATCTGTCGGCACAATGCGATAGGGATTGCATGTATGGCCACCTTTAGTATCTACACTGTGGCCAGCATTACACACAATAGGGCCCTAAGCAAACAAACAACAAGAAACAAACTATAATTCTAACTATGTTTTGCCTGTCAGTCTGAGCTCCTAAGCTGCATAGTCTGGATTCTTCTAAACTTCTAGTGGCCAGACCTGCAACCTTGAGCTCAGAGGGGCCAGTTATTAGAATGTAATTTATTAAAATAGAAAGATGATATTATTATTACATTCATATTTACAAACTATTTGTTACAGTGTTACTCAGAAATGGGCTACAACACTTACCTACCTATTGTCTAAACCCCGATAGCTGAATCCGTCAACCATACTTACCGTAGGTCAAAAACCTGGTTTCAACATACTTATTGTATTACGTGGGACGTCTAACTCAAGTTACCTGCCAGTCTTACATCCTAAACAGTGATTCAATTTAAATGGTCAGCTTCTTAATGGGGGGAAGGTGCCCACCCACTTTGGCGCCACTATTCTTATTATGACAACAAAGCAAGATGCCACACCCATGCATATAAATGCTAGACCTATGCTGTTTGTGATGTCATATGTAAAAGCAGGATCTTTCCCACAATTAGGGCGAATCATTAAATGTACCCAGTGGGACAATATCCTGATTCAACTCCCACATGCTCCCAGTCTGTCTGTGATGCTGGTTACCATGGTACGTGCTCTGTGTAGTGTTATTCATAGACAGACCCCAGGCCCATGATCTTTACGGCTCTGACAAAGGATAAAGCAGTTTGGACATGTAATTTGGCTCCATTTTCCATAGATCATGGAGTTAATGGACCAAGATCTATTATCAGATTGTGAAAACAGAATAGTCAAAGCCAGCAGTTCAAGCATAAAACTCTCAATGCGTACATGCTGCGTAATGACTGGAACCTCTGGGGATGATTTGCTCATTCTGTGCAAAACTTGTCCTGCCCAGTGAACTATAATGAACATTTTCCCTTATAGATAAAACAGAATTTTATTCCAATACAGAAATAGTAGGCACAATATAGGAATGTCTTGTGCCATGGACACATGGATTGGCATTTCAGCCCCATGATCACTGCATTGCTAAATATCACCCAATACGAAACCATTATCTCTGAGGGATAGGCCCCGTCCGTCCAGCTTGGTTTACTCTTGCATAGGGCTGCAACATCCAAGCAAGGAAAAAAGGTAGAGGAGCACACTACTAGGGTGAATGCTTCTTTATTAGTGCAAAAAACAACAAACAAACAACGTTTCGGGACTCAAGGCCCCTTCCTCAGTGTATGTATATATAGAGAGATACAGGTGTATGTATATATAGAGAGAGATACAGGTGTATGTATATATATAGAGAGATACAGGTGTATGTATATATAGAGAGAGATACAGGTGTATGTATATATAGAGAGATATATATATGGGGGGGGTTCATTATTAAAGACGCTAATGTTTAGGGTGGGTTAGCTGCCATATTAGAGCTGAAAGGGTTAACCACTTCCTAACCCCCTGGTTTTGCCTGTCACTCACCTCCCTTCACAATTTCCAGCCTTGTGCCCCATCAATGGTGAATTTGTTAGTGAAGTCGGATGTGGCCCCCCAGCTGGGTTGTAGAACAATAGGATCCCTGTCTGGGTGCAGGGTGACCGGGTTCCCTCATCAAACAAGGATGCGATGGGTTACTTGCACGCAGCCACAGAAACCTGCCCCACAGCTAAATACAAGACCAAATATCACTGGATCATTAAAGGTTAATGTATTGACCCCCATTCCATAAAGCATGATGTGGTGCTAAACGGTTAATAATAATCTGTTTAGCTGTAATGTAAAGGGCTTTGTCTTTGGAACTGCTCTTAGTAGCAAAAGGGAAGCAATGGAGCAGGGGACCTAGATTTAAAGAACACTCCACTTTTTTTTACATTGAATTGTGTAATTTTGGGGAAGGTAGGAGTCACTTCTCCTACTTCCTATTCTTATCTCTATAAGTCATGGACTGAAGCAGCCAAGTTAGACATTCTATAAACAGCTTCACAGCTCCCCCAACAATGCCCACCCTCCAGACATCAGTAAGTAGACAACTAGTTAGAAAGTGGTTTGGACTGTGCCTGTTACTTTTCAGATTGACTTCCCCTTTAAATACACTTTCCCATCAGTAAAATGCGAGAGAGACGCAGACAGATCTAAGCAGCTGGTGTCCATTTAGAGTCTGGTGAATGAACACATATGAGTCATTAGTAAACCATCCTACAGCCATTTAACATGTGCTGAAATCCTTTAAAGAAACATGTTAATGTGACAATTAAAACAGGGGTAACAAGCTCCAGAAATCCCTCCAGTTTTCTTTTAATCCTCTGGAGATTGTAATAATTTCCATTAATGGCTGGACCACACTAGTGCGATTGCAGTTTGCGATCGGTTTGTGCGTGAGAAATGCAGAGCAATGTTACTGTCGAATCGCTCTGATTGCACACGGTAACACACGGGAAAGCCTCAAACACAATAAACCGCGTAACCAACGGTGCAAGGTGTTTGGTGAAACATGTCTACGTTTTAACAATATCAAAACCTGTGTCCAATTGTCTCCCAACCAAAAAACCCTTCGCTGTATAATTATTCCCACCTACATTCCAGCACCTGCGGTTTATCCATTTTATCCGTTATACAGCGACTGGCCACTTTATCGGGTAACCTTGCTAGAACCAGGTTGGACCCCCCTTTAGAACTGCCTTAATTGTTTGTGGTATAGACACAACAAGGTGTTAAAGGGTATGTCCATCAAAAAAGTAGGTTGGTTTCTATCTGATTTATTGAAGAAAAGGAGGTAAATGCACTATCTCTTACCTCCCGTTCTACAGTAAATCTTACAGGAGAGGAGACACTTACCCACGGACCCGACTTCCCCGAGACTGTCAGTGAAGTCGGCGCTGGAGCAGGTCCGCAGGTAAGTGTCTCCTCCTCTCCTGTAAGATTTACTGAAGAACGGGGAGGTAGGAGATAGTGCATTTACCTCCTGTTCTTCAGTAAATCAGATAGAAACCAACCTACTTTTTTGATGGACATACCCTTTAACTTGGTCAATATTGACATGACAGCATCACAAAGTTGGCCCATGATATGATTCTCCAGTTCCACCACATCCAGACAGTCATCTGGGGTCATAAAGGGACAGACATCAACAATATTCAGGAAGACTGTGACATTTGAATGATATTGGGGGTCCCAAAGTGAGAATGTCCCCACACCATTACAGCTAAAACCAAGTCAGGCCAGGCAAATGTTTTTAAATCTTGTATTATCCAATTCTGGTGGTGACCCTGTGCACATTGTAAGGCTGGGTACACACGGTAGGACTTTTTGTCCCGACCTAGCGTTCGCTGTTACCGAGCGGGCGGTACAAATGTCTGTTGGTCGTGGCAATATTGGTTGTGGCAGACAGTTTGTGAGACCGATCCCATAGGGAACCGCACGATCGGCTGTGATTTACCGCCAGTTCCGATCGCCCGATATGGATGAACTAGCAATCGAGCTTGGTCGTAGCTAGCCGCCCCACACCATCAGATATTTCCAGACGACCGACGGATACACTGCACTATTGGTCGGTTGTTCGGAAATATCTGATGGTGTGTACCCAGCCTTAGTCTCAGTTTTCTGTTAGCTGACAGGAGTGGTACCTGATTTGGTCTTCTACTGCTGCAACCATCTGCTTCAAGGTACAACGTGTGTTCAGAGATGGTATTCTACATACGTTGGTTGTAATGACGGGTTATTTGAAGGGTATCTCCACCCAAACAATATAGTATGTTTTTTTCAATTTAATTGAAGAACGGGAGGTAAAGGAGCTATGTCTTACCTTCTGTTCTTTAATTAAACAATCTGGAGACAGGAGGGAAGTCAGAGAACTTACCCATCTATGCCCTCCTTCACATGCGCATACATTGCAAAGGTCCATCAGGACTTGTCAGAGGAAACATCGGAGGAGTGCGTATACAGGTAAGTTCTCTGTCCCCTGATTTAATTGAAGAACGGGAGGTAAAACATGAAATTAGCGAAAAAGGAGCATCTTGGAGAAAGACAGAATCTTTCTATTTGCAGTATCATATGGAAACTTAATAAATAAATACATTTGAAATACACATGAATTCCAACATCATGTGACATCATAATCCAGTGACCTCACTTTCCACCTCAGTGCGCTTTTTTTAATGAATACAGAATTTTTACCCTCTTGCTGCAGCCAAAATATAAGATTAATTTGGGGCAAACGATGGAATTATTCACAGTACAAAAAACGCATTTGGATGTTTAACATAAATATCTTTGTGCAGTGTGTGTGTAGATTAAAAAAGGAAAGTGCATATTGTACACGCTCACCAATCGCGCCATTGATTTGTATCGGTCCAATAAAATTGTTTTGTCTGATAGGGAAGAAAATCACACAATCCAATCATCTTTCAAAACTGGAATATGCCAATATCGTTCAACCACACAGATGTGCAATAACGTGGTGCCAATGCCCGACCCATACATTAAACGATACTTACCCAAACCATCCGTTCGTCCTACAGTGGTGTGTCACTGGTTGGCCCCGCAATCGCACGTCTGTATGGACCTTAGTAAGCGCAAGCTTTTAATCCATTTTATGGTATTGGCATGCAAGTGGGTTCTGATATTAGATGGCTGTACGTGAATTGGCTCCACAGGAAACACAAGCTGCAGAGGAGGACTCCTGCTGATGGATCTCCTCCAAATGTTACATTTTTGTGTCTTATTTCCCTTTAATTTTATTTCAGTGGAAAAAACATCCAGTGGGGAAAAAACAAACTTGTTTCTTCAATGAAGTAAATTAAAATAAGGTAGTTTACTCTCTGCCTGCGGGATATGTTCCTTAAAACACGACATAGAATAATCCCAGTTCTGGATTGGATTTAATTCATATTGCATAAAATATACATGAGGTTCCTTGTTAACAAACCGATAAAACAATAAATAAGCAAAAAAACAAGTGAGACTGCTTTGGGGATATGGCATTTATAAGGGTGAAAAGTAATTCTTAGACATATATTAGCTATTCCCGTTTTACCGATATTGTTTCTAGGTCACATTCATAGTTCTGTAGAACTCTTGTGACCATCTAGAAGAGGAAGTCTTCCCAGACATGTAGACTCTTCCCTTTTTTTTTTAGGTAGAGGTACCATAATGTTAAAAACGTTTACAAAATTAACAGCAACTGCCATTGAGGAATATCAACTTAAAGTGCAACTGTGGTCTCAAAACAAGTTAGGGTTAAATGAAAGCCTGCAGTATTTACTTTATAATGAGCTGACAATTACATCTCTGGCTGGAGTCTGTGAGAAATTGCATTGGGTGAATGTTCAAACTTCCTGCTTCCAGTAGGTTCAGTGACATCACCTGAACTCTGCCCTGCCCGTCCGCCCCGTGGAATAAGCATGCTCAGTTAAGACTTAATACTAGAGAAATCAGGAAGTACCTGGGGAAAAAATTGACAGTTGAAAAGGGAAGCCTGTTAATGCAGGCAGAGGCTGGTCATGTGACTACAAGCAGGTCACATGGCTGAAAACAGGAAGTGTTCAAGCAGGAAGTAATATTGCTAAACCTTTCCAGCAATAACTTCTCACAAATTTTATCTAGAGATGTGATTTAGGTTTTACTTTGAAAACAAGATGGAAGGCTTTTTATATAATTCTTAATAGTTCAATACCACAGTTAACCTTTAATCCTTCAAACATCAGCCGACTGCCTTTACTGCCACTGAAGATGGATTAAATAAGTGTATCTAGGGAGACTACAATAAAAGTAATTAAAGGATTATATATTGCATGTGTTAATTCTAGGTAGATCTGCTAGTTTATAAATCCCAATGAGTCAATTGTTTAGCTGGAAACAATAACTAATAGATACAAATAATACTAACCAGTCATTTCCTCTCTGTAAACAAATATTCTTTTCCTGATATCTATTGAAATCCTTTTAGCTTTATTCTAGATTGGCAGCCAAGGTTGAGAACCTTTAAATACAATTCTGAAAACTCTTCCCGTGTTTCATTTTATGACATTGACACAATAGGATTTTTATGCAGCGCCCAGTGGGACTGGAAATAGAAGATGTTACCCCCAAAGCAATGCAGAAAGAAAATTAAAAATGCAAATCTGGAATGTCCAACTGCAGTTTACCAGTTTTGGTTAAACGTTAAAGGGTATGTAAACTTGAAAAAATGACCTTTCCTCTGAAGGTTTGTACACACCTTAGATTTTACGGTCACGGGTTTGTTTGTCTGGATTGGGGGTCGGTTGGAGCTCGGAGGTCTGGGGAAAAATCTAAGGTGTGTACAAACCTTTAATCTTTACCTGAATATATGTAATTAGCACTCTGAAAGTAGGACTTTTATTTGCTCAGACACAATATCCCCCCTCTCTGACTAATCTGAATATTCTGACTAATCTATGAGGGCAAGCATGCTCAGTAATCACCATGATGCAGCACTGGGAGAGGCAATTTCCCATCATGCAATTCAGACCAACTGTCACCATTACAATTACAGTAAAACTGCACAGAGCAGGAGAGATTATGACAATAAGGCACTTGATTGACAACTGTAACGTAAGATGTTTCAAATTGGATATCTAAAGATAGATCAGTGATAATTTATAGTTTCCACTAACGGGCAATTTAAAACAACCGATTTTTCAGTTTAGATACCATTTAACTCTCAGCATCCCCTGATGGACTAGTGAAACGGTGTATAAACCAAATCTTGCAGATACCCCATAGGATATTGCTCAGGTCATTTTGCTTGTACCAAGGAGGGTTTTTGTTCAGGAATTGAATCCAGACAGAAAATTCCAACCAAATACTAATATGTTCAATAGAACAGAGCAACTGTGATTGGTCAGCTCTACTGTATTGCCTATTTAAAGGGCATGTCCGCCCACATAAAAATGGTCAAATTTCCATTACCAGCCCTCAATACCAACTGATATATTCAGCACATTATTATATGTATTATTAACTAGATATTGAAGTATAATTATTGCCTTTATTCTGGCAGAGTAAGCTGGCTCCTCCCTCCATGCAGTCAATCTGCTGACATCACAGACAATGATTGACTGCTGTTTCCCCTACTGACTGCATATAAAAGGCTTATTGAGCAGAGGGAGGAGACAGAAACCTTTGCCAGGTGAACTAATTATTACATTTCTGGTTACAAATGCATGTAATAAACTGGTAAACATAGTAGTTGGGATTGCGCACAGAAAACTGATGTCACCCAATATTTGTGGACATTCAAACCCAGTGTCCATTTTCATTAAGTACAGTGTGATTTACTTTTCTTCTGTTATGTTCCCTGGATATTCTGTGGTGAATCATTTTACAGTGTATGCTATTATGGAAGATAATATCAATAACCGTTTGATCCTCGGTACAGATATAGTTAGTTGGGTATCTAATAAAAAAAAACTGTGATTGCTCAAGAAATTCTGAGCCCAAATCAAAGCCAAAGTTGGGTTGATTTGATGGCTAGTTGGTCTCTATGCCAAATAGATTTCATTCATTTGGGATGCAGTTCCTGCTCAGGATACTCAATCCCATTCTACTCCCAATCAACGGCGTCCATTCTTTTATATCTCTTCATCTTCGTTGATTAATTAATTAGCGACCATAGATTTCCCCCTTGATTCACTACCAATACCCAACATTTACCTGCCCACTCTGTGATATAACATATTCATTTCATTCATCTACACAGGTGTTGATATAGGGAGTCTTAAGACAAAGTCTTATGTGGCCAATTGAATATTAGTAAAAATCATTTTTAGAACAGTTAAGGTAATAAATCACTGAAATAAATTACCCGTAATTATATGAGGAGGATAGGAAAAATGTTGACATCTATGACAATGGCATCAATGAAATCAAATATATTATATATTGCTCCCACTATTCCGCCATTTCTTTGGTGTAAGGGGCGTGATCTTGAGGTTTTTAATGCGCAAAAGGGTTATTTACCCCGGATACCATGGGATGCCCACAACAAAGTACTACGCAATGGAAGGTGAAGGTATCAGAGATGTTGAACATCTAATTGGAGAACTGCAGAGTCCACATATATGAAAAGATGAAGGACAAACATGGAAAAGAAGAAGAAACCTATACGGCCAACGGAGGCATCAGACTCGGCGCTAAAGGCAGGTGCCCTGTACATTCATTTCACAAAATAAAGCATGGCTTCTTTTCCTTAACTGGTGATGGGTTAAGGACGGCTCTGACAGCCTCCGTAAACACTTCCTTAATACCATCTTGGTTCAGCGCCGAGCACTCCATGTATTTTACAGCGTGGATCTGCTTGGCCAGGTTGCCGCCCTGATGAGAAGTAATGGGCACCTGGTTCTGCTCTTTCAGCTTCTTGATGACATCTGGGTTATTTCTGAGATCTTTCTTAGTGCCCACCAAGAGAATGGGCACATTGGGGCAGTGGTGACCCACCTCAGGGTACCATTTATGTTTTACGTTCTCATAGGATGTTGGGCTGGCAATGGAGAAACAGATAATAAAGACGTTTGTCTGAGGGTAGGAAAGTGTCCGTAGCCTATCGTATTCCTCCTGGCCGGCCGTATCCCATAGGTTCAAGCTAAGTGTCCTTCCATCCACCGTGCTTTGGGCACTGTAATTGTCGAACACAGTGGGGATGTATTCCTTAGGGAAGGCGTTGGTCGTATAGCAGATCAGTAGACATGTCTTTCCCACTGCTCCATCACCCACCACCACGCACTTAATGCTCTGCATCCTGTCTGTGGTACCTGGAGTTAGCAACCTACAAGAGACAAAACAACAATGTCAGGGGGAAAAAAACAATAACAATCACACATAGCAAGGAAGTGAGACAAATACTTATTGCTACTGACCTGCTACCGCCATCTGTAATGACCCAAGTTAGGCTGGGTACACAACATGTGTGCCGACCAATAATTTTGTGACCAATGTATGAGTGTTCATTTGGAAAATGATGGCTGATCGTGTGGTACCCTATGGACCTCACAATCGGTCATGGCAAACTGTTGGTCACCACACCTGACAGTGATTCTACCTGGACTACCGCCCTATTGGTGAACGCTTGTTGTATCCAGCTTTAAAGGGTAACATTCTCTTTTACCCAGCAGGTCAGCATCACTCTCTGACAGTGCCTGTCTTTACTATCAGTTTAGCTGTCACAGCAGGGCTAAAGCGTAGTCAGCATTTACAGTGCTGTGTATTGCACATAAAATGAAGCACAGATTTCACAATGATTCCAGGACTAATTGCTGGCATTGATACATATGGAGTGGATCTACCACACTGTCACCTTCATTACAGAATTAGGAAATAACGTGCTAGAATAATATTTAGCATTTACAATGCACGGCTGGGAGTTGCCATACAGCTACAGAGTGCTCTGGTTCTATACTGCATCAAATATCCCAGAAATCTCCTCTCCCACGAGGCTTCTTTGCATATTGAGAATAGTCTCCCCCTTGCACGGTGGATCTCATTTGCTTAGACAGTAATCAATGTGTCCGGGTAGTAATTTTCCACTGCAAGGTTCTTGCCTCATGGTGACTTTCCCGATAGGTGCCACTGAGAGTGAAGAAATCTCCATTTTTATTTCATCTTCCAGCTAGAAATGGGGAAGTTCCAGTGAGACTGAGACTGGTCTGTCTCTCCTTCCTCTTTTCTGTACATCAGCGATTTTCTGAGCAGTCGCTTTCCTCATGACAATTTCCTTCTCGAAATTCTCTTTGCTTGATAGATGGGGAATTATTATTCAACATTTACCGGTTCCCTGTCAGTGTTAACCTCCCCATCAGTAAACTGAATTAGATGAAAGGAAGGGAGTGTTAGGGGGAGCTATAATTTACAGGGAGGTAGGGGAACTTGTTCCTACCTCCCTGTGTGCAACAAAATTTGATTGGTGCAGCATTAAACTTAACGTGAGTGCCCTGCTCCCTGGTTGGTGGACTGACTAGGAAGTACAATTAAGGTGGCCATACACTTTAACGATAATGGGTAAATCCCGTTGGGGAATGATGGGATTTACCCATGATCGTCAGTGTGTAGAGGCTGAAACTGACCATCTGCAGTGCCGATGAATGACCGTAGTTGATCTGATCTTATGTGTATGGCCGCACAGCCATCTGATCTTACCGTGTATGGGGATCGGTTGATACCAATGTGATCTGTCGGCACAATGCGATAGGGATTGCATGTGTATGGCCACCTTTAGTATCTACACTGTATGGCCAGCATTACACACAATAGGGCCCTAAGCAAACAAACAACAAGAAACAAACTATAATTCTAACTATGGTTTTGCCCTGTTCAGTCTGAGCTCCTAATCTGCATAGTCTGGATTCTTCTAAACTTCTAGTGGCCAGACCTGCAACCTTGAGCTCAGAGGGGCCAGTTATTAAGAGAATGTAATTTATTAAAATAGAAAGATGATATTATTATTATCATTCATATTTACAAACTATTTGTTACAAGTGTTACTCAGAAATGGGCTACAACACTTACCTACCTATTGTCTAAACCCCGATAGCTGAATCCGTCAACCATACTTACCGTAGGTCAAAAACCTGGTTTCAACATACTTATTGTATTACGTGGGACGTCTAACTCAAGTTACCTGCCACAGTCTTACATCCTAAACAGTGAATTCAATTTAAATGGTCAGCTTCTTTAATGGGTGGAAGGTGCCCACCCACTTTGCGCCACTAATTCTTATTATGACAACAAAGCAAGATGCCACACCCATGCATATAAATGCTAGACCTATGACATGTTTGTGATGTCATATGTAAAAGCAGGATCTTTCCCACAATTAGGGCGAATCATTTAAATGTACCCAGTGGGACAATATCCTGATTCACACTCCCACATGCTCCCAGTCTGTCTGTGATGCTGAGTTATCCATGGTACGTGCTCTGTGTAGTGTTATTCATAGACAGACCCCAGGCCATGATCTTTACGGCTCTGACAAAGGATAAAGCAGTTGGACATGTAATTTGGCTCCATTTTCCATAAGATCATGGGAGTTAATGGACCAAGATCATTAATTATCAGATTGTGATAGAACGATATAGTTCAACAGCAGCTAAAACGTCTCAGATGGAACATTCCTGCTGTAAATACTGGAAACCTCTGGGGATGATGTTGGCTGCAGATTCTGTGCAAAACTATGTCCTGCCACAGTGATTAATGGAACATTTTCCCTTATAGATAAAACAGAATTTTATTCCAATACAGAAATAGTAGGCACAATATAGGAATGTCTTGTGCCATGGACACATGGATTGGCATTTCAGCCCCAATGATCACTGCATTGCTAAATATCACCCATACAGAAACCATTATCTCTGAGGGATAGGCCCCGTCCGTACAGCTTGGTTTACTCTGCAGCCTTCAATTTAAAAGGGGCTGAAATAGTGGTGTGGGCTCTTTAATTCCCAACCAAAATCAGTTCAGTAATATGTAGGTTGGTCTACAGGAATTTCAAACAAATGTACACAGCCTTAAGGGGTCCATATATGCAACAATCCTATTCATACAATATCAGGATATTCCAAAATTGTACAATTAACAGCACATGTATGGAACATTGTATGGCAATCATATATTGTTTACTCAAATACATATATAAATACGTCAGGACGTGTTTCGCTCCTGCTCTTTTACAAGCTTGTATATGCTGAGAGAAGGCTGCTAGGGGATTAGCATTCATTCATTGGCTGTGATCCATGACTGACAGGAAACAGGAAGAGAGGTAACAGAACAGCAGGAAGCATTTCAGGTTAGACTTACATCTCTCCGATTTTCACTATTGGCGTTTCTGGGTAATTTAGCTACCCCTTTTTCTCCTTTCTAAAACAAGCAATCCCTTTTTAAAGATGGCCACATGTGCATGGAATAGGAGCAATAAAAATATAATTGTCCGGAGGGGAGACATAAAATTTAATGAGGTTAACACTTATGGCTTTGTTTTAAAAATTAGAATGGAAGGTAGGAAACCATGATAATGCTTCCCATTACAGTTCAAGCATTTTAGGCAATATAATAAAATAATCATTTCAGTGTTCCCTTTAAAGTTTGGGAAAGATAAGGCATATAACCAACAACCAATAATTAGATTAATGTCCCCCTATAAAACAAAAAACTGGTCACATGTCAGTTACCTGCCCCCAATACCAACTGATATACTGAGCACATTATTAGATGTATTACTAACTATATATTTAAGTATAGGTATTGCCTTTATTCTGGCAGAGTAATCTATCTTCACCCTCCATGCAGTCAATCAAGGCAGTGACTGACTGCTGACATCACAACCAATGATTGCCTGCTGTTTTACCTACTGTCTCCACTGCACATGCTCAAGCTTGTAAAAAGCTCATTGAGCAGAAGGAGGAGACAGATACTTTTACCAGAAAGAAAGAGAATGTAGAATTAAATGTCTGGTTAACAACTACATGTAATAAACTGTGATAAAAAAATATTAGTTGGAGTTGCGGGCAGATAACTGACCAGTCACCAGGGTGGACATGCCCTTTAAATACAGCTGGAGGGCTGCGAACTGGACATTTGCCATATGGATAATAAATCTACCACACTGTAATGTAACATTCCATTTTTTGATCAATGGGCCCAGCTGTTCTGTTACTAACTGAGATCCCCCCATTCATTGTACATTCTTAACAGGGGGTCGAACAGGGAGCAAAATACAGAAGATTTAACCTCTCGGGGGCCAAAGTGTTATAATAGATAAGTTATTTATAATCAGACTACAAAAGAGCAGGAAATAACGAAGAACTTCCTCCTGCTGCGTAGGGCCCCGAACAGGAAGAAAGAAATAGTATGTTTTAAAAACACGGTTTGTAGGTAACTGACTTTCCTGCTGTGGCTATGAAATGGTTAAAAGGGGAATGTAACTCAGTATCCACATGGTAATAAGTACTAACCTACAGCAACCAATGAACACTAAGATCTGGATTTAGAGAACAGTGGATCGGATCCCTTTGAGCAGGGACGTAACTAGATGTCAACTATAATGGGACCTTAATTAATTACAGCAGCTACTAGGGGAACAGTGAACTGTACCCTCTATTGGTGGGAGGTAATGTAAGAATCCTGCCCCCCCCTTCCCTGGAAGTTATGCCTCTATGAAAGACAGTATGGCAGCTCCCATTTACACCAACAAGCACAAATATACAGCAAATAAGCCCCATTACTGGTGCAGAATTACATATGTCAACATTAAAACAATTTAAGGTGCCCATTCGGGAGGTTTAATAGTAATGTTAGCATTACGATTGTTTCGTAATTCATATTGGATTGAAGATCGACATGAAGTCAGCGTATGACCAGTCTATAGACACAGACAATTGTGTAATATTTTCATTGTATTCTATAGTGATATACACTTTAGTAGGACTAAATGTTTCCACTGACAAACTTTCAAGAGTTGAAATGAAAGGGCTGGAAATTCCAGCGACATTTATTATCAGTTACGTACATTTTGTACATTTTATAAGATTTCGATATGTTTGCAAAAAGAGGAACCACAGCCCTCTAACAGCTCGACAACTTCCCAGAATCCACCACGGCCGTCTCTGACATTACGATATCACGCTATCATATCCTTTCCTGGGTGGGCTCCTTACAGTAACAATAACGTGTCCATTCAATGACAATGCTACACCCAGGTCTGTACTCCAGTCTGAGAACTGGCACTATCCCACAGAACTAGGCACAGTTGGGAGGCGTAGCAAGGGAAATTAGGGCTGGGCACTACACTGCGATAACAACACTGATCTGGAAAGGAAATTTTATAAGAAGCTTAATGTTATGGGCTTAATAAAAAAAAAAAAAAAGATTAAATTAAAGTGCAAGTCCAGCCTACAATGTCTTTTTGCCACTGTTTCTGCTTCCCAGCTCGATCATTTAGCAGCTGTCAGTTATTAATTTAACTGTTGACATCACAGCCAATGACTGAATGCTAATCCCCTAGCTGTCTCATCTGAGCATGCTCAAGCTCAGAACCAGGTCACTAAATTGTTCAGTATGCACGAGACATCCAGAAGCATAGCAGGCATACAGTAATGATTCCAGAGGACAAAGTATGATATATTAACATATTTTAAAGAGGTCATTCTATACTAGTAAAAAATAACAAATTACTTTTTTTTGCTTGCATATTAAGGTGGGGGAAGTTCCTGGTTGTCACGTGACTTCCTGCTGAAGCCCTGTCTGGATCTATTTATAATGCAGCAATAGGGTCTCAAGAACAGCAGGAATCAATCAATCTTTAATCTAAATCTAATCTTTAAAAAGATCTAAAATCTTTTTAAAGGGTAAATAATACAAAAGGTTCTAAACTTGGTTTTAAAGGATAACTTCATCAAAAATACAATATAAGATCTATCAATAATAATAATATAATTAAAGTTAAGCTATAAGAGGATACTTTCCCCTTCTGTTTCAATCACAAAACATGTGGAAACTGGAGCAATGTTCACAGACCATACCTGCCCTATAAAGAAGCCCTAAGTGGCGCTTTATAAATAAACTATACATACATGCATACATACATACATACATGTCCGATCGGCACTTTCTGATTGAGTTTTGATCCTGTAGCCATGGTACATTCTTTCTAAAAGATGTCATTATAAGGGTGGTGTTGCCCTTTAAAGGACAACCAAAGAACTAAAATTTACTCACTTTACTGACAATTTACTCATTTCGGTTTATCCCCAGCTATAAATACATGCTTATACAGAATTATGTTACTAATAATAAAAAAAACAAAGCTACACCAGCCCTATGCCCATTGCTGACTCCCCTTCTCACAAATCACTGGTGTGGAAAATTTTTAAAGGGCATGTCCAGGAAAAAATAACTTTAGCTATAAAAGACCTCCACACCACTAAACGCAACTTTCATTAAATTGCCCATTTGTCTGTCTGTTAAATTGCCCATTACTGGAAACTATAATTCTTCCCAACTATCGCTATACCATTTTTTTGTTGCTCTACCCCCTATTTCTTTAGATATTCTGTCTGAAACATCTTACATTTTAGCTGTCAATCAAGTGCCTTATTATCATAAACTCTTCTGTTATGTTTATTATTGCTGTAGCTGGAAAGGTGACAGTTTGCACGTGAACTGCATGGTGGGAAATACCCTCTCCCAATGCTGCCTCATAAGGATTACTGAGCATGCTTGCCCTCACAGAGAGTCAGATAGTCTGACAGGGGACATGGGGACTGCGCTTTAGTAAAACAAGTACTAGATTGAAGTCAGGCAGCAAACACACCAGAATAAGTGTTACTTACATGTATTCATTTATAGATTGAAATGAGGCAAAGTAATTTTTTCAGTGTACAATTCCTTTAACTGTAGCAAGTGAGACAGAATACTTGAATTAAACTGCTCAGTAAGAGACTGAGAAGCAGCTGCAGGGACGTCAGTGCACTATTTACTTTCTGACTTTTCTGACTGACAGGCTTAGCAATAACATAAAGTGATACACTGTGTGATTCAGATAAACAATCTACTTTTGCTTCCAGAGAATGTGACAATTACATCACAAGCAGGACACACCCACAGTGATGCAATATGTAAGAAAGATCAAGATCTGTTAAGCTAGCCGTACGTAAGCTGTTTTTTCTTTTTTTTTTTTAATCGATCATCAAATTCGATTCTTTAAAGTGACCGATATTGACTCAAATTTTGATCGGCCATGACGGAAAATTTCAGTTGATATTACAATTATCTGGAGAAATAGTTTTTTATTTGATCGCATTAAAAACCATGGGCACTTGCTGGAAAATGAGTTCTACATAACTTTAGTAAAGAATCCCATTTATAAATCACCGTCAGGGAACTGCCCCGGAAATTTCCTGCGAACGGCATTTGTCTGAAAGTAGCCTAACTTTACCTTCACACGCCCCGGCTACAAGGTGTGCGTCTGTGTGTCAGGTGACGCACTTGCGTGTTCCTTCAGGTATTGATGATGATCCGATGTCCATACACATTGTCAACAAATTGTCAACTGATACGACCGTTCGTCTATACACAGACTTGCACCTGTGCTTTAGAACCCGCAGTAACCTGAGAAATAACCCGAGTACAAGCCGAGACATCCCCAGATTGCATTCAATCTCATTTCCAATGGACTAAACACCATGGAGATTCATTCAGTGTCCTAACTAGGAATCACTGGCCCCCCCAACAAAACTATGATGGGGCCCCTATGCGTGCTTCATGCACAGTGGTTTTCTGGGAGGAGTCTATATCTGTCATAGGAAAAATAAGAAGATGGGGCCCCCTGCGGCTGCTCCCCAGCTCCTCTGATAGTTACGCCCCTGGATTCATTTAAAGAAATAGAACCAGAAAAATAAATGTTTCTTTGCAATTGATAACTGAAGCACAGAGCCGCCATGTTAGTGAAAAATAACGAATCCAGTTTGGTTGTTTTTTTAGCTTGCAAATAGGGAGTGGGGTGGGGGGGGGGAGTTCCTGGTTGTCACGTGACTTCCTGCTGCAGCCCTGTCTGGATCTATTTATAACGTAGCAATAGGGTCTCAAGAACAGCAGGATTCAGCCAATCTCTAGAACTAAAAAAAAAAAACCTTTTTAAAGGGTAAATAACACAAAAAGTGCTAAACTTGGTTTTAAAGGACAACGACACCCCAAAATACGATACAAAATCTATCATTAAAATCTATCTAGAATTAAAGTTATTCTATGAGCGGATACTTTCACCTTCTGTTTCGATCACAGAACATGTTAATCCATATGGAAATCGGAGCGATGTTCACAGACCTGCCCTATACGTTGAGGCATCCATCCAAACCACAATGGTGGAATGTGTTGAACTGAAGCTTGTTGGACCGGTCTATAAGATTCCTGTCTGCATAATCCTGAGCAGATATAAAAGTAAAAATCTGCTTATGGTGGATAAAAGTGGCGCAGTCCGCTCGGCTTGGCTTTATTGGCATTTAGCTTGTGCAATGGATTATGGGAATTACCCAGAAGTCTCTCCTACTTTTATTTGCATATGAGAAAGGGAGCTCTAGTCTGCGCTCTCCCTGCCTTACTTGGTTATTGGTGACATCCCTTTAATATATAAGTGAGAGTATCCTTTTTACTTATTGAGAGGCAGAAGCAGACATTTCCTTTGCTGGTAGAGAGATAAACCAATGCCGGGCCAGTAACTATTCTGGTTATTTCACAGGGTACTTTCTTCCATTTGCACATATAAACATTTACACAAGCAATGCCTGGCATGAATACACCTCCTGGCACACTGTCTGCCAAATTCAGCGTGATGGAGGGCAGAGGAAAGGCATTGCGGGGGAGTGGGTGGCAAGGTGACAATCAGTATGATCTGATGTTCGATTGTTTTGGCGGAAATCTCGCTCATTTTTCTCTCTACGAAACAGTCAAACTGAAAACCACTATTATTCCCTTCCTCCCCAGCACCGCTCACACCTGGTAATACCCAGAGAAAAGAACAACCTATTTACTGGTCCTGAGGATATAATAGTTTATGGGGGGATTATGAATGACATGGTGCAGTAAAAATAGTCTCTTTAATAGACTTATTCAGCTTCGGCCCTTCAGCCATCTTCTTCTGCCACAGACATGCCTATGGGTGGCCCCTTCTTAGTGTCGTGTTTATGGGTCCGATCCTACTAGATGCACAGAATACTAATGGCAGATCAGGATTTCCCGAAAGGGTTATCATTGGACAGTGATGAGCTCAGTGCACCACCAACATTTTAGCCACACCTTCTTTTAATGGCCGCCCACTTCTATGTTAAAGTATACCACCATTATAATTTCCTTGCCCCTAGACTTTATGCTGCATGATGAGCAATGATCCACTTTATTTTAAAATATAAGGAAATTAAAAATGTATTCTGAACCTTTGAAACTTTATTAATGTCATTTTTATTTATCTGTATAATTGCTTGCACTTATCCTCGTTTGCATACTTTTATAATACACATCGCTGATAACCCAAGTGGCGCTATATAAATAAAATTATACATACATATATGACTATGAGATGGACTAGAACTCGAACCCAAGTTCGAGCCAAACTATTCGAGTTCGAACGGACCTGGACTTCTCGAACTATCCAGGACTCGGATTTCTCGGACTCTCAATATTTTCCGGACTTTCGATAATTATCGAATGTTCAAACGTTTGAAGCGCCAATATGTGAGTAAAATGTCTATTATACCAATACGTGAGTAAATATCGAATTATCGAATATGTGAGTAAAATGTCTATTATACCAATACGCGAGTAAATATCGAATTTACGAGTATGCGAGTAAAATGTCTATTATACCAATACGCGAGTAAATATCGAATTAACGAATATGTGAGTAAAATGTCTATTATACCAATACGAGAGTAAATATCGAATTAACGAATATGTGAGTAAAATGTCTATTATACCAATACGAGAGTAAATATCGAATTATCGAATATGGGAGTAAAATGTCTATTATACCAATACGCGAGTAAATATCGAATTTACGGGTTAATGAATAGGATGCAGACGCAGTAGTTGTAAATGGGCTCAATCATTATGGACTAAAGTCTAAGATGGGGTGCCCAGGGTTCGTGTTGGGGTGCTGCTTCTATTGAATCAGTTATGATTTCCTCGGAAGTGAGGTATTGTCGCAGGTTTTCTGTGTTTTGCTGACCACTAACAAAAAACTTTTGTGTCCGTCCAGCCCAATTAAAAACTTGAGGATGTGCAATCGTGCAGGGCCGAATCTAGATGATTGTCAAAATTGGGCTGCAAAGTGGCAGACACATTCATGTTGATCATATGATAAGGTGATGCAATTTTTTGGCTTAAAATCCTTGTGCTTTGCTTATAACTAACTATAATGCGCTCTTGTGTAGTACAAATCCCTGTTGGAAAAGGGATCTCTAGGAGTTTTTGATGGATAACAAACTTAAAGGTAGCAAGCAGTGCCAGGCGAAGCAAACAGCCCCAGAGCCGCATGGTAGTGTCTTGTATAACCGAGGTCCTATGGATTCAAGGGAGAAAATGTTATTCTCCCTCTTTAAGCATTGGTAAGGTCTCCAGGCTTCTCTCTCTCTATATATATATACATACATACACCTGTATCTCTCTATATATACATTCATACACCTGTATCTCTCTATATATACATACACCTGTATCTCTCTATATATACATACATACACCTGTATCTCTCTATATATCCAAAGTTCCAAGACTGCACAATGGCACACTGTTGTTGGCTCCTTGGCCAGACAAATAAGGTAGGTGCAATCCTCTTAGCCCCCTACTTCCAGGGCTGCAACATCCAAGCAAGGAAAAAAGGTAGAGGAGCACACTACCTGAGGGAGGCAGGCTTGAGTCCCGAAACGTTGTTGTTTGTGGTTTTTGCACTAATAAAGAAGCATTCACCCTTGTAGTGTGCTCCTCTACCTTTTTCCTTGCTTGGATGTTGCAGCCCTGGAAGTAGGGGGCTAAGAGGATTGCACCTACCTTATTTGTCTGGCCAAGGAGCCAACAACAGTGTGCCATTGTGCAGTCTTGGAACTTTGGATATAAGAGAGTACAGGTGTATTGTATTAATAGAGAGATACAGGTGTATGTATATATAGAGAGATACAGGTGTATGAATGTATATATAGAGAGATACAGGTGTATGTATGTATATATATATAGAGAGAGATACAGGTGTATGTATATATATATATAGAGAGAGAGATACAGGTGTATGTATATATAGAGAGATACAGGTGTATGTACATATAGAGAGATACAGGTGTATGTACATATAGAGAGATACAGGTTTGTAATATAGAGAGATACAGGTGTAGTATGTATTATATATAGAGAGAGATACAGGTGTAGTAGATATATATATATAGAGAGAGATACGTGTATGTACATATAGAGAGATACAGGTGTATGTACATATAGAGAGATACAGGTGTATGTATATAGAGAGATACAGGTGTATGTATATATGAGAGATACAGGTGTATGTACATATAGAGAGATACAGGTGTGTATGTACATATAGAGAGATACAGGTGTATGTATATATAGAGAGATACAGGTGTATGTACATATAGAGAGATACAGGTGTATGTATATATAGAGAGATTACAGGTGTATGAATGTATATATAGAGAGATACAGGTGTATGTATGTATATATATATAGAGAGAGATACAGGTGTAGTATATATATATTATAGAGAGGAGATACAGGTGTATGTATATATAGAGAGAGATACAGGTGTATGTATATATAGAGAGATACAGGGGTATGTATATATAGAGAGATACAGGTGTATGTATATATAGAGAGATACAGGTGTATGTATATATAGAGAGAGATACAGGTGTATTGTATATATAAGAGAGAGTACAGGTGGTATGTATATAATAGAGAGATACAGGTGTATGTATATATAGAGAGAGATACAGGTTGTATGTATATATAGAGAGATATATATATGGGGGGGGTTCATTCATTATAAAGACGCTAATGTTTTGGGTGGGTTAGCGCCATATTAGAGCTGAAAGGGTTAACCACTTCCTAACCCCCTGGTTTGCCTGTCACTCACCTCCCTTCACAATTTCCAGCCTTGTGCCCCATCAATGGTGAATTGTTAGTGAAGTCGGATGTGGCCCCCCAGCTGGGTTGGTAGAACAATAGGATCCCTGTCTGGGTGCAGGGTGACCGGGTTCCCTATCAAACAAGGATGCGATGGGTTACTTGCACGCAGCCACAGAAACCTGCCCACAGCTAAATACAAGACCAAATATCACTGGATCATTAAAGGTTAATGTATTGACCCCCATTCCATAAAGCATGATGTGGTGCTAAACGGTTAATAATAATCTGTTTAGCTGTAATGTAAAGGGCTTGTCTTTGGAAATGCTCTTAGTAGCAAAAGGGAAGCAATGGAGCAGGGGACCTAGATTTTAAAGAACACTCCACTTTTTTTACATTGAATTGTGTAATTTTGGGAAGGTAGGAGTCACTTCTCCTACTTCCTATTCTTATTCTCTATAAGTCATGGACTGAAGCAGCCAAGTTAGACATTCTATAAACAGCTCACAGCTCCCCCAACAATGCCCACCCTCCAGACATCAGTAAGTAGACAACTAGTTAGAAAGTGGTTTGGACTGTGCCTGTTATTTCAGATTGACTTCCCCTTTAAATACACTTTCCATCAGTAAAATGCGAGAGAGACGCAGACAGATCTAAGCAGCTGGTGTCCATTTGAGTCTGGTGAATGAACACATATGAGTCATTAGTAAACCATCCTACAGCCATTTAACATGTGCTGAAATCCTTTAAAAAAAATGTTAATGTGACAATTAAAACAGGGGTAACAAGCTCCAGAAATCCCTCCAGTTTTCTTTAATCCTCTGGAGATTGTAATAATTTCCATTAATGGCTGGACCACCTAGTGCGATTGCAGTTGCGATCGGTTTGTGCGTGAGAAATGCAGAGCAATGTTACTGTCGAATCGCTCTGATTGCACCGGTAAACACACGGGAAGCCTCACAACACAATAAACGCGTAACCAACGGTTGCAAGGGTTTGGTGAAACATGTCTACGTTTTAACAATATCAAAACCTGTGTCCAATTGTCTCCAACCAAAAAACCCTTCGCTGTATAATTATTCCCACCTACATTCCAGCACCTGCGGTTTATCCATTTTATCCGTTACACAGTTACTGGCCACTTTATCGGGTAACCTTGCTAGTACCAGGTTGGAACCCCCTTTAGAACTGCCTTAATGTTTGTGGATAGACCACAACAAGGTGTTAAAGGGTATGTCCATCAAAAAAGTAGGTTGGTTTTATCTGATTTATTGAAGAAAGGAGGTAAATGCACTATCTCTTACCTCCCGTTCTACAGTAAATCTTACTGGAGAGGAGACACTTACCCACGGACCCGACTTCCCCGAGACTGTCAGTGAAGTCGGCGCTGGAGCAGGTCCGCAGGTAAGTGTCTCCTCCTCTCCTGTAAGATTTACTGAAGAACGGGGAGGTAGGAGATAGTGCATTTACCTCCTGTTCTTCAGTAAATCAGATAGAAACCAACCTACTTTTTTGATGGACATACCCTTTAACTTGGTCAATATTGACATGACAGCATCACAAAGTTGGCCATGATATGATTCTCCAGTTCCACCACATCCGACAGTCATCTGGGGTCATAAAGGGACAGACATCAACAATATTCAGGAAGACTGTGACATTTGAATGATATTGGGGGTCCCAAGTGAGAATGTCCCCACACCATTACAGCTAAAACCAAGTCAGGCCAGGCAAATGTTTTTAAATCTTGTATTATCCAATTCTGGTGGTGACCCTGTGCACATTGTAAGGCTGGGTACACACGGTAGGACTTTTTGTCCGACCTAGCGTCGCTGTTACGAGCGGGCGGTACAAATGTTGTTGGTCGTGGCAATATGGTTGTGGCAGACAGTTTGTGAGACCGATCCCATAGGGAACCGCACGATCGGCTGTGATTTACCGCCAGTTCCGATCGCCCGATATGGATGAACTAGCAACGAGCTTGGTCGTAGCTAGCCGCCCCACACCATCAGATATTTCCAGACGACCGACGGATACACTGCACTATTGGTCGGTTGTTCGGAAATATCTGATGGTGTGTACCCAGCCTTAGTCTCAGTTTTTGTTAGCTGACAGGAGTGGTACCTGATTTGGTCTTCTACTGCTGCAACCATCTGCTTCAAGGTACAACGTGTGTTCAGAGATGGTATTCTACATACGTTGGTTGTAATGACGGGTTATTTGAAGGGTCTCTCACCCAAACAAAATAGTATGTTTTTTTCAATTTATGAAGAACGGGAGGTAAAGGAGCTATGTCTACCTTCTGTTCTTTAATTAAACAATCTGGAGACAGGAGGGAAGTCAGAGAACTTACCCATCTATGCCCTCCTTCACATGCGCTACATTGCAAAGGTCCATCAGGACTTGTCAGAGGAAACATCGGAGGAGTGCGTATACAGGTAAGTTCTCTGTCCCCTGATTAATTGAAGAACGGGAGGTAAAACATGAAATTAGCGAAAAAGGAGCATCTTGGAGAAAGACAGAATCTTCTATTTGCAGATCATATGGAAACTAATAAATAAATACATTTGAAATACACATGAATTCCAACATCATGTTGACATCATAATCCAGTGACTCACTTTCCACTCAGTGCGCTTTTTTAATGAATACAGAATTTTTACCCTCTTGCTGCAGCCAAAATATAAGATTAATTTGGGGCAAACGATGGATTATTCACAGTACAAAAAAACGCATTTGGATGTTAACATAAATATCTTTGTGCAGTGTGTGTGTAGATTAAAAAAGGAAAGTGCATATTGTACACGCTCACCAATCGCGCCATTGATTTGTATCGGTCCAATAAAATTGTTTTGTCTGATAGGGAAAGAAAATCACACAATCCAATCATCTTTCAAAACTGGAATATGCCAATATCGTTCAACCACACAGATGTGCAATAACGTGGTGCCAATGCCCGACCCATACATTAAACGATACTTACCCAAACCATCCGTTGTCCTACAGTGGGGTGTCACTGGTTGGCCCCGCAATCGCACGTCTGTATGGACCTTAGTAAGCGCAAGCTTTTAATCCATTTATTGGTATTGGCATGCAAGTGGGTTCTGATATTAGATGGCTGTACGTGAATTGGCTCCACAGGAAACACAAGCTGCAGAGGAGGACTCCTGCTGATGGATCTCCTCCAAATGTACATTTTTGT
Organism: Hymenochirus boettgeri; assembly: GCA_019447015.1. Taxonomy (NCBI): domain Eukaryota; kingdom Metazoa; phylum Chordata; class Amphibia; order Anura; family Pipidae; genus Hymenochirus; species Hymenochirus boettgeri. The sequence goes on from CM033470.1 coordinate 343,667,523, forward strand.
GTCTTATTTCCCTTTAATTTATTTCAGTGGAAAAAACATCCAGTGGGGGAAAAAACAAACTTGTTTCTTCAATGAAGTAAATTAAAATAAGGTAGTTTACTCTCTGCCTGCGGGATATGTTCCTTAAACACGACATAGAATAATCCCAGTTCTGGATTGGATTTAATTCATATTGCATAAAAATATACATGAGGTTCCTTGTTAAAAAAACGATAAAACAATAAATAAGCAAAAAAACAAGTGAGACTGCTTTGGGGATATGGCATTTATAAGGGTGAAAAGTAATCTTAGACATATATTAGCTATTCCCGTTTTACCGATATTGTTCTAGGTCACATTCATAGTTCTGTAGAACTCTTGTGACCATCTAGAAGAGGAAGTCTTCCCAGACATGTAGACTCTTCCCTTTTTTTTTTAGGTAGAGGTACCATAATGTTAAAAACGTTTACAAATTAACAGCAACTGCCATTGAGGAATATCAACTTAAAGTGCAACTGTGGTCTCAAAACAAGTTAGGGTAAATGAAAGCCTGCAGTATTTACTTTATAATGAGCTGACAATTACATCTTGGCTGGAGTCTGTGAGAAATTGCATTGGGTGAATGTTCAAACTTCCTGCTTCCAGTAGGTTCAGTGACATCACCTGAACTCTGCCCTGCCCGTCCGCCCGTGGAATAGCATGCTCAGTTAAGACTTAATACTAGAGAAATCGGAAGTACCTGGGGAAAAAATTGACAGTTGAAAAGGGAAGCCTGTTAATGCAGGCAGAGGCTGGCATGTGACTACAAGCAGGTCACATGGCTGAAAACAGGAAGTGTTCAAGCAGGAAGTAATATTGCTAAACCTTTCCAGCAATAACTTCTCACAAATTTTATCTAGAGATGTGATTTAGGTTTTACTTTGAAAACAAGTGAAGGCTTTTTATATTAATTCTTAATAGTTCAATACCACAGTTAACCTTTAATCCTTCAAACATCAGCCGACTGCCTTTACTGCCACTGAAGATGGATTAAATAAGTGTATCTAGGGAGACTACAATAAAAGTAATTAAAGGATTATATATTGCATGTGTTAATTCTAGGTAGATCTGCTAGTTTATAAATCCCAATGAGTCAATTGTTAGCTGGAAACAATAACTAATAGATACAAATAATACAACCAGTCATTTCCTCTCTGTAAACAAATATCTTTTCCTGATATCTATGAAATCCTTTTAGCTTTATTCTAGATTGGAGCCAAGGTTGAGAACCTTTATTAAAACAATTCTGAAAACTCTTCCCGTGTTCATTTTATGACATTGACACAATAGGATTTTTATGCAGCGCCCAGTGGGACTGGAAATAGAAGATGTTACCCCAAAGCAATGCAGAAAGAAATAAAAATGCAAATCTGGAATGTCCCAACTGCAGTTACCAGTTTTGGTTAAACGTTAAAGGGTATGTAAACTTGAAAAAATGACCTTCCTCTGAAGGTTTGTACACACCTTAGATTTTACGGTCACGGGTGTTTGTCTGGATTGGGGGTCGGTTGAGCTCGGAGGTCTGGGGAAAATCTAAGGTGTGTACAAACCTTTAATCTTTACCTGAATATATGTAATTAGCACTTGAAAGTGGACTTTTATTTGCTCAGACACAATATCCCCCCTCTCTGACTAATCTGAATATTCTGACTAATCTTGAGGGCAAGCATGCTCAGTAATCACCATGATGCAGCACTGGGAGAGGCAATTCCCATCATGCAATTCAGACCAACTGTCACCATTACAATTACAGTAAAACTGCACAGAGCAGGAGAGATTATGACAATAAGGCACTTGTGACAACTGTAACGTAAGATGTTCAAATTGGATATCTAAAGATAGATCAGTGATACATTTATAGTTTCCACTAACGGGCAATTTAAAACAACCGATTTTTCAGTTTAGATACCATTAACTCTCAGCATCCCTGATGGACTAGTGAAACGGTGTATAAACCAAATCTTGCAGATACCCCATAGGATATTGTCAGGTCATTTGCTTGTACCAAGGAGGGTTTTTGTTCAGGAATTGAATCCAGACAGAAATTCCAACCAAATACTAATATGTTCAATAGAACAGAGCAACGTGATTGGTCAGCTCTACTGTATTGCCTATTTAAAGGGCATGTCCGCCCACATAAAAATGGTCAAATTTCCATTACCGCCCTCAATACCAACTGATTATTCAGCACATTATATATGTATTATAACTAGATTATGAAGTATAATTATTGCCTTTATTCTGGCAGAGTAAGCTGGCTCCTCCCTCATGCAGTCAATCTGCTGACATCACGACAATGATTGACTGCTGTTTCCCCTACTGACTGCATATAAAAGGCTATTGAGCAGAGGGAGGAGACAGAAACCCTTGCCAGGTGAAACTAATTATTACATTCTGGTTACAAATGCATGTAAAAACTGGTAAACATAGTAGTTGGGATTGCGCACAGAAAAATGATGTCACCCAATATTTGTGGACATTCAAACCCAGTGTCCATTTCATTAAGTACAGTGTGATTTACTTTTCTTCTGTATGTTCCCTGGATATTCTGTGGTGAATCATTTTACAGTGTATGCTATTATGGAAGATAATATCAATACCGTTTGATCCTCGGTACAGATATAGTTAGTTGGGTATCTAATAAAAAAAAAAGTGATTGCTCAAGAAATTCTGAGCCCAAATCAAAGCCAAAGTTGGGTTGATTGATGGCTAGTTGGTCTCTATGCCAAATAGATTTCATTCATTTGGGATGCAGTTCCGCTCAGGATACTCAATCCCATTCTACTCCCAATCAACGGCGTCCATTCTTTTATATCTTCTTCATCTTCGTGATTAATTAATTAGCGACCATAGATTTCCCCTTGATTCACTACCAATACCCAACATTACCTGCCCACTCTGTGATATAACATATTCATTTCATTCATCTATACAGGTGTTGATATAGGGAGTCTTAAGACAAAGTCTTATGTGGGCCAATTGAATATAGTAAAATCATTTTTAGAACAGTTAAGGTATAAATCACTGAAATAAATTACCCGTAATTATATGAGGAGGATAGGAAAAATGTTGACATCTATGACAATGGCATCAATGAAATCAAATATATTATATATGCTCCCACTATTCCGCCATTTCTTTGGTGTAAGGGGCGTGATCTTGAGGGTTTTAATGCGCAAAAGGGTTATTTACCCCGGATACCATGGGATGCCCACAACAAAGTACTACGCAATGGAAGGTGAAGGTATCAGAGATGTTGAAACTCAATTGGAGAACTGCAGAGTCCACATATATGAAAAGATGAAGGACAAACATGGAAAAGAAGAAGAAACTATACGGCCAACGGAGGCATCAGACTCGGCGCTAAGGCAGGTGTGTACATTCATTTCACAAAATAAAGCATGGCTTCTTTTCTTAACTGGTGATGGGTTAAGGACGGCTCTGACGCCTCCGTAAACACTTCCTTAATACCATCTTGGTTCAGCGCCGAGCACTCCAGTATTTACAGCGTGGATCTGCTTGGCCAGGTTGCCGCCCTGATGAGAAGTAATGGGCACCTGGTTCTGCTCTTTCAGCTTCTTGATGACATCTGGGTTATTTCTGAGATCTTTCTTAGTGCCCACCAAGAGAATGGGCACATTGGGGCAGTGGTGGACCACACCTCAGGGTACCATTATGTTTTACGTTCTCATAGGATGTTGGGCTGGCAATGGAGAAACAGTAATAAAGACGTTTGTCTGAGGGTAGGAAAGTGTCGTAGCTATCGTATTCCTCCTGGCCGGCCGTATCCCATAGGTTCAAGCTAAGTGTCCTTCCATCCACCGTGCTTTGGGCACTGTAATTGTCGAACACGTGGGGATGTATTCCTTAGGGAAGGCGTTGGTCGTATAGCAGATCAGTAGACATGTCTTCCACTGCTCCATCACCCACCACCACGCACTTAATGCTCTGCATCCTGTCTGTGGTACCTGGAGTTAGCAACCTACAGAGACAAAACCAACAATGTCAGGGGGAAAAAACAATAACAATCACACATAGCAAGGAAGTGAGACAAATACTTATTGCTACTGACCTGCTACGCCATCTGTAAGACCCAAGTAGGCTGGGTACACAACATGTGTGCGACCAATAATTTTGTGACCAATGTGAGTTCATTTGGAAAATGATGGCTGATCGTGGTGGTACCCTATGGACCTCACAATCGGTCATGGCAAACTGTTGGGTCACCACACCTGACAGTGATTCTACTGGACTACCGCCCTATTGGTGAACGCTGTTGTATCCAGCTTTAAAGGGTAACATTCTCTTTTACCCAGCAGGTCAGCATCACTCTCTGACAGTGCCTGTCTTACTATCAGTTTAGCTGTCACAGCAGGGCTAAAGCGTAGTCAGCATTTACAGTGCTGTGTATTGCACATAAAATGAAGCACAGATTCACAATGATTCCAGGACTAATTGGCTGGCTGATACATATGGAGTGGATCTACCACACTGTCACCTTCATTACAGAATTAGGAAATAACGTGCTAGAATAATATTTAGCATTTACAATGCACGGCTGGGAGTGCCATACAGCTACAGAGTGCTCTGGTTCTATACTGCATCAAATATCCCAGAAATCTCCTCTCCCACGAGGCTTTTGCATATTGAGATAGTCTCCCCCTTGCACGGTGGATCTCATTTGCTTAGACAGTAATCAATGTGTCCGGGTAGTAATTTTCCACTGCAAGGTTCTGCCTCATGGTGACTTTCCCGATAGGTGCCACTGAGAGTGAAGAAATCTCCATTTTATTTCATCTTCAGCTAGAAATGGGGAAGTTCCAGTGAGATGAGACTGGTCTGTCTCTCTCCTCTTTTCTGTACATCAGCGATTTTCTGAGCAGTCGCTTTCCTCATGACAATTTCCTTCTCGAAATTCTCTTTGCTTGAAGATGGGGAATTATTATTCAACATTTACGGTTCCCTGTCAGTGTTAACCTCCCATCAGTAAACTGAATTAGATGAAAGGAAGGGGAGTGTTAGGGGGAGCTATAATTTACAGGGAGGTAGGGAACTTGTCTACCTCCTGTGTGCAACAAAATTGATTGGTGCAGCATTAAACTTAACGTGAGTGCCCTGCTCCCTGGTTGGTGGACTGACTAGGGAAGTACAATTAAGGTGGCCATACACTTTAACGATAATGGTAAATCCCGTTGGGGAATGATGGAGATTACCCATGATCGTCAGTGTGTAGAGGCTGAAACTGACCATCTGCAGTGCCGATGAATGACCGTAGTTGATCTGGATCTTATGTGTATGGCCGCACAGCCATCTGATCTTACCGTGTATGGGGATCGGTTGATACCAATGTGATCTGTCGGCACAATGCGATAGGGATTGCATGGGTATGGCCACCTTAGTATTACACTGTATGGCCAGCATTACACACAATAGGGCCCTAAGCAAACAAAAACAAAGAAACAAACTCTAATTCTAACTATGTTTTGCCTGTTCAGTCTGAGTCCTAATCTGCATAGTCTGGATTCTTCAAAACTTCTAGTGGCCAGACCTGAACCCTGAGCTCAGAGGGGCCAGTTATTAGAGAATGTAATTATTAAAATAGAAAGATGATATTATTATTATCATTCATATTTACAAACTATTTGTTACAAGTGTTACTCAGAAATGGGCTACAACACTTACCTACCTATTGTCTAAACCCCGATAGCTGAATCCGTCAACCATACTTACCGTAGGTCAAAAACTGGTTTCAACATACTTAGTATACGTGGGACGTCTAAACTCAAGTTACCTGCCACAGTCTTACATCCTAAACAGTGAATTCAATTTAAATGGTCAGCTTCTTAATGGGGGAAGGTGCCCACCCACTTTGGCGCCACTATTCTTATTATGACAACAAAGCAAGATGCCACACCCATGCATATAAATGCTAGACCTATGACATGTTTGTGATGTTCATATGTAAAAGCAGGATCTTCCCAAATTAGGGCGAATCATTAAATGTACCAGTGGGACAATATCCTGATTCACACTCCCACATGCTCCCACGTCTGTCTGTGATGCTGAGTTATCCATGGTACGTGCTCTGTGTAGTGTTATTCATGACAGACCCCAGGCCATGATCTTTACGGCTCTGACAAAGGATAAAGCAGTTGGACATGTAATTTGGCTCCATTTCCATAAGATCATGGGAGTTAATGGACACAAGATCATTAATTATCAGATTGTGATAGAACGATATAGTTCAACAGCAGCTAAAACGTCTCAGATGGAACATTCTGCTGTAAATACTGGAAACCTCTGGGGATGATGTTGGCTGCAGATTCTGTGCAAAACTATGTCCTGCCACAGTGATTAATGGAAACATTTTCCCTTATAGATAAACAGAATTTTATTCCAATACAGAAATAGTAGGCACAAATATAGGAATGTCTTGTCCATGGACACATGGATTGGCATTTCAGCCCCAATGATCACTGCATTGCTAAATATCACCCATACGAAACCATTATCTCTGAGGGATAGGCCCCGTCCGTACAGCTTGGTTTTACTCTGCAGCCTTCAATTTAAAAGGGGCTGAAATAGTGGTGTGGGCGTCTTTAATTCCCAACCAAAATCAGTTCAGTAATATGTAGGTTGGTCTACAGGAATTTCAAACAAATGTACACAGCCTTAAGGGGTCCATATATGCAACAATCTATTCATACAATATCAGGGTATTCCACAATGTACAAAAACAGCACATGTATGGAACATTGTATGGCAATCATATATTGTTACTCAAATACATATATAAATACGTCAGGACGTGTTTCGCTCCTGCTCTTTTACAAGCTTGTATATGCTGAGAGAAGGCTGCTAGGGGATTAGCATTCATTCATGGCTTGAGACATGACTGACAGGAAAACAGGAAGAGAGGAAACAGAACAGCAGGAAGCATTTCAGGTTAGACTTACATCTCTCCGATTTTCACTATTGGCGTTTCTGGGTAATTTAGCTACCCTTTTTCTCCTTTCAAAACAAGCAATCCCTTTTTAAAGATGGCCACATGTGCATGGAATAGGAGCAATAAAAATATAATTGTCCGGAGGGGAGACAAAAATTAATGAGGTTAACACTTATGGCTTTGTTTAAAAATTAGAATGGAAGGTAGGAACCATGATAATGCTTCCCATTACAGTTCAAGCATTTTAGGCAATATAATAAATAATCATTTCAGTGTTCCCTTTAAAGTTTGGGAAAGATAAGGCATATAAACAACAACCAATAATAGATTAATGTCCCCTATAAACAAAAAACTTGTCACATGTCAGTTACCTGCCCCAATACCAACTGATATACTGAGCACATTATAGATGTATTACTAACTATATATTTAAGTATAGGTATTCCTTTATTCTGGCAGAGGAATCATTTCACCTCCATGCAGTCAATCAAGGCAGTGTGACTGCTGGACATCACACACCAATGATTGCCTGCTGTTTTACCTACTGTCTCCACTGCACATGTCAAGCTTGTAAAAAGCTCATTGAGCAGAAGGAGGAGACAGATACTTTTACCAGAAAGAAAGAGAATGTAGAATTAAATGTCTGGTTAAAAATACATGTAATAAACTGTGATAAAAAATATTAGTTGGAGTTGCGGGCAGATACACTGACCAGTCACCAGGGTGGACATGCCCTTTAAATACAGCTGGAGGGTGCGAACTGGACATTTGCCATATGGATAATAAAATACCACACTGTAATGTACATTCCATTTTTTGATCAATGGGCCAGCTGTTCTGTTACTAACTGAGATCCCCCCATTCATTGTACATTCTTAACAGGGGGTCGAACAGGGAGCAAAATACAGAAGATTTAACCTCTCGGGGGCCAACGTGTTATAATAGATAAGTTATTTATAATCGACTACAAAAGAGCAGGAAATAACGAAGAACTTCCTCCTGCTGCGTAGGGCCCGAACAGAAGAAAGAAATGTATGTTTTAAAAACACGGTTTGTAGGTAACTGACTTTCCTGCTGTGGGCTATGAAATGGTTAAAAGGGGAATGTAACTCAGTATCCCATGGTAATAAGTACTACAACCTACAGCAACAATGAACACTAAGATCTGGATTTAGAGAACAGTGGATCGGATCCCTTGAAGGGACGTAACTAGATGTCAACTTAAGGGGACCTTAATTATTACAGCAGGCTACTAGGGGAACAGTGAACTGTTACCCTTATTGGTGGGAGGTAAGTAAGAATCCTGCCCCCCCCTTCCCTGGAAGTTATGCCTCTATAAAGACAGTATGGCAGCTCCCATTTACACCAACAAGCACAAATATACAGCAAAGAAAGCCCATTACTGGTGCAGAATTACATATGTCAACATTAAACAATTAAGGTGCCATTCGGGAGTTTAATAGTAATGTTAGCATTACGATTGTTCGTAATTCATATTGGATTGAAGATCGACATGAAGTCAAGCGTTATGACCAGTCTATAGACACAGACAATTGTGTAATATTTTCATTGTATTCTATAGTGATACACTTTAGTAGGACTAAATGTTTCCACTGACAAACTTTCAAGAGTTGAAATGAAAGGGCTGGAAATTCCAGCGACATTTATCAGTTACGTACATTTGTACATTTTATAAGATTTCGATATGTTTGCAAAAAGAGGAACCACAGCCCTCTAACAGCTCGACAACTTCCCAGAATCCACCACGGCCGTCTCTGACATTACGATATCACGCTATCATATCCTTTCCTGGGTGGGCTCCTTACAGTAACAATAACGTCCATTCATGACAATGCTACACAGGTCTGTACTCCAGTCTGAGAACTGGCACTATCCCACAGAAACTAGGCACAGTGGGAGGCGTAGCAAGGGAAATTAGGGCTGGGCACTACACTGCGATAACAACACTGATCTGGAAGGAAATTTTATAAGAAGCTTAATGTTATGGGCTAATAAAAAAAAAAAAAAAAAAATTAAAGTGCAAAGTCCAGCCTACAATGTTTTTGCCACTGTTTCTGCTTCCCAGCTCGATCATTTAGCAGCTGTCAGTTATTAATTTAACTGTTGACATCACAGCCATGATGAATGCAATCCCCTAGCTGTCTCATCTGAGCAGCTCAAGCTCAGAACAGGTCACTAAATTGTCGGTATGCACGAGACATCCAGAAGCATAGCAGGCATACAGTATGATTCCAGAGGACAAAGTATGTATATTAAACATATTTTAAAGAGTCATTCTATACTATAAAAAATAACAAATTACTTTTTTTGCTTGCATATTAAGGTGGGGAAGTTCTGGTTGTCACGTGACTTCCTGCTGAAGCCCTGTCTGGATCTATTATAAGCAGCAATAGGGTCTCAAGAACAGCAGGAATCAATCAATCTTTAATCTAAATCTAATCTTTAAAAAGATCTAAAATCTTTTAAAGGGTAAATAAACAAAAGGTTCTAAACTTGGTTTTAAAGGATAAATTCATCAAAAAAACAATATAGATCTATCAATAATAATAATATAATTAAGTTAAGCTATAAGAGGAACTTTCCCCTTCTGTTTCAATCACAAAACATGTGGAAAACTGGAGCAATGTTCACAGACCATACGCCCTATAAAGAAGCCCTAAGTGGCGCTTTATAAATAAACTATACATACATGCATACATACATACACATGTTCCGTCGGCACTTTGATTGAGTTTTGATCCTGTGAGCCATGGTACATTCTTTCTAAAAGATGTCTTATAGGGTGTGTTGCCCTTTAAAGGACAACCAAAGAACTAAAATTTACTCCACTTTACTGACAATTTACTCATTTCGGTTTATCCCCAGTATAAATACATGCTTATACAGAATATGTTACTAATAATAAAAAAACAAAGCTACACCAGCCTATGCCCATGCTGACTCCCCTTCTCACAAATCACTGGTGTGGAAAATTTTAAAGGGCATGTCCAGGAAAAAATAACTTTAGCTATTAAAAGACCTCACACCACTAAACGCAACTTTCATTAAATTGCCCATTTGTCGTCTGTTAAATTGCCCATTACTGGAAACTATATTCTTCCCAACTATCGCTATACCATTTTTTTTGCTCTACCCCCTATTTCTTTAGATATTCTGTCTGAAACATCTTACATTTTAGCTGTCAATCAAGTGCCTTATTATATAAAACTCTTTGTTATGTTATTATTGCTGAGCTGGAAAGGTGACAGTTTGCACGTGAACTGCATGGGGGAAATACCCTCTCCCATGCTGCCTCATAAGGATTACTGAGCATGCTTGCCCTCACAGAGAGTCAGATAGTCTGACAGGGGACATGGGGACTGCGCTTAGTAAAACAAGTACTAGATTGAAGTCAGGCAGCAAACACACCAGAATAAGGTTACTTACTGTATTCATTTATAGATTGAAATGAGGCAAAGTAATTTTTTCAGTGTACAATTCCTTTAACTGTAGCAAGTGGACAGAATACTTGAATTAAACTGCTCAGTAAGAGACTGAGAAGCAGCTCAGGGACGTCAGTGCACTATTTATTTCTGACTTTTCTGAGACAGGCTTAGCAATAACAATAAAGGATACACTGTGTGATTCAGTAAAACAATCTATTTTGCTTCCAGAGATGTGACAATTACATCACAGCAGGACACCCCACAGTGATGCAATATGTAAGAAAGATCAAGATCGTTAAGCTAGCCGTACGTAAGCCGTTTTTCTTTTTTTTTTTAATCGATCATCAAATCGATTCTTTAAAGTGACCGATATGACTCAAATTTGATCGGCCATGACGGAAAAATTCAGTTGATATTACAATATTGGAGAATAGTTTTTTATTGATCGCATTAAAAACCATGGGCACTTGCTGAAAATGAGTTCTACATAACTTTAGTAAAGAATCATTTAAACTCACGTCAGGGAACTGCCCGGAAATTTCCTGCGAACGGCATTTGTCTGAAAGTAGCCTAACTTTACCTTCACACCGCCCCGGCTACAAGGTGTGCGCGGTCTGTGTGTCAGGTGACGCACTTGCGTGTTCCTTCAGGTATTGATGATGATCCGATTGTCCATACACATTGTCAACAAATTGTCAACTGATACGACCGTTCGTCTATACACCGACTTGCACCTGTGCTTTAGAACCCGCAGTAACCTGAGAAATAACCCGAGTACAAGCCGAGACATCCCCAGATTGCATTCAATCTCATTTCCAATGGACTAAACACCATGGAGATTCATTCAGTGTCCTAACTAGGAATCACTGGCCCCCCAACAAAACTATGATGGGGCCCCCTATGCGTGCTTCATGCACAGTGGTTTTTGGAGGAGTCTATATGTCATAGGAAAAATAAGAAGATGGGGCCCCCCTGCGGCTGCTCCCCAGCTCCTCTGATAGTTACGCCCCTGGATTCATTTAAAGAAATAGAACCAGAAAAATAAATGGTTCTTTGCAATTGATAACTGAAGCACCAGAGCCGCCATGTTAGTGAAAATAACGAATCCAGTTTGGTTGTTTTTTAGCTTGCAAATAGGGAGTGGGGGGGGGGGGGGAGTTCCTGGTTGTCACGTGACTTCCTGCTGCAGCCCTGTCTGGATCTATTTATAACGTAGCAATAGGGTCTCAAGAACAGCAGGATTCAGCCAATCTCTAGAACTAAAAAAAAAAAACCTTTTTAAAGGGTAAATAACACAAAAAGTTGTAAACTGGTTTTAAAGGACAACGACACCAAATACGATACAAAAATCTATCATTAAAATCTATCTAGAATTAAAGTTATTCTATGAGCGGATACTTTCACCTTCTGTTCGATCACAGAACATGTTAATCCATATGGAAATCGGAGCGATGTTCACAGACCTGCCCTATACGTTGAGGATCCATCCAAACACAATGGTGGAATGTGTTGAACTGAAGCTTGTTGTGGACCGGCTATAAGATTCCTGTCTGCATAATCTGAGCAGATATAAAAGTAAAAAAATCTGCTTAGGTGGATAAAAGTTGGCGCAGTCCGCTCGGCTTGGCTTATGTGGCATAGCTGTGATGGATTGGGAATACCAGAAGTCTCTCCTACTTTATTTGCATATGAGAAAGGGAGCTCTAGTCTGCGCTCTCCTGCCTACTTGGTTATTGTGACATCCCTTAATATATAAGTGAGAGTATCCTTTTACTTATTGAGAGGCACGAAGCAGGACATTTCCTTTGTGGTGAGAGAGATAAACCAATGCCGGGCCAGTAACTATTCTGGTATTTCACAGGGTACTTCTTCCATTTGCAACATATAAACATTTACACAAGCAATGCCTGGCATGAATACACCTCCTGGCACACTGTCTGCCAATTCAGCGTGATGGGAGGGCAGGGAAAGGCATTGCGGGGAGTGGGTGGCAGGTGACAATCAGTATGATCTGATGTTCGATGTTTTGGCGGAAAATCTCGTCATTTTTCTCTCTACGAAAAACAGTCAAACTGAAAAACCACTATTATTCCCTTCCTCCCAGCACCGCACACCTGGTAATACCAGAGAAAAGAACAACCTATTACTGGTCCTGAGGATATAATAGTTTGATGGGGGGATTGAATGAAAGGGTGCAGTATAAAAATAGTCTCTTAATAGACTTATTCAGCTTCGGCCCTTCAGCAATCTCTTCTGCCACAGACATGCCTATGGGGTGGCCCTTCTTAGTGTCGTGTTATGGGGTCCGATCTACTGATGCACAGAATACAATGGCAGATCAGGATTTCCGAAAGGGTTATCATTGGACAGTGATGAGCCAGTGCACCACCAACATTTTAGCCACACCTTCTTTTAATGGCCCGCCCACTTCTATGTTAAAAGTATACCACCATTATATTTCCTTGCCCCTGACTTTATGCTGCATGATGAGCAATGATCCACTTTATTTAAAATATAAGGAAATTAAAAATGTATTCTAGAACCTTTGAAACTTTATTAATGTCTTTTTATTTATCTGTATAATTGCTTGCACTTATCATCGTTTGCATATTATTAAAACATCGTGATAACCCAAGTGGCGCTATATAAATAAAATTTAAATACATATAGACTATGAGATGGACTAGAACTCGAACCCAAGTTCGAGCCCAAACTATTCGAGTTCGAACGGACTGGACTTCTCGAACTATCCAGGACTCGGATTTCTCGGACTCTCAATATTTTCCGGACTTTCGATAATTATCGAATGTTCAAACGTTTGAAGCGCCAATATGTGAGTAAAATGTCTATTATACCAATACGTGAGTAAATTCGAATATCGAATATGTGAGTAAAATGTCTATTATACCAATACGCGAGTGAAAATATCGAATTTACGAGTATGCGAGTAAAAGTCGATTATACCAATACGCGAGTAAATATCGAATTAACGAATATGTGAGTAAAATCGGGTCTATTATACCAATACGCGAGTAAATATCGAATTTTAGACAGTATGCGAGGTAAAATGTCTTTATACCAATACGCGAGTAATACGATTAACGAATATGTGAGTAAACATGTCTATTTACAATCGAGAGTAATATCGAATTAACGTAGTGAGTAAAATGTCTATTATACCAATACGAGAGTAAATACGAATTATCGAATATGGGAGTAAAATGTCTATTATACCAAATAGCGGTAAATATCGAATTTCGAGTAGAGAGGTAAAATGTCTATGTTACATACGCGAGTAATACAGAATTAACGAATATGTGACGTTAAAATGTCATTATACCAATACGAGAGTAAATATCGAATATCGAATATGGGAGTAAAATGTCTATTATACAAATACGCGAAGTAAATATCGAATTAATGAATATGTGAGTAAAATGTCTATTATACCACATACAGAGTAAATATCGAATTTCGAGTATGCGAGTAGTAAAATGTCTATTATACCAATACGCAGAGTAAATAACGAATTAACGAATAGTGAGTAAAATGTCTATTATACCAATACACGAGTAAATATCGAATTATCGAAAAGCAAGTAAAATGTCTATTATACCAATACGGAAGTAAATACGAATTATCGAAAATGCGCGTAAAATGTCTATTATACCAATCGCAAGTAAATATCGAATTAATGAATATGTGGAGTTAAAAGTCTATTAACCAATACGCAAGTAAATACTCGAATAAGGAATATGTGAGTAAAATGTCTATTAATACCAATACGGCGCGTAAATATCGAATATCGAATATGCGTCGGTAAAATGTTATTATACCAATACGCGAGTAACTATCGAATATCGAATATGTGAGTAAAATGTCTATTATACCAATACGCGAGTAAATATCGAATCATCAATATGTAAGGTAAAATTCTGTTATACCATAAGCGAGTATAATATCGAATATCGAATATGCGAGTAAAAATGTCTATATACCAATACGCGAGTAATATCGAATTATCGAATATGTGAGTAAAATGTCTATTATACCAATACACGAGTAAATATCAAATTAACGAATATGTGAGTTAAAATGTCTATTATACCCAATACGCGAGTAAAATATGAATTATCGAATATGTGAGTAAAATGTCTATTATACCATACGCAAGTAAATATCGAATTAACGAATATGTGAGTAAAATGTCTATTATACCAATAGTAGAGTAATATCGAATAACATAGCGATAAAATGTCTATTATACCATACGTGAGTAAATATCGAATTATCGAATAGTGAGTAAAATGTCTATTATACCAATACGCGAGTAGTAAATATCGAATTAACGAATATGCGAGTAAAATTGTCTATATCCCCATACGCGAGTAAAAACGAATTAACGAATTATGTGAGTAAAATGTCTATTATACCCAATACACGAGTAAATATCGATTATCGAAAATGCAAGTAAAATGTCTATTATACCAATACGCAAGTAAATATCGAATTAACGAATATGTGAGTAAAATGTCTATTATACAAACGCGAGTAAATATTGAATTAACGAATATGCGAGTAAAATGCTATTATACCACTACGCAAGTAATATCGATTATCATATGTGGAGAAAATGTCATTATACCATACGCAAGTAAAAATATCGAATTAACGAATATGTGAGTATAAAATGTCCTATTATACCAATACGCGAGTAAATATCGAATTTAGAATGCGAGTAATAAGTCTAGGATACCAATACGCGAGTAAATATCGAATTTACGAATATGTGAGTAAAATGTCTATTATACCAATACGCGAGTAAATATAGAATCATCAAATATGTAAGTAAAATGTCTATTTACAAACGCGAGAAATACGAATTATAATTGCGGTGTTAAAATGGCTTTATACCAATACGCGAGGTAAAATATCGAATTATCGAATATGTGGTAAATGTCTATTATACCAATACACGAGTAGTAATATCAAAATACGAATATGTGAGTAAAATGTTATAACCAATACCGAGTGAGTAAATATCGAAATATTATGTGAGAAAAGTCTATATTAGCAATACGTCAAGTATAAATTGAATACGAATATGTGAGTAAAAAGTCTATTATACCATACGCAAGTAAATATCGAATTAACGAATATGCCGAGTGAAAATGTCCATTATTTACAAAAACGTGAGCAAATATCGAATACGAATATGTGAGGTAAAAAGTCTATTATACAAATACGTGAGCAAATATCGAATTATGCGAAATGTGAGTAAAAGTCTATTATACAAATACTGCGAGTAAATAGAATTAAGATATGTGAGTAAATGTCTATTGATACCTAGCGATGTAAATATCGCAATTATGAATATGTGAGTAAAATGTCTATTATACAATACGCAAGTAAATATCGAGTTATCCGATATGTGAGAAAATGTTATGATACACATACGCAAGTTAAAATGATTATGAAATGGAGTAAAAGTCTATCTCTACAAGACGCAAGTAAATATCAATTATAGAATATGCGAGTATAGAAACGTCTATTCATACCATTATATGCGGTAAATAAGCAATAATTAACAAGATGCGACGTGATGTCTGATTATTATCGAAAAGATGTTCGCCGACGCTGAGATCCCTCGTTAGAACAAGTGAGCACTAGTCGAGTAAAATACGATTTCTCAAATTAACAGTACTCCGGATCATTTGGAAAACATTATTCCCCGAGACACTTCTCCAGGTCGCCAAACCAGTGTAGAGTTAGTTACCATTGATATTGTGAATTGTACTGTTCATCTCCCGAGATCCTACTACTCTGGCTCCCTTGACCTACGCATGGAGTCCATTGTGAGACTTTAAGGTCCATTGTATTGAAAGTTCAAAAACCGGAGTGCCCCGGGAACTTCAGAAGGTCAGCGCATCTCTAGAGTTAATATGTGCAATCCTGTTTAGACAGGACACTACTGGGTAGTGTAAAAGGCCCTTGCCCAGGATGCTTGATAAACGTACTGTCTTATACCAACTCCTCCTAATACTAGGGTTGTACTATCGAAGTTCTGATTGCTAGGGTAAACAGGACTAACTGGACAGAGTGTTTAGGTAACGGTAATAAGTTGATAAGACATATGTCTGTTATCACTATCTCCAGCTGCAGTTACTGCTCGTAGACGAAGTATGGGTAGGGTATAAAGTTGGATAGAGGAGTGATATAGTCTTAGTAAACCGCCAATTCTATGTTACTATGTAAACTGTTATACGACATTATGGGTAGGGAATAAAGGTTGCGAGTGGAATATGTCTTTATACAACCTCAACTCACCTGTAGACTATGTAACTGTTAGACAGACATTATGGGTAGGCGATAAAGGTTGGACTAGGAGGACATATGTCTTTATACACCCAATTTACTATGTCTGTGTAACGGTAACAGACATTATGGGGTAGGGTACTAAGTTGGGGACTAGAAGGAGATGTCTTATACAACCTTCAATATATTGGTACTATGTAATGTATACAGACATTATGGGCTGGGTATAAAGGTTGGACTAGATGGAAGACGTATGCTTTAACAACCTCCCATACTAGTATATATGTAACTGTTACTACAAAACATTATGGGTAGGGTATATAAGGCTTAGATAGGATGGACGTATGTACTTTATACAACCTCCAATACTATGTTACATGAACTGTTAGACAGGACATATGGGTAG
The DNA here is from genome assembly GCA_019447015.1 of Hymenochirus boettgeri. Classification (NCBI taxonomy): domain Eukaryota; kingdom Metazoa; phylum Chordata; class Amphibia; order Anura; family Pipidae; genus Hymenochirus; species Hymenochirus boettgeri. Next base: position 343,684,654 of record CM033470.1, read on the forward strand.
GGTCTATGAAATGTTGGACTAGATGGACGTATGTCTTAACAACCCCCAATACTATGTATTATGTAACTGTTATACAGACATATGGGTGAGGGTATAAAGTGTTGCTGGAATAGATGGGACGTATGTCTTATACAAACCCTCAATACTATGTTACTATGTAACTGTTATACAGACATATGGGTTAGGGTATAAAGGTTGGACTAGGATAGGACGTATGTCTTATACAACCGCCAATACTATGTATATATGTAACTGTATTATACGAAATTAGGGTAGAGTATAAAGGTAGTTGACTAGATGGACGTTAGTCGTTTATCACAACCCAATACTAGTTCTATGTAAACTGTTGACAGGGACATTAGTGGGTAGGGTAATAAAGGTTTGGACTAGTGACGTAGTTCTTTATACAAACCTCCAATACTATGTTACTATGTAACTGTTATACAGAATGATGGGTGGGTATAAGAGGTTGGACTAGATGGACGTTATGTTCTTTATATAACCTCCAATACATATGTTAATAGTAAACTGTTATACAGACTTTCTGGGTAGGGTTAAAGGTTGGACTAGATGGATGTATGTCTTAACAACCTCCAAACTCTTTGTTATATGTAACCTGTTTACAGACATTATGGCGAGGGATAAAGGTGACTGAAGATGGACGTAGTGTCTATACAACCATCATACTATGTTACTATGTAAATGTCAACAGGCTATTATGGGTTAGGGTAGTAAAAGTTGGACTAGATGGACGTATGTCTTTATACAACCTCCAATACTATGTTATATGTAACTGTTATACAGGACATATTGGGTTTAGGGTTATAAAAGGTTGGGACTAGAGGGACGTATGTCTTATTTACAACCTCCAAAACTATAGTACTATGTACTGTTATAACAGTTACATTAGGTGGTAGGGTTCTAATGTTGACTAGATGGACGTATGTCTTAGACAACCTCCAATACTATGGTTACTAGTAACTGTTATACAGAAACATATTCAGGTTTGTGTTGTTAGGGTTATAAAGGTTGGACTAGATGGATGTTGTCTTTATACAACCTTCAAATACATGACTAAGGTAATGTTATAGAGACATTAGGGTAGGGTATAAAAGGTGGACTAGATGGGACATATGTCTTTATAAACCTCAATACTATGTTATATGTAACTGTATACAGACATATGGGAGGGTATTAAAAGGTGGACTAGATGGTTGTATGTCTCTTATACAACCTCCAATAGCGTATGTACTATGGAAATGCTGTATACCAGACATGATGGGTAGCGGTATAAAGTTGGATAGATGGACGTATGTCTTTTACAACCTCCAATACTATGTTTATATTGTAACTGGTATACGACATTATGGGTAGGGTAATAGTAAAGGTGTGGCTAGATGGAGTATGCTTTATACAACCTCCAATACTATGTTACTATGAATACTGTTATACAGACATAGGGGTTTAGGATATAAAGGTGGCAATAGATGGCGTATGTCCTGTATCAAACCTCAAATACTTATGGTATATGTAACTGTTATACAGACATTATGGGTAGGGTATAAAGGTGTGGACTAGATGGGAATATGCTCTCATAACACTCAACTCCTATTGTTACTTATGTTCCACCCTTTTGTTCGCCCATCATCTGAAATTGCATGCTAGGGGAACACCCCCATATAGTTTACCCTCCTTTCTCTGATAGGAAATATCTTGTGTTTGTACTAACCAAAAAAGTCCCTTGGTCTGATTAGCATAAGTGATACCAAAACGGTACACGATAACAGGGTTCTTCTGACATGGGGGAGCTAAAGAATTTCAAACACCACATTTCAACGCAGGAAACCCAGATCCCCACACGCTGCATAAAGCGGACCAAATGGAGCAGTCTAACAGGAAACGGTCCAATCGTGTTAGCATTGAACAAACCCTCAAGGTGTTTCATAACATTAGTGTGAGATCCGTGGGGTCATGCTGAATAACATTTTGTAAGGCCTTTCATTTGATGGAGGGGAGGAAAACTGATGAAAGGTCACTTGTTTGTCTGAAATATTGCGATTAAAGAGAGGAATCCACCCAAGGGGACCGATCCAGAGTCCGTCAGAATCAGATGCAGAAAAGGTACGTCGAACCTCGTCGAACCAAACTTCCGGGGTTTAATAGGGGTTGTTGGTTATATTGTCAGGGTTTGATGAGCTATGCGAGGGTTGAATGATGCATATGCGTAGGGGTTGAATGATGGCAAGCAGTGGCAGTAGGGTTTTGAATGAGATATTGGAGGTGGGCTTTAATGATGCACTATGGCAGTGGGTGATTGCTTAGGGCAGAGGGGGTTTGAATGAATGCACTATTGGCAGTTAGGGGTTTTGAATGCATGCACTATTGGCAGTAAGTAGGTTTGAATGGAGGCCATCTACTTGGCGTGACGGAAAATGTTGAGCTTGGTCCCACAAGTGTGCTGTTCTGCTGTGTGCCCAAAAACTGAGCATCACTGTTCATTGGTAACAACTCTGACTAACCCAATACACAGTCAGGTGAGTATTTTGGCAAACAAATACATGATGTTTTAATATTATTATATTAAAGATCAAAATCAAATGATAAAATATTCATTAAAACCCTCCCCATCCCTGAGTTTTCCTCTCTTGACCCACAATGGCAGAAGAATGTGACCAATGTAAAACGAAATCTGTACTCCCCAAGGACAGAACTTACCGCATCATATCTGCAATGGAGTCCAGATCGGGTCATGTTGCTTGCGTGTCAATCACCTAGAGAGGGTCTCTGTGGTTACTGGAGTGTATTGCGGAGTTACTAAACTGTACAGGGAAAACCATGGATGTTTGGAAGGGATGTGGGAAATGGTCAAAGCAGAGATAGGCCTTAGTGCGCTGACGTGGTGGCTTGTGGATTGGAGGGCAGAAGAATTTTTGTTTGGGTGGGACGGAGAGAATCTGAGTTGTAGGGGGCAGGAAGAGGAGAAGTTCTCGGGTGGTTAACGATGTTCTGGTTCAGGGCGGTACTGATCAGTCTCCCTGTGCGACAGGAAGTCAGTGAGAGAAGAGGAAGTTAAAAGACAGCCTTGGTTTTACAGCCGTCACTGTCAAGGTCCATGCTCTCACCCCACCTCCCTACTACTGACTTCCTCAATATGAACATCCCTCTGGAAGTCACCCAGTCAGTGCCTGTGATGTGAGGGGCGATGGGCAGTTAGGTACACTAGGAAAGAATGGAAGCCCAGAGGTCACCAAAAGGGTGACCTTCCGCAACACATTTTCCATTTGTACTCCACTGATCCCACGCAGGACAGGGACCCATATGACCCCACATTACATAAACATAGTCTTGTACACAACAGTGAAAAAAACACCCAGAGAGCCCTGTACAATTTAGTTGGCTTCTGCTGCCCACTTTGTGTGTGGTCTCCATTCTGCTTGAAACAGAGCTAGCAGCGTTAATGGGAGTAGAAAATTGCAATGTATAAGGGCATGTTCACCCTTTAAAAAAAAAACGTATGTTGTCAGTATATTACCACTGATCCCCAAATGAAATATTCAGGAAAATGATTTAAATGTAGTATACGATATCTATATGAAATTTGCCCAATTCTGGGCAAGAGTACTGTACTCTATCACATGCTGTCAATCACAGACAATGATGACTGCTAATTCCCTTGCAGACGCCTCTGCCCATGCTCAAGCCTTAAAAAAGCTCACTGAGCAGCACAGGAGGCCGGGGGTAACATTACCAGAAGGAATATGAACTATTCATTAACAGATCTGGGTTACAAATGTAATAAACTTGGATAATATAAGTAGTCATGCAGGGCCAGAGTAACTGACAAAGTCACAGTGTTATAAGGGGTGACAGTGCCTTTAAAGTGCACGACTGCTTAATAGATTGCCAAAAACCATTTCTTGGTGGATACTGATGAATTTTCTCTGAGGCGTTGCTGCTCCCTGGACTGTTAGTGGTTGGTAAGTGATGGAGTTCCCTGTGCTCATTATAGGAAATCACCGGGACTTGATCTGTCTGTGATCTGCTACATATGTGTACTGTGTGCTGTACCCAAGTTTAAGCCCTTTACATGCGTTTCAATTGGTCATATGCAAGTTTATTTCTGTTTCACCTGTGATCGCGTGTTTATTTGCACCTTCACTTCTCCCGTTAACACCTTGGTGCAATTTCTCCCCAAAAAAAAAACAGTCCGAATCAATCTTGTGTGCCTTTACCAGGTTACAGGGAAAATTACCCATTTATAAATTATTTTAATATTTTAAACTTGTAAGGAATTCAGGCTAAAGGCTTTCTTACGAAGCTATAGGAGTGTAAAAGCAGAACAGTTTTACATTCTATTTAAACTCTACCAAGAGAGATAATGAATATGGCTAGCATTCTGAGCATGTCTGAGTCAGTGAAGGTCCATGTAAAGGTGGGTCCACACAATAAAGGTGGTACACAGTAACGGTGGGTACACAGTAAAGGTGGGTTACCACCGTAAAGGTGGGTACAACACAGTAAAGGTGAGTACACACATTAAAGGTGGGTAACACGTAAGTGGGTACCACACAGTAAAGGTGAGTACGCACACAGTAAAGTGTGAGACACCATTAAAAGTAAGTACCACACAGTAAGGAGTACACACACTAAAGGAGGGTACACCAGTAAATGGGAGTACACCCTTAAAGGAGGGTACACACAGTAAAGGAGGGTACACACAGTCAAGGTGGCGTACACACAGTAAGGTGGGTAACACACAGAGTAAGGGAGTAACACACATTTAAAGGAGGTACACACAGTAAGGTGGAGTACCCAGTAAAGGTGGGTACACACAGTAAAGGGGGTACACACATTAAGGAGGGTACACACAGTAAAGGGGGTACACACGTAAAGTGGGTACACACAGTAAAAGGGTGGGGAAACACAGGAAAGGCAGAGTACACACATTAAGGAGGTCACACGTAAAGGTGGGTACAACAGTTAAGGATGAGTACACACATTAAAGGTGGTAACACAGAAAGGTGGTCCACAGTTAGTAAGGGGGGACACACGTAAAGGGTGGGTACACACAGTAAGGGGTACACACTGTATCAATTGGCAAGACTAGTCTGTTTTCTTTGACAGATGGGAGTACAAACACATATAAGGATGTATAAAGTATAGGTGAGAGTCTGTGACTGCCATACTCCCTACAATCCGGGGGACTCCCTCTCCTGGGTAAAAGGTTGGACTAGATGGGACATATGTCTTTATACAACCTCCAATTACTATGTTAATATGTAACTGTTATACAGACATTATGGGTAGGGTATAAACGTTGGACTAGATGGATGTATGTCTTTATACAACCTCCAATACTATGTTACTATGTAACTGTTATACAGACATTATGGGTAGGGAATAAAGGTTGGACTAGAGGACATATGTCTTTATACAACTCAACTACTATGTTACTATGTAACTGTTAGACAGACATTATGGGTAGGGAATAAAGGTTGGACTAGATGGACATATGTCTTTATACAACCTCCAATACTATGTTACTGTGTAACTGTTATACAGACATTATGGGTAGGGTATAAAGTTGGGACTAGATGGACGCATGTCTTTATACAACCTCCAATACTATGTTACTAGTAACGTTATACAGACATTAGGGTAGGGTATAAAGGTTGGACTAGATGGAAGTATGTCTTTATACAACCTCCAATACTATGTTACTATGTAACTGTTATACAAACATTATGGGTAGGGTATAAAGGTTAGACTAGATGGACGTATGTCTTTATACAACCTCCAATACTATGTTACTATGTAACTGTTAGACAGACATTATGGGTAGGGTATAAATGTTGGACTAGATGGACGTATGTCTTTATACAACCCCCAATACTATGTTATTATGTAACTGTTATACAGACATTATGGGTAGGGTATAAAGGTTGGACTAGATGGACGTATGTCTTTATACAACCTTCAATACTATGTTACTATGTAACTGTTATACAGACATTATGGGTAGGTATAAAGGTTGGACAGATAGAGTATGTCTTTATACAACCACCAATACTATGTTACTATGTAACTGTTATACAGACATTATGGGTAGGGTATAAAGGTTGGACTAGATGGACGTATGTCTTTATACAACCTCCAATACTATGTTACTATGTAACTGTTAGACAGAAATTATGGGTAGGGTATAAAGGTTGGACTAGATGGACGTATGTCTTTATACAACCTCCAATACTATGTTACTATGTAACTGTTATACAGACATTATGGGTAGGGTATAAAGGTTGGACTAGATGGACGTATGTCTTTATATAAACCTCCAATACTATGTACTATGTAACTGTTATACAGACATATGGGTAGGGTATAAAGGTTGGACTAGATGGATGTATGTCTTTATACAACCTCCAATAATATGTTACATGTACTGTTATACAGACATTATGGGTAGGGTATAAAGGTTGGACTAGATGGACGATGTCTTTATACAACCTCCAATACTATGTACTAAGTAACCTGTTATACAGACATTATGGGTAGGGTATAAAGGTTGGACTAGATGGACGTATGTCTTTATACAACCTCCCAATACTATGTTATATGTAACTGTATACAGACATTATGGGTAGGGTATAAAGGTTGGACTAGATGGACGTATGTCTTTATACAACCTCCAATACTATATTACTATGTAACTGTTATACAGACATTATGGGGTAGGGTATAAGGTGGACTAGATGGACGTATGTCTTTATCAACCTCCAATACTATGTTACTATGTAACTGTTATACAGACATTATGGGTAGGGTATAAAGGTTGGACTAGATGGATGTATGTCTTTATAAACCTCCAATACTATGTTACTAGTAACTGTTTACAGACATTATGGGTAGGGTATAAAGGTTGGACTAGATGGACATATGTCTTTATACAACCCCAATACTATGTTACTATGTAACTGTTATACAGACATTATGGGTAGGGTATAAAGGTTGGACTAGATGGATGTATGTCTTTATACAACCTCCATACTAGTTACTATGTAACTGTTATACAGACATTATGGGTAGGGTATAAATGTGGACTAGATGGACGTATGTTTTATACAACCCCAATACTATGTTACTATGTAACTGTTATACAGACATTATGGGTAGGGTATAAAGGTTGGACTAGATGGATGTATGTCTACAACCTCCAATACTATGTTACTATGTACTTTATACAGACATTATGGGTAGGATATAAAGGTTGGACTAGATGGCGTATGTCTTTATACAACCTCCAATACTATGTTACTATGTAACTGTTATACAGACATTAGGGTAGGGTATAAAGGTTGGACTAGATGGGCATATGTCTTCATACAACCTCAACTACTATGTTACTAGTTTCCACCCTTTGTCCTCCCCTCATCCTGAAATTGTGCATGTAGAACACCCCCATATTTACCCTCTCTTCTTGATAGGAAATCTCTTGTGTTTGTATAAAAAAAGTCCCTTTGTCTGATACATTAAGTAACCAAATGTACAGATAACAGCGTTCTTCTGATGGGGGAGCTAAAGCCACTTTCAAACCACAACATTTCACAGCCAGGAAACCCAGATCCCCACACTGCTAAAGCTGACCCAAATGGAGCAGTCTCAACAGGAAACTGTCCCCAACTCGGTTAGCATTGAACAAAACCCTCAAGGTGTTTCATAACATTAGTGTGATATCCGTGTGGTCACTGCTGAATTAACATTTTGTAAAGGCCTTTCATTTGATTGGAGGGGAAGGAAATTGATGAAGGTCACTTGTTTGTCTGAAATATTTTTCGATTAAAGAGAGACTCCACCAGTGGGAGATCCCAGAGTTCCCGTCAGATATTCAGATGCAAGAAAAGGTACGCTAACCTCTTAGCACCAAACTTCCGGGGTTTAATAGGGGTTTTATGTACTATGCAGTAGGGTGATTCACTATTGGCAGTAGGGTTTTGAATGATGCACTATTGGCAGAGGGGTTTGGAATGATGCACTATTGGGCAGTAGGGGGTGTTTTTTTTTTTTTTGAATGATGCACTATTGGCAGTAGGGGTTTTGAATGATGCACATTGGCAGTAGGGGTTTTGAATGATGCACTATTGGCAGTAGGGGTTTTGAATGATGCACTATTGGCAGTAGGGGTTTTGAATGATGCACTATTGGCAGTAGGAATAAGGTGAGCTTGTACCAATGTGCTGTTCTGCTGTGTGCCCAAAACTTGAGCATCACTGTTATTGTAACAACTCTGACTAACCAATACACAGTCAGGTGAGTATTTTGGCAAAACTAAATCATGATGTTTTAATATTATTATATTAAAGATCTAAAATCAAATGATAAATATTCATTCAAACCCTCCATCCTGCGTTTCTCTCTCTTGATCCCACATGGGCAGAAGAATGTGACCAATGTACACGGCACATCTGGTACTCCCCAGGCAGAACTTACCGCTCATATCTCTGCATGGAGTCCAGTGTCCTGTTGCTGTGCTGTCAATCCCCTGAGAGGGTCTCTGGGTACTGGATGTTCTGCGGATACAGTAACTGTACAGGGAAAACTGGATGTTTGGAAGACTGTGGGAATGGTCACAGAGAAGATAGGTCCTTAGTCGGCTGAAGTGGCTTGTGGATTGGAGGCAGAAGAATTTTTTTTGGGTGGGACGGGAGACTTGATTGTGGGGGCCAGAAGAGGAGAAGTTCTCTGGGTGGTTACAGATGTCTTGTGTCCAGGGCGTTACTGACTCAGTCTCCCTAGTGCAGAAGGAAGTCAGTGAGAGAAGAGGAAGTTACAAGACAGACTTGTTTTACAGCCTCACTAGCAAGGTCCCTGCTCTCACCCCCACCCTCCCTTTCACTACTGACTTCTCAGCTATTAACCCTCTTGGAAGTCACCCAGCTGGATGCCTGTGATGTGAGGGGTGGGCAGTTAGGTCACATCTGGAAAGAATGGAAGCCCAGAGGTCACCCAAAAGGTGACCCTCTCCCCCACATTTCCCATTTTACTCCACTGAATCCCCAGCAGGACAGGGATCCCATATGACCCTCACATTTACATAAACATATTCTTGTACACAATCAGTTACAAAAAAACATCCCCGAGACCCTTACATTTAGTTTGCTTCTGCTGCCCACTTGGTGTTGGTCTCACCATCTGCTTTGAAACCAGAGCTAGCAGCAGTCTAATGGAGTAGAAAATTGCAATTTAAAGGGCAGTCCACCTTAAAAAAAAAAACGTGTCAGGATTTACCCCCCGATCCCAATTGAAATATTCGGAAAATGATTAAATGTATATTAACCAGATATCTAATGATATTATTGCCCCCATTCTGGCAGAGTAACTGTCCCTCTCTCCATGCTGTCAACACAGACAATGATTGACTGCTAATTCCCTTGCGCCTCCTCTGCACATGCTCAAGCCTAAAAAGCTCACTGAGCAGAAGGAGGCGGTGGGTACCTTTACCAAGAAGGAATAAACTTATCATTAAATATCTGGTTACAATGTAATAAACTGGTAATAATAGTAGTTGGCATTGCAGGCAGATAACTGAAGTCACCAGTTGTTCTAAGGGTGACCATGCCCTTTAAGGGCCACGCTGCTAATAGATGCCCAAAACATTTCTGTGGTGGTACTGACTGAAATTTTCTCTGAGGCGTTGTTGGCTCCTGTGCTGTAGTGATTGGTAAGTGTATGAGCTCCCTGTGCTCATTATAGGAAATCACGGGACTGTGATTCGTCTGTGATCTGCTACATAGTGTACTGTGTGTACCCAAGTTTAGCCCTTTAACTGCGTTCATTTGTCATATGCACGTTTCATTTCCTGTTTCACCCTGTGCATCGCAGTGTTATTTGCACTCTTCACTTCCCGTTTAACACCTTGGTGCAATTTCTCCCCCAAAACAGTCCTAATCAATCTTGTGTGCTTTAGGTACAAGGGAAATTAACATTTATTAAATATTTTAAATTTTTAAACTTTGTAAAGGAGAACTTCAGGCTAAAATGCTTTCTTACGAAAGATCTAGGAGTGTAAAGTCAGAACAGTTACATTCTATTTAACTCCTACCCACAGAGAGATAATAATATGGTAGCATACTGAGGCATGTCTGAGTCAGGTGAGTCATGTAAAGGTGGGTTACACACAATGTAAAGGTGGTGACACAGTAAAGGTGGGTCACACAGTAAAGGTGGGTTAACACAGTAAAGGTGGGTACACCAGAAAGGTGAGTACACACAGTAACGGTGGGTACACACAGTAAAGGTGGGTACACACAGTAAAGGTGAGTAACCACAGTAAAGGTGAGTACACACATTAAAGGTAAGTAACACGTAAGTGAGTAACACACTAAAGGAGGGTACACACAGTAAAGGTGAGTACACACATGAAAAGGAGGGTACACACAGTAAAGGAGGTGTGTACCCACCTTTACTGTGTGTACCCACCTTTACTGTGTGTACCCTCCTTTAATGTGTGTACTCACCTTTACTGTGTGTACCCACCTTTACTGTGTGTACCCACCTTTACTGTGTGTACCCTCCTTTACTGTGTGTACCCTCCTTTAATGTGTGTACTCACCTTTACTGTGTGTACCCTCCTTTAGTGTGTGTACTCACATTTACTGTGTGTACTTACCTTTAATGTGTGTACTCACCTTTACTGTGTGTACTCACCTTTACTGTGTGTACCCACCTTTACTGTGTGTACCCACCTTTAATGTGTGTACTCACCTTTACTGTGTGTACCCACCTTTACTGTGTTAACCCACCTTTACTGTGTACCCACCTTTACTGTGTACCCACCTTTATTGTGTGTACCCACCTTTACATGACTCACTGACTCAGACATGCTCAGTATGCTAGCCATATTATTATCTCTCTGTGGGTAGGAGTTAAATAGAATGTAACTGTTCTGACTTTACACTCCTAGATCTTTCGTAAGAAAGCATTTTAGCCTGAAGTTCTCCTTTACAAAGTTTAAAAATATTTAAAATAATTTAATAAATGTTAAATTTCCCTTGTACCTTAAAGCACACAAGATTGATTAGGACTGTTTTGGGGGAGAAATTGCACCAAGGTGTTAAACGGGAAGTGAAGAGTGCAAATAACACTGCGATGCACAGGGTGAAACAGGAAATGAAACGTGCATATGACAAATGAACGCAGTTAAAGGGCTAAACTTGGGTACACACAGTACACATATGTAGCAGATCACAGACAGAATCACAGTCCCGAGTGATTTCCTATAATGAGCACAGGGAAGCTCATACACTTACCAATCACTACAGCACAGGGAGCCAACAACGCCTCAGAGAAAATTTCAGTCAGTACCACCACAGAAATGGTTTTGGGCATCTATTTAGCAGCGTGGCCCTTTAAAGGGCATGGTCACCCTTAGAACAACTGGTGACTTGTCAGTTATCTGCCTGCAATGCCAACTACTATTATTACCAGTTTATTACATTTGTAACCAGATATTTAATGATAAGTTATATTCCTTCTTGGTAAAGGTACCTCTCTTTAATCGAAAAATATTTCAGACAAACAAGTGACCTTCATCAGTTTCCTTCCCCTCCAATCAAATGAAAGGCCTTTACAAAATGTTAATTTTTCCTTCCCCTCCAATCAAATGAAAGGCCTTTACAAAATGTTAATTCAGCAGTGACCACACGGATATCACACTAATGTTATGAAACACCTTGAGGGTTTTGTTCAATGCTAACCGAGTTGGGACAGTTTCCTGTTGAGACTGCTCCATTTGGGTCAGCTTTATGCAGTGTGGGGATCTGGGTTTCCTGGCTGTGAAATGTTGTGGTTTGAAAGTGGCTTTAGCTCCCCCATGCAGAAGAACGCTGTTATCTGTACAGTTGGTTACTTAATGTATCAGACAAAGGGACTTTTTTTATACAAACACAAGAGATTTCCTATCAGAGAAGAGAGGGGAAAAGACAGCTAACTATATGGGGGTGTTCTACATGCACAATTTCAGGATGAGGGGAGGACAAAGGGTGGAAACATAGTAACATAGTAGTTGAGGTTGTATGAAGACATATGCCCATCTAGTCCAACCTTTATACCCTACCCATAATGTCTGTATAACAGTTACATAGTAACATAGTATTGGAGGTTGTATAAAGACATACGCCTTTATACCCTACCCATAATGTCTGTATAACAGTTACATAGTAACATAGTATTGGAGGTTGTATAAAGACATACGTTTATCAAGTCCAACCTTTACTACCCATAATGTCTGTCTAACAGTTACATATTAACTAGAGATGGCTGAACTTCTGAGAGTTCGGTCCGTTTTTGAACTTTCAAACTATATGGAAAGTTCAAAAATGGACCCATTAAAGTCAATGGGAGTCAAATAGTTCGAATGAAATACAATTAAAATATCAATGGTAACTTAATGTAAATGGTTTGGGACCTGGGAAATGGTCTGGGGAATATTTTCCAATATCCAGGACTTTTGAAAAATCGATTTTACTCACGAGTGCTACTTTCGGGGTCTCGCGTTCGAACATTCGATAATAATCCCATAAACGACTCGCAGATATGTTAATTCGATATTTATTAGCGTATTGGTATAATAGACATTTTACTCGCATATTCGTTAATTTGATATTTACTCGCGTATTGGTAGAATAGACATTTTACTCGCATATTCAATAATTCGATATTTACTTGCGTATTGGTATAATAGACATTTTACTCACATATTCGATAACTCGATATTTACTTGCGTATTGGTATAATAGACATTTTACTCACATATTCGATAATTCGATATTTACTCGCGTATTGGTATAATAGACATTTTACTCACATATTCGTTAATTCGATATTTACTCGCGTATTGGTATAATAGACATTTTACTCACATATTCGATAATTCGATATTTACTCACGTATTTGTATAATAGACATTTTACTTACATATTCGATAATTCGATATTTACTCGCGTATTGGTATAATAGACATTTTACTTACATATTTGATGATTCGATATTTACTCGCGTATTGGTATAATAGACATTTTACTCACATATTCGATAATTCGATATTTACTCGCGTATTGGTATAATAGACATTTTACTCGCATATTCGATAATTCGATATTTACTCGCGTATTGGTATAATAGACATTTTACTCACATATTCCTTAATTCGATATTTACTTGCGTATTGGTATAATAGACATTTTACTCACATATTCGTTAATTCGATATTTACTTGCGTATTGGTATAATAGACATTTTACTCGCATTTTCGATAATTCGATATTTACTTGCGTATTGGTATAATAGACATTTTACTTGCATTTTCGATAATTCGATATTTACTCGTGTATTGGTATAATAGACATTTTACTCACATATTCGTTAATTCGTTATTTACTCGCGTATTGGTATAATAGACATTTTACTCACATATTCGATAATTCGATATTTACTCGCGTATTGGTATAATAGACATTTTACTCGCATATTCGATAATTCGATATTTACTCGCGTATTGGTATAATAGACATTTACTCCCATATTCGATAATTCGATATTTACTTGCGTATTGGTATAATAGACATTTTACTCCCATATTCGATATTCGATATTTACTCGCGTATTGGTATAATAGACATATTACTCACATATTCGATAATTCGATATTTACTCGCGTATTGGTATAATAGACATTTTAGTCGCAGATTCGATAATTCGATATTTACTCGCATATTCGCATGCCGATAATTATTGAAAGTCCAGAAAATACCAAAATTCCAGGTCAGGGATAGTTTGAGAAGTCCGAGTCCATTCGAACTCGAATAGTTCGGCTTGAACTTGGGTTCGAGTTCTAGTCCATCTCTATTATTCTAGAGTATGTTTCAAAGACTGACATTATAAGTAGTAACCAGCATGAATTTAGGAGGAATAGATCTTGTCAAACTAACTTGCTTCGCTTTTATGAGGATGTAAGTAGAAATTTAGACTCTGGCATAGCAGTAAATGCAGTTTACTTTTGATACAGTCCCCCATAGGTGACTAATGTATAAGCTAAGGTCTGTTGGTCTGGGGAGGCACATTTGTACATGGATAGAAAATTCTTTAAAACGAATCTGCTAGTAAAATGTCTATTATACCAATAAGCGAGTAAATATCAAATTAAACGAATATGTTGAGGAAATGTCTATTATACCAATACCGAGTAAATATCGAATTAGCAAAATTGAGTAAATTCTATTATACCAATACGGAGTAATATCGAATAACGAATATGCAAGTAAATGTTTTTATACCCAATACGCGAAAATACGCGAATTAACGAATATGGGGAGTAAAATGTCATTATACCATATGTGAGTAAATATCGAATAAACGAAATGTGAGTAAAATGTCTATTATACCAATACGGAGTAAATATCGAATTACGAATATGTGAGTAAATGTCTTTATACCAATACGCGAGTAAATATCGAATTACGAGTGACGTAAAATGTCTATTATACCAACGCGAGTAAATATCGAATTATTGAATCATGCGATATAAATGTCTATTATACCAATACGCAGTACATTCGAAATTACGAGTATGTGAGTAAAATGTCTATTATACCAATACGCGAGTAAATATCGAATTAACGAATATGTGAGTAAAAATGTCTATTATACCATACGAGTAAATATCAAATAGGTGAGAAAATTATATATTAATAACGCGAGTAATATCGAATTAATAATGCGAGTAAAATGTCATTTACCAATCAAGTAAATATCGAATTAATGCATATGCGAGTAAAATGTCTATTATACCTTACCATACGCGATTAATATCGAATTAACGAATATGCGAGTAAAATGTCTATTACTATACCAATACTCTAAATAAATAATCGAATTATGAATATGCGAGTAAAATGTCTATTATACCAATACGCAGTAAATTCGAATTATTGAATATGCGAGTAAAATGTCTATTATACCAATAGCGAGTAAATATCAATTAACGAATATGCGAGTAAAATGTCTATTATACCAATACGCGAGTAAATAAAAAATTAACGAATATGTAGTAAAATATCATATACCAATACCAAGTAATATCGAATTATCGAATATGCGGTAAACAGTCTATTACTACCATATGCGAGTAAATATCGAATTACGAATATGCAGTAAAATGTCTATTATACCAATAAGTGAGTAATATCAATAACGAATATGGAGTAAAATGTCTATTATAACCATACGCGAGTAAATATCGATTATCGATATTGAGTAAAATGTCTATTATACCAATACAGCGTAAATATCGAATTAACGAATATGTATAAAATGTCTATTATACCAATACGCGAGTAATATTGAATAAACGATATGAGTAAAATGTCTATTAACCAATACGCGAGTAAATATCGATTATCGAATATGTGAGTAAAATGTCTATTATACAATACGAATAATATGAATTAACGAATATGCGAGTAAAATGTCTATTATCCAATAGCGAGTAAATATCGAATTATCGAATATGTGAGTAAAATGTCTATTATACCAATACGATCTAATATATTGAATTATCGAATATGTGAGTAAAATGTCTATTATACCAATACACGAGTAAATATCGAATTACGATATGCTAGTAAAATGTCTATTATAACCAATACGCGGTAAATAACGAATTAACGAATATGTGAGTAATGTCTATATACCAATACCGAGTAAATATCAATTATACGAAAAGCAAGTAAAATGTCTATTATACCATACGCAAGTAAATATCGAATTAACGAATATGTGAGTAAAATGTCTATTATACCAATACGCGAGTAATATTGAATTAACGAATATGCGAGTAAAATTTCTATTATACCAATACGCAAGTAAATTCAAGTTATCGATATGTGAGTAAAATGTCTATTATACCAATACGCAAGTAATATCGAATTAACGATTGTGAGTAAAATCTATTATACCAATACGCGTAAATATCGAATTATCGAATATGGCGAGTAAAATGTCTATTATACCAATCGCGAGTAAATATCGAATTATCGAATATGTGAGTAAAATGTCTATTATACCAATACGCGAGTAATATCGAATCATCAAATATGTAAGTAAAATGTCTATTATACCAATACGCGAGTAAATATCGAATTATCGAATATGGCGAGTAAAATGTCTATTATACCAATACGCGAGTAAATATCGAATTATCGATATGTGAGTAAAATGTCTATTATCCAATACGAGTAAATATCAAATTAACGAATATGTGAGTAAAATGTCTATTTACCATACGCGAGTAAATATCGAATTATGAATATGTGAGTAAAATGTCTTTATACCAATACGCAAGTAAATATCGATAACAATATGTGAGTAAATGTCTATTATACCATACGTGAGTAAATATCGAATTAACGAATATGGAGTAAAATGTCTATTATACCAATACGCGAGTAAATGAATTATGAATATGGAGTAAAATGTCTATTATACAAATCCGTAGTAAATCGAATTATCGAATATGTAGTAAAATGTCTATTATACCAATACGTAGTAATATCGAATTAACGAATATGCGTTAAAATGTCTATTATACCAATACGCGAGTAAATACGAATTAACGAATATTGGTAAAATGTCTATTATACCAATACACGAGTAAATATCGAATTATCGAAAATGCAGTAAAATTTCTATTACCAATACGCAAGTAAATTCGAATTAACGAATATGTAGTAAAATGTCTATTATACCAATACGCGAGTAATATTGAATTAACGAATATGCGAGTAAATGTCTATTATACCAATACGCAAGTAAATATCGAGTATCGAATATGGTTGATAAATGTCTATTATACCAATACGCAGTAAATATCGAATTAACGAATTGTGAGTAAAATGTCTATTATACCAATACGCGAGTAAATATCGAATTATCGAATATGCGAGTAAAATGTCTATTATACCAATACGCGAGTAAATACGAATTATCGAATAGTGAGTAAAATGTCATTATACCAATACCGAGTAAATATCGAATCTCAAATATGTAAGTAAAATGTCTATTATACCAATACGCGAGTAAATATCGAATTATCGAATATGTAAGTAAAATGTCTATTATACAATACGTGAGTAAATATCGAATTATCGAATATGTGAGTAAAATGTCTATTATACCAATACGCGAGTAATATCGAATTAACGAATATGTGAGTAAAATGTCTATTATACCAATACGCGAGTAAATACGAATTATCGAATATGTGAGTAAAATGTCTATTATACCAATACGCAAGTAATATCGATTATCGAATATGTGAGTAAAATGTCTATTATAAATACCTACCGAGTAACATATCTAATTACTTGATCTGGGTAAAATGTCTATCTACCAATACGCGAGTAAATATCAAATTAACGAATATGCGAGTAAAATGTCTATTATCCCAATTACGCTAATAAATATCGATACATATTCTGCGAGTCGTTTATGGGATTATTATCGAATGTTCGAACGCGAAGAACGAAAGACCCAGTACATCGTGGTAAAATCGATTGTTTCAAAGTCCTGGATATTGGAAAATATTCCCCAGAACCATTCCCAGGTCCCAAAACCCATTTACATTAAGTTACCATTGATTTTAATTGTATTCATTCGAACTATTTGACTCCCTTGACTTTAAGGGTCCATTTTTGAACTTTCCATATAGTTTGAAATTTCAAAAACGGACCGAAAACTCTCAAGTCAGCCCTCTCTAGTTAATATGTACTGTTAGACAGACATTATGGGTAGTAAGGTTGGACTTGATAAACGTATGTCTTTATACAACCTCCAATACTATGTTACTATGTAACTGTTATACAGACATTATGGGTAGGGTATAAAGGTTGGACTAGATGGACTATGTCTTTATAAACCTCCAATACTATGTTACTATGTAACTGTTATACACGACATTATGGTAGGGTATAAAGGTTGACGGATGAATGTCTTTATACAACCTCCAATACTATGTTACTATGTAACTTATATACAGACATTATGGGTAGGTTTAAAGGTTGGACTAGATGGACGTATGTCTTTATACAACCTCCAATACTAGTTACTATGGTACTGTTATAACAGCAATTATGGCGTGGGTATAAGGTTGGACTAGATGGACAATTGTCTTTATCAACCTCCAATACTGTTACTATGTAACTGTTATCAGACATTATGGTGGGTAAAGTTGGACGATAGGAGTATGTCTTATACAACCTCCAATACTATGTTACTATGTAACTGTTATACAGACTTAGGGTAGGGATAGGTTGCTAGATGAATTGTCTTTATACAACCTCAACACTATGGTACTATGTAACTGTTAACAGCACATTATGGTAGGGAATAAAGGTTGGACTAGATGGACTCTGTCTTATACAACCTCCCATACTATGTTACTATGTTAACTGTTATACAGACATATGGGTAGGGTATAAGGTTGGGACTAGATGGACGCTGTCTTTATACAACCTCCAATACTATGTTACTATGTAACTGTTATACAGACATTATGGGTAGGGTAAAAGTTTGGACTAGATGGACAGATGTCTTTATCAAACCTCCAATACATGTTTACTATGTAACTGTTATCAGACATTATGGGTAGGGTATAAGTTTGGACTAATGGACGTAGTTTTTATTCAACCTCCAATACTATGTTACTATGTAACTGTTATACAGACATTATGGGTAGGGTATAAAGGTTGGACCGTATGTCTTTATACAACCTCCAATACATGTTACTATGTACTGTTATCAGACATTATGGTTAGGTAATAAAGGTTGGACTAGATGGAGTATGTCTTTATTCAACCGCCAATACTATGTTACTATGTAACTGTTATACAGACATTATGGGTAGGGTATAAAGGTTGGACTATATGGATTATGTCTTATATCAACCTCCAATACTATGTACTATGTAACTGTTATACAGACATTATTGGGTAGGGTATAAAGGTTGGACTAGATGGACATTTGTCTTTATACAACCTCCATACATGTTCTATGTAACTGTTTACAGACATTATGGGTAGGGTTAAAGGTTGGACTAGATGATGTACGTTTGTCTTTATACAACCTCCAATCTATGTTACTATGTAACTGTTATACAAGCATATTGGGTAGGGAATAAAGGTTGACTAGATGGACATATGTCTTTATACAACCTCAACTACTATGTTACTATGTAACTGTTAGACAGACATTATGGGTAGGGAATAAGGTTGGACTAGATGGACATATGTCTTATACAACCTCCAATACTATGTTACGTGTAACTGTTATACAGACATTTGGGTAGGGTATAAAGTTGGGACTAGATGGACGCATGTCTTATACAACCTCCAATTATGTTACTATGTAACTGTTATACAGACATTATGGGTAGGGTATAAAGGTTGGACTAAGTAAGGTTGTCTTTATACAACCTCCAATACTATGTTACTATGTACTGTTTACAAACATTATGGGTAGGGTATAAAGGTTAGACTAGATGGCGTTGTCTTTATACAACCTCCAATACTATGTTACTATGTAACTGTTAGACAGACATTATGGGTAGGGTATAAATGTTGGACTAGATGGAACGTAGTCTTTATACAACCCCCAATACTATGTTATTATGTACTGTTATACAGACATTTGGTAGGGTAAAAGTGTTGGACTAGATGGACGTATGTCTTTATACACCTTCAATACTATGTTACTATGTAACGGTTTACAGACATTATGGGTTAGGGTATAAAGGTTGGGACTAGATAGACGTATGTCTTTATACAACCTCAATACTATGTTACTATGTAACTGTTATACAGAAATTAGGGTAGTATAAAGGTTGGACTGAGGACTATTGCCTTTATACAACCTCCAATACTATGTTACATGTAACTGTTAGACAGACATTATGGGTAGGGTATAAAGTTGGACTAGATGGACGTATGTCTTTATACAACCTCCAATACTATGTTACTATGTAACTGTTATACAGACATTATGGGTGGGTATAAAGGTTGGACTAGATGGATATGTCTTAATAACCTCCAATACTGTTTACTATGAACTTTTACAGACATTATGGTAGGGTTAAAGGTTGGACTATGATGTATGTCTTTATACACACGTCCAATACTATGTTTACTATGTAACTGTTATACAGACATTATGGGTAGGGTATAAAGGTTGGACTAGATGGACGTATGTCTTTATACAACCTCCAATACTATGTACTATGTAACTGTTAGACAGACATTATGGGTAGGGTATAAAGGTTGGACTAGATGGACTATGTCTTTATACAACCTCCAATACTATGTTGACTATGTAACTGTTATACAGACATTTGGGTAGGGTTATAAAGGTTGGACTAGATGGACGTATTCTTTAGTACAACCTCCAATACATATTACTATGTAACTGTTATACAGACATTATGGGTAGGGTATAATGGTTGGACTAGATGGACAGATGTCTTTATACAAACCTCCAATACTATGTTACTATGTAACTGTTATACAGACATTATGGTAGGGATATAAAGGTTGGACTAGATGATGTATGTCTTTTATACAACCTCCAATACTATGTACTATGTAACTGTTATACAGACATTATGGGTAGGGTATAAGGTTGGACTAGATGGACATATGTCTTATACAACCTCCAATACTATGTTACTAATGCACTGTTATACAGACATTATGGGTAGGATATAAAGTTGGACTAGATGGATGTATGTCTTTATACAACCTCCAATACTATGGTCACTATGTAACTGTTATACAGACATTATGGTTAGGGTATAAAGGTTGGCTAGATCGGACTATGTCTTATACAACCTCCAATACATGTTACTATGTACTTTATACAGAATTAGGGTAGGATATAAAGGTGACTAGATGGCGTATGTCTTATACAACCTCCAATACTATGTTACTATGTAACTGTTAACAACATATGGGTAGGTGTATAAAGGTTGGACTAGATGGGCATTGTCTTCATCAACAACCTCAACTACTATGTACTATGTTTCCACCCTTTTGTCCTCCCCTATCATCACTGAAATTGTGGCATGTAGAACACCCCCATATAGTTACTCTTCCCTCTCTTCTCTGATAGGAAATCTCTTTGTTTGTATAAAAAAAGTCCCTTGTTCTGATACATTAAGTAACCAACTGTACAGATAACAGCGTTCTTCTGCATGGGGGGCTAAAGCCACTTTCAAACCACACACATTTCACAGCCAGGAAACCCAGATCCCACACGCTGCATAAAGCGACCCAAATGGAGCAGTCTCAACAGGAAACTGTCCCACTCGGTTAGCATTGAACAAACCCTCAAGGTGTTTCATAACATTAGTTGTGATATCCGTGTGGTCACTGCTGAATTAACATTTGTAAAGGCCTTCATTGAGGAGGGAGAATTGATAAGGTCACTTGTTTGCTGAATATTTTCGGATAGGAGATAATGGAGATAGAGCGAGATATTCAGATGCAAGAAAGTACGAGCTACTTTAGACACTTCGGTTATAGGGTTTGAATTGTACTATTGCAATAGGGGTTTTGAATGATGCACTATTGGCATAGGGTAATGGTGATATGAGAGGTTTGAATGCACTTGGCAGTAGGGTTTGAATGTCAGCAATGGCAGTAGGGTTGAATGATCACTATTGGCAGTAGGTTTTGATGATTGCACTATTGGCAGTAGGGTTTTGAATGATGCACTAGGCAGTAGGGGTTTTGATGATGCACTATTGCATAGGGTTTTGAATGATGCATATTGCAGTAGGTGAATGTGCCTATGGCATAGGGGTTTGAATGATGCACTTGGCATAGTTGATGTGCATTATTGGCAGTAGGGTTTGATGATGATATTGCTAGGGGTTTTTGAATGATGCACTATTGGCAGTAGGGGTTTGAATGATGCCACTATTGGCAGTAAGGGTTTAATGATGCACTATTGGCAGTAGGGTTTTGAATGATGCACTATTGGCAGTAGGGTTTGAATGATGCACTATTGGCGAGGGGTTTTGAATGATGCACTTATGCAGTAGGGTTTTGAGCTACTTGGCAGTAAGGATAATTGACTTGACCAATGTGCTGTTCTGCTTTGTGCCCAAAACTTGAGCATCACTGTTATTGTAACAACTCTGACTAACCAATACACACAGTCAGGTGAGTATTTTGTGCAAAACTAAATCATGATGTTTTAATATTATTAATAAAGATCTAAATCAAATGATAAATATTCATTCAAACCCTCCATCCTGCGTTTTCTCTCTCGATCCCACATGGGCAGAAGAATGTGACCAATGTACCGGAAATCTGGTACTCCCCCAGGAACTTACCGCTCATATCTCTGCAATGGAGTCCAGATGTCCTGTTGCTGTGCTGTCAATCACCTGAGAGGGTCTCTGGGTACCTGGATGTTCTGCGGATACAGTAACTGTACAGGGGAAACCCTGGATGTTTGGAAGACTCGTGGGAATGGGTCACAGAGAAGATAGGTCCTTAGTCGGCTGAAGTGGCTTGTGGATTGGAGGGCAGAAGAATTTTTTTGGGTGGGACGGGAGACTTGATTTGTGGGGGCCAGAAGAGGAGAAGTTCTCTGGGTGGTTACAGATGTCTTGTGTCCAGGGCGTTACTGACTCAGTCTCCCTAGTGCAGAAGGAAGTCAGTGAGAGAAGAGGAAGTTACAAGACAGACCTGTTTTACAGCCTCACTAGCAAGGTCCCTGCTCTCACCCCCACCCTCCCTTTCACTACTGACTTCTCAGCTATTAACCTCCTCTTGGAAGTCACCCAGTCTGATGCCTGTGATGTGAGGGGCTGGGCAGTTGGTCACATCTGGAATAGAATGGAAGCCCAGAGGTCACCCAAAAGGTGACCCTCTCCGCCCACATTTCCCATTTTACTCCACTGAATCCCCAGCAGGACAGGGATCCATATGACCCTCACATTACATAAACATATTCTTGTACACAACAGTTACAAAAAACATCCCCGAGACCCTTACATTTAGTTTCCTTGCTGCTGCCCCACTTTGGTGTTGGTCTCACCATCTGCTTTTGAAACCAGAGCTAGCAGCAGCCTAATGGGAGTAGAAAATTGCAATTTAAAGGGCATGTCCACCCTTAAAAAAAAAAACGTGTCAGTTATTTACCCCCCGATCCCAATTGAAATATTCGGAAAATGATTAAATGTATTATTAACCAATATCTAATGAATATTGTGCCCCATTCTGGCAGAGTAAACTGTCCTCTCGTCCCTCTCTCATGCTGTCAATCACAGACAATGATTGACTGCATTCCCTTGCCCCTCCTCTGCACATGCTCAGCCTCTAAAAAGCTCACTGAGCAGAAGGAGGCGGTGGGTAACATTTACCAAGAAGGAATATAACTTATCATTAATATCTGTTACAAATGTAATAAACTGGTATATAGTAGTCGGCATTGCAGGCAGATAACTGACAAGTCACCCAGTTGTTCTAAGGGTGACATGCCCTTTAAAGGGCCACGCTGCTAAATAGATGCCCAACCATTTCTGTGGTGGTACTGACTGAAATTTCTCTGAGGCGTTGTTGGCTCCATGGTGCTGAGTGATGGTAAATGGTATGAGCTTCCCTGTGCTCATTAGGGAAACACTCGGACTGTGATTCTGTCTGTGATCTGCTACAATGTTGTACTGGTGTGACCCAGTTTAGCCTTTAACATGCGTTTCATTGGTCATATGCACGTTTCATTTCCTGTTTCACCTGTGCTCGCAGTGGTTATTTGCACCTTCACTTCCCGTTTTAAAACACCTTGGTGCAATTCTCCCCCAAAACTTCCTATCAATCTTGTGTGCTTGAGGTCCAAGGGAAATTTAACATTTTTAATTATTTTATATTTTAAACTTTTGTAAAGGAGAACTTCAGGCGAAAAAATGCTTCCAACGAAAGATCAGGAGTGTAGTCAGAACAGAACACTGTTACAGTTTGCATTCTATTTAACTCCTACCCACAGAGAGATAATAATATGGCTAGCATACTGAGCATGTCTGAGTCAGTGAGTCATGTGATACAGAGTTACAGTATGCGTGTGGGATGGGTTATGGGTAGGCTGTGGGCAGAGTCTGATTAAGCCAGAGGTGGGGTCAGGGCAGAACCAATGAGTAGCTTGGGTTCTGCTAATGTGTCCCCCAGCCTGAGCGAGGTTGGGCATCCCTGCTCTAAAGGTGGGTACACACAGTAAAGGTGGGTACACAGTAAAGGTGAGTACACACACGTAAAAGGTGATTACACCAGTAAAAAATGGGGTGAGTAACACTTAAAGGAGGGTACACACAGTAAAAGGTGGGTACACACAGTAAAATGTCACGTAACGGTGGTTAACACGTAAGTGGTCACACACAGTAAAGGAGGTACAAACGTAAAAGGTGGGTACCACCGTACAGTGGGTACACACAGAAAGGTGAGTACACACATTAAAAGGAGGGGGTACACACAGTAAAGGTGGGTACACACAGTAAAGGTGAGTACACACATTAAAGGAGGGTACACACAGTAAAGGAGAGGTACACACGTAAAGGTGGGGTGTACCACAGTAAAGGTGGTACACACAGTAAAGGTGATGTACACACTTAAGGAGGGTACACCAGTAAAGGTGGTACACAGTAAAGGTGAGTACACATTAAAGGGGTGGTACACACACAGTAAAGGGTGTGGTACACACAGTAAGGGGGTACACACTGTATCAATTCAAGACTCTGTCTGTTTTCTTTGACAAGTGGGAGTCACACACACATATAAAGTATGTTATCAAGTTATAGGTGAGAACGTCTGTGACTGCCATACTCCCTACAATCCGGGAGACTCCCTATACAGTTAACAGGGGGCTGACCACGCAACAAGGTGAATTTTCACTTCAGAACCACTGTTGAGCTTCACAAAACTGGGAATACGCACCGAAAAATGGTGTACACACTTAGCTGATATAGGGACAATCCTGTTTCCCCTTTATCTCTAATGGTGTACCACAGCTTAAGTATACGTAACTACACAACATCAACTCGCAACTAACCTCCGCTACCTGGGCCACCGCCTGAGGGCTCGGACCGGGGCCAGACGGGTAGTGAGGTACCAGGGCACAAGCCCACACATCTCTAAAACTACTGGTCGCAACTATCATTAATACACTATACGTGGATTATGCGGTTTACAAAACCCGCCTGGCACCCTGACCCCCTCCTCCCGTCCCCTCCCACATAACTCAGCCAACAATCAGGCGCCCCCCTATGTCCCAACATTCAGGTCCCACCTCTGTCCCAAATCCAGCGGACCCCCCCCTAATCCCAACCCGGCCCCCCGTTCTGTGTCCCATCTAGGGTCGACCCCATCTGTCCCAACACCCTTACTCCGGTGCCTGTGTAATTGCCTGTGTTCTAGCCTCCTGTATGTTCCTTGTTTGCCCTTTAGTGGTTGAGTATCAGGAACTCAGTGTACCACAACCCCACAACCACACCCACACGAACTCACAGCTCTGGGATTATAGATAGTAGATATATCAATATAGTCTTATTTTGTATAATTTTTGCCTAATACTATTCTATGATTGTGGCCTGTAGCGAAATCACATCAATCAGATAAGATCACAACCAGGAGACTGCACGAGGGGACTGGGAAGACGTACGCATCAACTTTGAGGGAAGACAGTAAAACGCATATGACAAGACGAACATATCAAAACAGAAGCCGTAACCTCAGATAATGACAGACCTAGAACTGGTAGGTAATAAGTTATAGCCTCCCAACTACAAACACCAGCCCAAGCCATTAAAACACAAATATTTACAAAACAAACAATATAAATTATGAATTGCTAGTGATAATGCTAATGAGATTACTTAAAGGGACAGGTCTAATACCTGAAAAATAGGAATTATGAGAGTAAAAGAGAGTTTGACCAGGTAACTCGGGAAAACTATAATTCTTGCCAACCCACACTGTATAGATTTTTTGTTGTTGGATCTGCGCCAACGCCTATTCTTTGATAAATCCAACTCAAATGTCTTGATTCCAGCTGTCATCATAGTTCCTTGCTCTCAAAACTATTCTTCTGTGAAGTATTATAAAGTTTTTACTGTAACTGGAATTGGGTGACGGAGTGTTGGAATGCTGTATCTGTGTGCATGCGCAGTTCGGTTTGGAGGGGAAAAAAAGATCAAGGTCAGATAAGCGAGATGAGTTATGGGTTATAAAGAGGAGAAAAATGGGGGAATACTGTCGCCTAATTCAAATGCGTGCTGGATTGAAGAGCATGCTAGCAACGACATCAAAATCAAGTAGTAAGTAGGCTACTTGACAGTGTGATTAACAATAACGATTAGAACGGAGCAAAGTCCTTTATATTTCACAGGGAAATTAGGTATTCAGCCTCTAAGTGCATCCCTATGCAGAGGTTTTGTGGCTTGCCTCAGTGCAGCCCCCCTCTTCCCTCCCTCCCTCCCGATCCACTCATGCGTTTGGATTCAATACAGTTTTCTGTAGTGTCGGGCTCTCCCCCCCAGCCCCAACCCGCAATTAGTAGTTTCTCCGCACAAAGCTCTCCGAGACGTGTCTTACAATACGAAAAACTTTGCCATCCCCCGGCGTTTCCACTGCCGCAGCTGCATTAGTGATTGGCTGCCTCTAGCCAATCACGGATGCGGCTGCCGTCCTGGCCCCCCTCTTGCGTTCATGAGCCGAGGGCTGGCTTGAAACGTCGGAGGAAAGAGTAAGGGTAATTAATGATCGGGGGAGTTTTAGGAGGAGTCGTTTAGGAGATGGGGAGGGAGCCCCTACCCACAGAAATTTATCCAAAAAGGGGTGACATGCCCTTTAAATAATGAAAGAGTTTAATGTCAAATAAATATCTAATTAAATAATACAAATGTTTAATTCAGAATAAAATATAGTTAAAATCATAAATTTTTAATTCATAATTACAAATATCCATTAAAATAAAAAAAATGTAAGATTTATAAATAAAAATACTGCTGTCTTGCGCGTGTGTTTTTAATGGGTGTCACACCTTTTTCCCTGAAATCTGGAATCCGTATCCTTTGCAAATGCTGTTCCCAATCCTGCTCTCAACCGGTACTAATTGCACTGGTGATTATGAATAGTTAGGGCTTCGCGTTCCTAAATTGGGAGAACCACTGGTCTGGCAGATCCGTTCTTCCTATCCTTACAAACTCGTGACAGGTACACACAGTAAAGGTGGGTACACACAGTAAAGGTGGGTACACACAGTAAAGGTGGGTACACACATTAAAGGAGGGTACACACAGTAAAGGAGGGTACACACAGTAAAGCTGGGTACACACAGTAAAGGTGGGTACACACAGTAAAGGCGAGTACACACATTAAAGGAGGGTACACACAGTAAAGGTGGGTACACACCCCTTCCTCACCTGAGGAAGGGGCCTTGAGTCCCGAAACGTTGTTTGTTTGTGGTTTTTTGCACTAATAAAGAAGCATTCACCCTTGTAGTGTGCTCCTCTACCTTTTTTCCTTGCTTGGATGTTGCAGCCCTTAGGAGACCTCCAAAACACAGTGACACTGCTTGTTGTACTGTTACATTTCAGTTCTTTAGTCTATAATATCGATAGATTACTGTGTGTCTTGTTGGATAGATAGTCTTAGTACTGTATTATATAGTTACTGTATTAGTGTTCATTGAATGAGTCCTGTTTTTTGTATGTATATAAGATATTTTTTTTGGGGAGGGGGAGGGGCTGGTTTTAAATAGTGTGTTATGCTCATATTACTGGTTAATGGGTTTATGTTATTTGTTTAGCAACTACAGCATTTGGACTATAGGTTGCACATGGTACACTATGTGTGGTGAGAGAGTGTGGGCCAGTACTGCAATGGGAGCTTGATTATGTGGTGTGTGCCTTTGAGTGACAGATGAGGTGCTACATCTCCTACAAAACACAGACACATAATTCAAAGGCTTATATTCGGGACGTCAATAATGTGATAAACTAAACGGTACCCTGGTGGTTGGGATGACTTATAGGATACATTATAAGAAATAAAAAAAAAACAATTTTTCTCAATATAATGCCCTTTAAACACTATGAAAGATATTAACGATATGGATAGGAAGTTCACACGTCATTGCTTTAGTTGGTCAAAGTCCAAATCTGTGCAAATGATGATTCATGCTGATGTCATAGTGACATCACTAAAAATGCCACCAGACACATGCAACACTATTAAAATATAGAGAATGAGAAGTTGGCAGAAAAGTAAGTAAGCGTGTTTGGGTCACCCCCACAATCGTGTACAAAATTATGATGTCATTCTGCTGTCATAGGCAACATCACTAAAAAATGCACCAACAGACATTTGTACATCATTAAAAGATATAGAATAAGAAGCACACCAAGTGCTCCTTTTTTGAATCAAAATTCAAATCTGTACACAAATTATGATGTCATAAGAATATCCAAAAATGCCACCCAGGCACATTTGAATAATATTAAAAGATTGAAAGATATGGAATGATAAGTGTGCACCAGTGCAAGTTTTTGGGTCAAAACTCAAATCTTTACAAAATGATGATGTCATTCTGATGGTATATGTGACATCACTAAAAATTGCACCCAGGACACATTTGAAAACTATTAAGAATAAGATAAGATATTGAATGCTTTTTTTTGTGTTAAAAATCCAAATATGTTGCAAAATGATGATTTCATGATGATGTCATATGACGTATGTATTAAGGACACATTGAACACTATTAAAAGATTGAAAATATGGAATGATAAGGTAGCACCAAGTGCAATGCTTTTGGGGTCAAATCCCAAATCATTATAAAATTGCTGATGTCATGCTGATGTCATAGTGACATCACTAAAAAGTGCACCCAGTAACATTTGAACACTATTACGGCTGAATAAGATGTTGCAGCATTGCAATGCTTTTTGGGTCAAAATACCAAATCTGTGTAAAATGAAGATGGACCATGCTATGTACATGTCACATGTTAAAATATGCACATGGGGGGAGGAGCCTGACCGCGTCCAAGATGGCCGCACAGCACTAGAGCTCCGAACTAACCTCGGCAAACTCAAAAAGCTAACGCCAGCTAATTGGGGACCCATCCCACAAAACAACCCTAAAAAAACCCACAATGGGTAAAAGGGAGATATGACCAACTATGTCACCAACCGGACTCAGCCGCCGCTACACCGCAAGGCGCCAGCAAGAAGGCCGCCTCACCAGAAGCCGCAGAAACCAGTCACGAGGCGCGCCTGGAGAACCTTATACAAACTTGGAAAAACTTATCACAGAAGCCCACCATAAAACGGTCGACCAAGTCAAAGAGGTTAGTGCCTTAGGGGACGGGTAGCTCACCTAGAAACCTCCCACAGTCAAAAGCACAATCATGACTCAAGTCGAAACGGACATTAAAAAATATGGGCCCAATACACTACTTGAAAACCAGAAACTTTTTCTGTTTTTTTCTGTCTCCAATCTCAGGAAACCATTCTTGGGACCTCCACCTGCCGGCTCTACTACAGATGTGAAGACATCCTTATGGGCGGGAGCGGCTCCGCCTCCTCCTCATCCACCAGGTAGCTCCCCCTGCTGACTGACAAAGGCAGAGGAAACTCACCACACCCAACACTAAACAAAACTTAAAGGACAACACATTCCGTATCTAACCCATAACACTAAGGGCCTTAACGACCCAATCAAAAGAGCTAGCATGCAATACTATGAAAGAGAGCGGAGCGATATTGTTTTCATACAAGCAACACACTTCATAAAGTAGAGAACCTTTCTACCAAACAAGAAATATTCCCACACACTACTATTCCTCTGCCTCGGTCAAGAAAGGAGGGGTAGCAATCTTGATAACACAAAGACTACCATTCACGGCACTCATTGGTAGAGAACCAGCAGGACATTATTTATTGATCCAAGGCACAACTAGCCCTAGACACTACACATAGCCAATGTCTACGCTCCCAACACAGGCAATCGGCATTCTTCAAGAAACCTAGAACAACTCTTGGGCCTAAAACCTAGGCACACTAGTTTTGAGCAGGCGACTTCAACACCACATTGACCCAAAACATGGACAGATCCTTCATCCACTTCAACAAACCCTCCACGCATCTAGAACCCTAGAGCTAGCTCACGCACCTCAACCTATGGGACGTCTGGAGATTGAGGCACCCCAGGGCGACAATACACATCTTCTCCCACCCACACTGACGCACACAAGAATTGAGACATCTTCATAAACTCCAACTGTAACCCTCCATACAAGACGCAAATATAGCCCCGATACATGGTCAGACCACGCACACGTCTCTAGTTGACCTATCAGTAGGACCACCCTCCCCATACCAATACCAAGGAGGACTAAACAAATCAATACTTACAAACAACAGAAAACAGAGAGTCAATAAAGCAAACGAACAAACTATATTTCAAAGAGAACCTCACAGACGACATCCCTACACCCACAATATGGACAGCACCAAAACTGTCATCAGAGGCCCACATGATCCAAATGTCCTCTAGCTAAAGAACAACACAAAAAGACACAATTCAGAAATTACTATCAAGCCTCAAAGCAGCAGAAAAAAATACACATCTCAACATCCAAAAATAACCTAGATAAAATTAAACACAACTCGCAATAATTTGAACAACCACCTCTACACTTCAAGGAAAAAGCCTTACGAATCACACACCTCAAGTACTTTGAAAAAGGGAATAAACCCAGCACACATGCTCGCCAGAAAACTAAACGAGAAATTCACACAAAACGACTGTTACCATTAAGACAGGCAGACAATACCCCATACACAACCCAATAGAAATTCTGGCACAATTCTCCAAATTTTACAAGATCTACATAATGGCCAAACAGTCGACCAAAACTATATACACAAAAATTTCATTGAAAAACTACCTCAAGAAGCTCACCTTCAAACTCACAACCAAAGAAATATCAACCCTAACTCCCCCATCACACTCACAAAATCAAAACCTCAAACAGGAAAGGGTCCAGTCCAGATGGTATACAGCAGGATACTACAAAAAATTGAAAGTATCTCACCCCCACATCTATATCCCTATACAACAAACATTCTATATTAATAAAAGAACATATACCCACAGACATGTCTACGAACAAACATAATAGTCATCCCTAAACCAAAACAAGACACCACCAATGTAAAAACTACCGCCAATATCACTAATCAACATAGACCTAAAAATACTCTCCAAAATTATAGCGACACGCCTTAACACCATGCTACCCCAGCCTTATCCACCCGGACCAATGCGGCTATCCCCGGCCGACAAACACTACTGGACAATATAAGAGAACGCTACAACTACTCAAGCTCATAGCCCACAACAACAAAACCCAAACAAACCTTCCTAGCACCTCGACGCCGAAAAGGCATTTGACAGGATAGATTGGACATACACTACAAAAAGTACTAATAGCCTTTCATTTCCCCCCCAAAATTATTATCCTTAATAAAAGCTATGTATTCAAACCCACTAGCCAAAATCAACAACATGGGTTTATTCAGAGGAGGTTTCCGATCTAAACGGCACTAGACAGGGCTGCTCCCTCTCTCCACTGTTGTTTGCCTATGCATAGAACCCCGCACAGCACGTAAAAAAGACACCCAAATCACAGTCCTTCAGGGCGGCAATGCAGAATATAAAATAGCCTTATTTGCTGATGATCATTATTTACAATTTGTAAACCATGACTCACCAACATTTATATTCCCAGTTGTCCGATTTGGGGAGGCCTCACTCAGGATTTAAATTTAACCACAAAGACCATTGCCAAAACCTAGCAATGACACACAGAACACGCCAAACCCTGAACTCAACTTTGATCTCTCATGGAACGAAGGCCCCCTTCCATGCTTGGGCACCCACCTGTGCCACACCATGGAGACATATAAGGCAAACTACCACCCCACTATTATATTAAAACATCTAAAACACTCTCGAGGTGGACCCCATACAATTTATCCTATTTGGTCGAATACATGCTGTAAAAATGACCCTGCTACCCAAACTTTGTATCTTTTTAGAGCTTTACCCATAGAAATAAAAAAAGCAGAATTGGCAACCCTGCCAATCCCAATATTTAAATTTATAGGGCTAACAAGAAAGCCAGGATAAACAAAATATCCATGATGAGACCCAGAAAACAAGGGGGCCCAGCACTGCCCTCCCTCCAACATTTATCTAGCAGCCAGATTGGACAAACCTTACAAAGGCAGAACGCCCACCAAAAGACCAGATGGGTGGAACTGGAAAACCAAATAATAAAGACACTACCCCCTGGACACTGTCCCTATGGCTATTCCCAACACGCCAACTGAAACACACCAATCCCTAACATACACCACACTATGAAAACCTGGCAGCACACCCTATCCCAATACAAGCTAATTCAACCCATATACACCATAACACCTATACTCAACCCAGACTCCCCCCCCCTCCTCAGACAGCGGATGGACTTTATGGAGAAAAAAAGGGATCACAAAGGTAGCTCACCTACTCTACACAAACGAACTCCACATGGAAAGAGGCGAAATCTAATGGAAACTCAACAACGGAATGGCTACGCTACACCCAACTAGCCCACTTCGCCAACTCCATACTATCAAAAAGCAAACCTATGACCCTAAACTAGATTCGAAACCTAAGCATGAACCCCACCCCTAGTACAAAAATAATCACCAAACTATACGACATACTTATATCCTCTAGAGCAGAGGTGAAACTCAAGGTTCAAAATCAATGGGAAAACTGGCTGGGTTAGCCTACCCCCAGAAAGCTGGAGCCAGATTTTCACCAACATGCGCAAAGCTCAATCAACACACTGATACAAGAAAAAACTTTCAAGATACTACATAAATGGTATGTCACCCCGAACACCTCCACAGAATCTCCTCAGCAACTCCCCACTATGTTTCGAGGATGTGGAGAACATGCAGACTTACCTCACACACTGGTGGAACTGCACAAGAGGTGAGAAAAACATGGACGATTGCTACTCAATAATAACCAAGGTCTTTGACACAAACAAGTACCAAAGAACCCATGGGAGCCTGTTCAATAAGAACGAACCCACCTGAGACAAGGAGGGAACAAACTACTACAATACATCTGCGCTTGTACAAGGTGTGTCATCGCAGCCACGTGGAAGTCCCCATCCCCCCCGCGCAGAGACTGCTGACAAAAATAAATGGGTCTATCAAACAGAAAGAATGTACATACATTAAGGAAACACAGACAAGTTTATGAAGGTATGGGAGGTGGTGGTGTTTAAGGATGGGGGGAGGAGGACGGTCCGCAACCTACAACAACACGAATGGGGGAAATAGACCCCCCCACCGACCTATGTAAAGCCCAGAGCGCGCAGAGAGAGGGAACCAAACATCAAATAGGAGGAAAGGTCAACAATAAAGAACTAGATATGAACAAAGAAATGAGATTGATTTTAATTTAAACTGTTTTTACTTTACTGTTTATTAAGATATAAAAGTGACATCGGACAATTGCTTAGTCTTCCTAAAAAAAATAATAATACTGAGAGCAAAAAAAGATATGATCAACTGAATAATCACTATTGAACAAAACCTTTTAGCATATCTACCAAGATTCATCTTGTTAGCATAGACTAATCAATATATGTTGTATGCCTAATCTATAATCAATGTCAAATGAAACAAGACATACAATAAAAAATATTGAAAAAAAAAAAAATATGGACATATTTAAAACACAATTAAAATTATTGGAAGATAAGGAAAGAGAAGTCACACCAAGTGCCATTTTTTTGGGTTAAAACCCAAATCTTTACAAAATGATGTCATGGTAAATTATAGTGACATCACTAAAAAAAGCACCCAGGCAATATTGAACACTTAAAAGATATGGAAGAGAAGTCGCCACCAGTGCAATGCTTTTTTGGGTCAACCCCAAATCTGTACAAAATAATGTCATGTGATGTCACACTGACATCACTAAAAATGCACCCAGACACATTGAACATCATTAAAAGATATAAACGGAAGTCGTAGCAAGTGCAGTCCTTTTTCTGGTCCAAAATTCAAATTGATGATGTCATAGTGACATCACTATAAAAATGCACTACAGACTTCACACACAAACACTGCCACTAGGAAAGTGAATTTCAGCACCATCCACACACTTCTGCAGTTTGAATATTGATGCGTTATAAAACACTACATCACAGGGGTTAAGAGGTGGGAGTGGGAATCACACAGGTGCAGAAAATGTAACAAAGGAAAAAGTACTGGCAGGAAAGGGAAAATGTCTGCTTCAGCTTTGGGGAACAAACAGAACCTAAAATAAGCTCATAGAAGACGAGAAAAGGCACCTGAATGGAATCTTCCATGTGAGAAGTACTTTCTATCTCACCTGAACTCTAAAGCTGGGTACCACACATTTCTCGATAAAGGCGACCCCCCGTATCGGAAAGTGAAATGATGAAACAATAGATTCCGATGCCAATGAACGCAATGCGTCGAGGTGAGAACGTATTTCGGTCGAAAAACTTCCCCATTTGCGGTTGGCTCCCTGTACTAGGTCTAGGGATCTTCCGCTATTGCAGGGAGTATGGCAGTCACGATATTTCCCTATACTTTTATGGGAGAACGATCATGACTGTGAACAATGCACCAGAGAGTTCCCCAACTATATAATTAACACAAGGGCGCAGGCGAAGTGCTTTCATACAGGGCAGGGAAATCTGAGTTGAATTTACAAACTTTTATTACATAAGGCTAGGCACTTTGAATGGGGAGCAACAGTGGAATATTTTATTAAAAACCCCTCAGCTACGTAGCTAAAAGGTTTGTATAAAAATATATTTGACTGTTGCTCCCCATCACTTTAAACACCCCTGCCTGCCCACAGAGATCATCTAAAACAACAGATTATTAAGATTTTAGTAAAAGAAGAAAGTATTGCAAACCTTTCAGGTCCGCATTCACAAGGGTTAAAAGGACTATAATCCTCCTCCACGTGAAGAACAGCACTTCAGCCCGGTTGTGCATGGAGCAGAATGTAACTTTAACTTAACACAGATTGTTGAAATTGTGCCACCAAAACTTTACTCACAGTGACTCACACATTTGCACTTTTATTTGGCATAAATGGCAAATGGGCCTCAGAATAATCCCAGAATGTCTGTGGAGGTAAAAATAGAGGTGAAAAAACTCGGTGCTGTATATATCACAGTCCACACACAGATGGGGATGTGACTTTGTTTTCCCTGCACAGTCCTTACCCATGTTGTTTTGGGGTGAAATCAGAAGTGATTGCTTGGGGTGTCCAATGACTAGAAAGTTGTATGTAAACCCTGTAGAATATGCAACAACACAAATGTCGTAAAAATATAAATTGCCTTATTTACTAATGGAAGCTTAAAGGAGAAACTAAACCAATGTGTTTATACTCCAGAATCTGGAAAAAAAAAATAAAAACCCCAATAAGCTATAAAATACCACTTCAGTAAATTGTATAAGTAAAGTAACCGTTAGGAACTGGATGAAGTATCTGTGGTATGTGCAGTGTCAGCCACACCCCCTCAGACCTGACACCTGACCTCAGTCACATTGCTTTCTTGCTTTATCTGTCCTGTAAAAGGATTGGCTAGAGATTATGAATGGGGTGGACCAACTGTAAACAAGGTTCTTCCATAGCTAAGGAACTGAGCATGTGCAGAAACATAATGGTCGTTGACCAAACTGTGGTGATACTAGAAATACTGTGAAGAAAGCACAAAATATGTTATTTAGGTAAATTTCCAGCGCCGTATCGAAATGAGAGGTAAGACACAGATTACTGGTTTTATATCAAGGGGTTCTACCCTCTGGTTCAGTGTGGCTTTAGTTGTCCTTTAAGACTATGGGTTTAGTTCCACTTTAATTGGTAAATAGCTGCAATCCACTGTGAGCTAGAAAGTCAACAGAGCAGGTACAAGAAATAGAAAATATCATAAATTCAAGGAGAACAGAACTGATCGGAATCGCAATGGGAGTTCTAATAAGATTTCGTTACCCTTGTTTGGCCAAGACACTCGATCCTGCCTGGAACCTTATTACTGCAGTGTAGATCCTAGTGCATGGCAAATGTTCACTATAAGTGTGCACACAACGCAGCAGATCTGTGCACCGCAGGTTACAATAGTGCACACACCAGATGACTCACTCACACAGATGCACTGACCACATACACAGAACTGATTGTTAAATATCCCCACATTCCTGTCCATGGCCAGGCCTGGCATTATCTTTCCTAGCACTGCCCAGATGTGTGTGAGCCGAGCGCCTGACTGGGTATGAATAGGAAGATTGTGTGCCCCCCAGATGCCCGCTGGCTGGAGATTCATCACTGGCAGAGGTTCAGAGATCGCTGGTAGGGGCGAGAGGGCAGAGCCGCTTTCCAAGATAAACTGACACAAATGAGCGGCAGGGGACACACAGGGACAGTGACTGATATAAAGGGCAAGTTAAACCAGTATTAACAATGACCAAGTAGCTTGGATGGCTCGGATATTATGGTTAGTGGTAGATGGAGTTTTGATTAATATTGGGTCAAAGAGAGATGAGAGAGAGAGAGAGAGGTGTATTATGTATATAGATAGACATACAGGTGTTTGTATGTATATAGTAGACACAGAGAGAGAGGCAGGTGTTGTATGTATATATAAATAGAGGTGTATGATTTGATGTATATAGAAGAGAGAGACACAGGTGATGTGAATTTAATTATGAGCATCATGAAATATACAACTGCTGGAAACATGAGGAAAGAGGTCCCTGTCCGTAGAGCTTACAATCTAATTGTTGGGTAACATACAGTATGGTACATAGAAAGGGTGGAAGGGTGCGAAAGAAAAACAGTTCCTATGCTGTGATGTGCGAGAGAGATATATGAGAGGATGAGAGGTTAGATGTGAACTTGTTTATTGATGGAGAGAGAGGGGAAATAGAATTCCAGAGGATGGGAGCCACAAGAGAGAGAGGTTCAAGGGAAGAGGGAGCAGTGTGAGTTGGGGGGTCTGTATAAGAGATGGTTCTGTGATGAGTGGATGGTACAGGGTTGTATACATAGAGAGAATACAGGGTAGTATATATAGAGAGATACAGGGTATTGATATATAGAGAGAGATACAGTGTATGTATATAAGAGAGATACAGGTGTATGTACATATTAGAGAGAGATACAGTGTGTATGTACATATAGAGAGAGATACAGGTGTATGTACATATAGAGAGATACATGTGTATGTATATATAGGAGAGATAAGTAGTGTATGTACATATAGAGAGAGATACAGGTGTATGTACATATAGAGAGATACAGGTGTATGTACATATAGAGAGAGATACAGGTGTATGTTTATATAGAGAGAGATACAGGTGTATGTACATATAGAGAGATACAGGTGTATGTATATATAGAGAGATACAGGTGTAGGTACATATAGAGAGAGATACAGGTGTATGTACATATAGAGAAAGATACAGGTGTATGTACATATAGAGAGAGATACAGGTGTATGTTTATATAGAGAGAGATAGTGTAGTATATATAGAGAGATAACAGTTGTATGTAATTAGAGAGATACAGTGTATATATATTATGAGAGATACAGGTGTATGATAATAAGAGGTACAGGGTGTATGTATATATAGAGAGATACAGGTGGATGTATATAAAGAGAGAGATACAGGTGGATGTATATAAAGAAAGACATACAGGTGAGTAGTGATGTATATAGAGAAATAAACAGGTTGTATGTAGAGATATGTATATATATAGAAAAGTACAGGTTGTATGTATAGATAGAGAGAGATACAGTGTGTATGTATATATATAGAGAAATACAGGTGCATGTATATATAATCTATATGAGATATAATATTATAGTGTATATATATATAGATACAGGTGTATGTATATATAGAGAGATACAGGTGTATGTAGTGTATGTATATAGAGAGAGATACAGGTGTATGTAGTGTATGTATATAGAGAGAGATACAGGTGTATGTATATAAAGAGAGAGATACAGGTGTATGTAGTGTATGTATATAGAAAGAGAGATACAGGTTTATGTATATATAGAGATACAGGTGTATGTATATAGAGAGATACAGGTGTATGTATATATAGAGATACAGGTGTATGTAGTGTATGTATATAGAAAGAGAGATACAGGTGTATGATATAGAGAGAGGATACAGGTGTATGTATATATAGAGAGATACAGGTGTGTGTATATAGAGAGATACAGGTGTATGTATATAATAGAGATAAGGTGTAGTAGTGTATGTTATAGGAGAGAGATACAGGTGTCTGTAATAGAGAGAGATACAGGTGTATGTATATATAGAGAGATACAGGTGTGTGTATATAGAGAGAGATACAGGTGTATGTATATAGAGAGAGATACAGGTGTGTGTATATAGAGAGAGATACAGGTGTATTGTATATACGAGAGAGTACAGGTGTATGATATTATTATATAGAGAGATACGGTGTATGTATATAGTAGAGAGATACAGGTGTATGTATATATAGAGAGATAAAGTGTGTGGTATTAGAGAGAGATAAGATGTGATGTTATATAGAGAGAGATACAGGTGTATGTAGTGTATGTATATAGAAAGAGAGATACAGGTGTATGTATATAGAGAGAGATACAGGTGTGTGTATATAGAGAGAGATACAGGTGTGTGTATATAGAGAGAGATACAGGTGTGTGTATATAGAGAGAGATACAGGTGTATGTATATAAAGAGAGAGATACAGGTGTATGTATAATAGGAGATATGAGTTGGTATATAGAGAGAGATACAGGGTGTGTATGTATATAGAGAGAGACAGGGTGTTGATATAGAGAAGATACAGGTGTTGTATATAGAGAGAGATACAGGTGTATGTATATAAAAGAGAGATACAGGTGTGTGTATATGAGAGGATACAGGTGTATGTTATATATAGAGAGATACAGGTGTGTGTATATAGAGAGAGATACAGGTGTATGTATATAGAGATTACAGTTATAGTATATATAGAGATACAGGTGTAGTATATATATAGAGAGAGAGATATACGGGTGTATGTATATATATAGAGAGAGATACGGGTATATGTATATATAGAGAGATACGGGTGTATGTATATATATAGAGTGATACAGGTGTATGTATACATAGAGAGATACAGGTGTATGTACACATAGAGAGATACAGGTGTATGTACATATAGAGAGATACAGGTGTATGTACACAGAGAGATACAGGTGTATGTATATATATAGAGAGAGATACGGGTGTATGTATATATAGAGAGATACAGGTGTATGTACATATAGAGAGATACGGGTGTATGTACATATAGAGAGATACAGGTGTATGTATATATAGAGAGATACAGGTGTATGTATATATAGAGAGATACGGTGTGTAGTACATATAGAGAGATACAGGTGTATGTAAATAGAGATACAGGTGTATGTATATATAGAGAGATACAGGTGTATGTATATATAGAGAGATACAGGTGTATGTACACAGAGAGATACAGGTGTATGTATATATAGAGAGATACAGGTGTGTGTGTATATAGCGAGAGATACAGGTGTATGTATATATAGAGAGAGATACAGGTGTGTGTGTATATAGCGAGAGATACAGGTGTATGTATATAGAGAGAGATACAGGTGTGTGTGTATATAGCGAGAGATACAGGTGTATGTATATATAGAGAGATACAGGTGTATTATATATAGAGAGATACAGGTGTGTGTGTATATAGAGAGATACAGGTGTGTGTGTATATAGAGAGATACAGGTGTATGTATACATAGAGAGATAGGTGGATGTACGAGAATACAGGGTTGTTATATAGAGAGATACAGGTGTATGCTTATATATAGAGAGATACAGGTGTATGTACAAAGAGAGATACAGGTGTGTATGTAATATAGAGAGATACAGGTGTATGTACACAGAGAGATAAGGTTTTGTATATATAGAGATAAGGTGATGTTAATAGAGATAAGGTGAGTACACAGAGAGAACGGTGTATGTATATATAGAGAGATACAGGTGTATGTGACATAATAGATAGAGAGATTACAGGTGTATGTACATATAGAGAGATACAGGTTGTAGTACATATAGAGAGATACAGGTGTAGTGTCACATTAGATAGATAACAGGTGTATGATACATATAGAGAGATACAGGTGTATGTACACATAGGAGAGATAGGTGGATGTACAATAGAGAGATAGGTTGTATGTACATATAGAGGATACAGGTGTATGTACATATAGAGAGATACAGGTGTATGTACATATAGAGAGGATACAGGTGTATGTACATATAGAGAGATACAGGTGTATGTACATATAGAGAGATACAGGGGTATGTATATATAGAGAGATACAGTGTATGTATATATAGAGAGATACAGGTGTATGTATATATAGAGAGATACAGGTGTATGTATATATAGAGAGGATACAGATGTATGTATATATAGAGAGATACAGGTGATGTATATATAGAGAGATACAGGTGTATGTATATAGAGATACAGGTGTGTATATATAGAGAGATACAGTGTGTATTGTATATATAGAGAGATTACAGGTGTATGTTACACATAGAGAGATACAGGTGTAGTAAATATAGAGAGATACAGGTGTATGTATATATAGAGAGATACAGGGTATGATAACATAGAGAGATACAGGTGTATGTACATATAGAGAGATACAGGTGTATGTATATATAGAGAGATACAGGTGTATGTATATAGAGAGAGATACAGGTGTATGTAGTGTATTTATATAGAAAGAGAGATACAGGTGTATGTATATATAGAGAGATACAGGTGTATGTAGTGTATGTATAGGAAGAGAGATACAGGTGTATGTATATAGAGGAGAGATACAGGTGTATGTAGTGTATGATATACGAAAGAGAGATACAGGTGATGTATATATAGAGAGAGATAGGTGTATGTATATAGAGATACAGGCGGATGTATATATCGAGAGATACAGGGGTATGATATAGAATACAGGGTTGTATAATCGAGAGATACAGGGTATGTATATAGAGATACAGGTATGTATATATAGAGAGTGTGCTGTGGAATTATATAATTATATACATAATTGCCACAGATTCTTGTACAAGTCATTCTGAATTGGAGAAAGCCAGTCGGATGACTAGCGAAAACGTCTTCAAGAACTACATTTCAAGTCCAGTGATCTAATGAATACAAACATGATTAATAGAGAGTACAGGCGTATGTATATAAGAGAGATACAGGCGTATTGTATTATTAGAGAGATACAGGTGTATGTATATACAGGTGTATGGTATATATAGAGAGATACAGGGTTGTAGTATGATATATATTAGATACAGGTGTATGTATATATAGAGGTACAGGTGTAGTATGTATATAGAGTACAGGTGTATGTATATATAGGATACAGGTGTATGTATGTAAGATAGAGAGACAGGTTATGTAGTATATAGAGAGATCCAAGCAAGGAAAAAAGGTAGAGGAGCACACTACTAGGGTGAATGCTTCTTTATTAGTGCAAAAAAAACAACAAACAAAACAACGTTTCGGGACTCAAGGCCCTTCTCACCTGAGGAAGGGGCCCTGAGTCCCGAAACGTTGTTTGTTTGTGTTTTTTGCACATAAGAAAACATTCACCCTTGTAGTGTGCCTCTACCTTTTTTCCTTGCTGGAGTTGCAGCCCGGAAGTAGGGCTAAGAGGATTGCACCTACCTTATTGTTGGCCAAGGAGCCAACAAAGTTGCCATTGTGCGTCTTGGAACTTTGGATATATAGAGAGATACAGGTGTATGTATGTATAATAGAGGATACAGGTGTATGTATATATAGAGAGATACAGGTGTATGAATGTATATTAGAGAGATACAGTGTATGTATGTATAATAATAGAGAGAGATACAGGTGTATGTATATATATATATGGAGAGAGAGATACAGGGATGTATATAGAGGATACAGGTGTATGTACATATAGAGAGATACAGGTGTATGTACATATAGAGAGATACAGGTGTATGTACATATAGAGAGATACAGGTGTATGATGTATATATATATAGAGGAGATACAGGTGTATGTATATATATATATATAGAGAGAGATACAGGTGTATGTACATATAGAGAGATACAGGTGTATGTACATATAGAGAGATACAGGTGTATGTACACAGAGAGATACAGTTATGTAATAATGAGAGATACGGTGTAGTAAATAGAGAGATACAGTGTATGTACAAGAGAGATACGGTGTATGATATATAGAGAGATACAGGGTATGTACAATAGAGAGATACAGGTGTATGTACATATAGAGAGATACAGGTGTATGTACATATAGAGAGATACAGGTGGTATGTACAATAGAGAGATACAGGTGTATGTACAATATAGAGAGAACAGGTGTATGTAAATAGAGAGATACAGGTGTATGTACACATAGAGAGATA
Source organism: Hymenochirus boettgeri (assembly GCA_019447015.1). Classification (NCBI taxonomy): domain Eukaryota; kingdom Metazoa; phylum Chordata; class Amphibia; order Anura; family Pipidae; genus Hymenochirus; species Hymenochirus boettgeri. The sequence continues at coordinate 343,727,371 of CM033470.1, forward strand.
CAGGTGTATGTACATATAAGAGAGATACAGGTGTATGTAATATAGAGAGATACAGGTGTATGTTACAATAGAGAGATACAGGTGTATGTACAATATGAGAGATAAAGGTGTAGTACATATAGAGAGTACAGGGTATGTTATATAGAGAGATACAGGTGTATGTATGATAGAGAGATACAGGTGTATGTATATATAGAGGAGATACAGGGGTGTATGTATATAGAGAGAGATACAGTGTATGTATATATAGAGAGATACAGGTGTATGTATATATAGAGAGATACAGGTGTATGTATATATAGAGAGATACAGGTGTGTATGTATAATAGAGAGATACAGGTGTATGTATATATAGAGAGATACGGGTATGTACACATAGAGAGATACAGGTGTATGTATATATAGAGAGATACAGGTGTATGTATATATAGAGAGATACAGGTGTATGTACACATAGAGAGATACAGGTGTATGTATATATAGAGAGATACAGGTGTATGTACACAGAGAGATACAGGTGTATGTATATAGAGAGAGATACAGGTGATTTGAGTGTATTATATAGAAAGAGGATACAGGTTGTATGTATATATAGAGAGATACAGGTGGTATGTAGTGTATGTATATAGAAAGAGAGATACAGGTTTATGTATATATAGAGGAGAGATGACAGGTGTAGGTAGTGTATGTATATAGAAAGGAGAGTACAGGTATGTATATATAGCGGAAGGACCAGGTGTATGTATATAGAGATACAGGCGTATGTATATATCGAGAGATACAGGTGTATGTATATAGAGATACAGGCGTATGTATATATCGAGAGATACAGGTGTATGTATATAGAGATACAGGCGTATGTATATAGAGAGTGTGCTTGTGAAATATAATATATACATAATTGCCACAGATTCTTGTACAAGTCATTCTGAATTGAGAAAGCCAGTCGGATGACTAGCGAAACGTCTTCAAGAACTACATTTCAAGTCCAGTTGATCTAATTGAATACAACAGATATATATAGAGAGATACAGGCGTATGTATATATAGAGAGATACAGGCGTATGTATATATAGAGAGATACAGGTTGTATGTATATACAGGTGTATGTATATATAGAGAGATACAGGTGTATGTATGTATGTATATATATATAGATACAGGTGTATGTATATATAGAGAGATACAGGTGTATGTATGTATATATAGATACAGGTGTATGTATATATAGAGATACAGGTGTATGTATGTATATATAGAGAGATACAGGTGTATGTATGTATATATAGAGAGATCCAAGCAAGGAAAAAAGGTAGAGGAGCACACTACTAGGGTGAATGCTTCTTTATTAGTGCAAAAAACAAACAAAAAACAACGTTTCGGGACTCAAGGCCCTTCCTCACTGAGGAAGGGGCTTGAGTCCCGAAACGTTGTTTGTTTGTGGTTTTTGCACTAATAAAGAAGCATTCACCCTTGTAGTGTGCTCCTCTACCTTTTTCCTTGCTTGGATGTTGCAGCCCTGGAAGTAGGGGGCTAAGAGGATTGCAACCTACCTTATTTGTCTGGCCAAGGAGCCAACAACAGTGTGCCATTGTGGCAGTACATTGGATACTTTGGTATATATAGAGAGTATTACAGGTGTATGTATGTATATATAGAGAGATACAGGGTGTATTGTATTATATAGAGAGATACAGGTGTATGAATGATACTATAGAGAGATACAGTGTATGTATGTAGTATATATATAGAGAGAGAGATACAGGTTGTATGTATATATATATATAGGAGAGAGATAAGGTGTATGTACTTATATAGAGAGATACAGGTGTATGTACATATAGAGAGATACAGGTGTGTATAGATACTATATAGAGAGATACAGGTGTATGTACATATAAGAGAGATACAGGTGATTAGTATATATATATAGAGAGAGTACAGTGTGTATGTATATAATATATAGAGAGGACTAAAGGTGTATGATATAGAGAGAGATTACAGGTGTATGTACATTATAGAGAGATAAGGGTGTATGTATATAGAGAGATACAGGTGTATGACTATATAGAGAGAACAGGTGTATGATAATATAGAGAGATACAGGTGTATGTTATATAGAGAGATACAGGTGGGGGGGTATGTATATATAGAGAGATACAGGTGTAGTACATATAGAGAGACAGGTGTATGTAATATAGGGATCAGGTGTTAGAAGTTAATAGCAGAGATTAAGGTGTAATGTTTGATATAGATAGAGAGAGTACAGGTTGTAGTATATATAGTATATAGAGAGAGAGTACAGTCCCTCCTGTCCCATAATGCTGTATGCTCCCTCCTGTCCCATAATGCTGTATGCTCCCTCCTGTCCCATAATATGTCCTGTCATGGCCGAAGCAACTGCTCCATACACTCCCATTGCTCAAACCGAAATGTCGCATTCCCCTGTCAAGTCTCTGACCGATTCCTCCAGGGATTAAATTACTAATATGGTTTCCCCCTAAACTGCATGTGTATGTCTAGCTATAGAAATATGAATAGCGTAGGGAAAAGGCGAGTAGGCTCTCATAGGTTTTGCCCATTACTCTCTAAGGGGTTATCAATAAAAGTTTGTTTAAAATGGTGCTAATTTTACCCCCAACCAATCAGATATTAGCTTTCAAATGTTACATAAGTTCTAATTGGTTGCGGCAAAATTAGCACCATTAAAACGATAAGAGCTCATCTCCCTGTAAGTTTATAGGACGTTATTTATTGTCATTACCTATAATAGGGTTGTGTTACCCTGCTGTGCTGTTCCATGTGCCCCAGTACCGTGCTGATTGCAAGCTCTATGTACTGGATATACATTGTATGTATTCATACCCCTTTACATTGTTTAAGTTGCTGTACTGTCCTAGGATGTCTTTCCACCACAAAGCTCACAAAATACATATTAGAGGGAGAAAAAGGCAGTGCTAGGTTCTAGATTGTTGCGCTATGCCATAGTCAAGTGTGTTTACCTACGTGGCACCTGTGGCATGTTGGGTATTTAGATTTTTTTTGGTGTTTCTTAGGCATATAATACTTTATAGCACAGCTGGGAAAAGAACTGTGTCTCAGCCCCTCAGGGGACCTGCCAGACTGACTGCAGTATCCGGGGTTGTAATGTGTTCCTTTGAGGTATTTGCATGGAGAAACTAATCCAACCTGCAGGGAAATTCAGGCAACACTGAGGGCCAGGAGGAGCAGTTACAAGTTTCTGTTTGTACACTTGCTAAGTACTTTAAGCAAGCTTTTACTAGATTATGTGTATTTAATCTCAGCACTTTAAGATTTAATTAGCCATTGTTTTCGGTAACATTATATCTAGTGTCACTGAGCCAGTAACAACAATGGAGCCTAGAGTACAAATTGCTTTATTTCACAGACATGTATGGATTGGTTATTTATACCCCTTTTCATAATTTTACTTGTATTAAAGGACACCGTGGGCTAACCTTCCCCGTGTTTTACTATTTAGCAAATGCTACAGTTTGACCCAACGACAGACATTTGACCGGTCTACCAGTCTAATGTTATGGGTTGTCTGCGAATAGACCATGGGCGAGATTTCACCATAACCGAAACACATGGTCCATTGAAGAACATTTGCTGCCTTCGGTCCAATATTAGTCTGTCGAGTGCTAAAAGTTACCCATTATATCTCGTCCTGATTAACCAAAATTTCAGTTGCGATGGTCGATTGGACCATTTGTACACAAATTAGTTTTCATACCTCCCACTGGAAACCAACATCACAAGGACCTTTTCTTTAGTTTAATATTAACTTTTCAGGCGAAGGCCAGATAATTTGTTTACAACTGCAAACATTTAATCTAATAGTTTAAGGGGAGGGTAAAAATGAACATGATTGATCCTAATGCTATGCATCTGACCTGTCACATAAACCTTACAGCTGCACTAGGTAAACTTTCCCAGGGAGCCATTGTGGCATATTATGGCTGCAGAGTTCCTTTCTCCAAGGTAATAGTTGCCCGTGAATGAGGTCACACTTCCTGATGTGTGAGACGGTGATCATTATCCCATAATGAAGTTAGTGCATGTGGTTCACTCCTTGTACAATGCCTGGTAAACAGATCTTACTCGGTGGAAACCAGCCCATTAAATACCGTGTGAGTCCATCAAACCTCCCCCATTGCACACGTTTAAGCCGATTACTTTGTTTCTCTACTTTGTCTTTTGTAGATGTAACAGAGCCGCTAAATTGGCCCATAATGTTATTTTATTTAAATGTGGCATTCTTCAGGGTAATCGATTTAATTTGATTACCAACACATAATTCAAGATTCAGTTTGCTGTCACAGTACTGAGCATTTTACACAGTCTGTGAAATTTCCACTTAAACAGGTTACAAAACACATTAAGAAATGTACTGTAATTACCCTGCAAAACTTTAAACAAGAGGCTACAAAATGTGCCCATGCTGTTTACCTGCATCCACCAATCAGATGGTTCTTTAAGCTAGGTACACACACAGTACAGATTTCTGAAAGATGACAGACAGGATCTGCAAGATCTTCAAGATATTCTACACACAGTCCCGGGCGTTCTCCCTATGAACATCATAGGGAAACGCTCGGGACTGTGTGTTCCATTGGCCGCTCTAGACTCTCTATAGGGAGTCTAGCGCGGCCATGGAAATTTTCTTTTCCCGATCGTTCGGGCGGCCGCGCGTTCTTTGGGAAACGAAGGTACACACATAACGATAGAGCCCCGATACCGTTGATCCGACGTTATCGGGTGGGTTATCAGTATTGTGCGTACCTTCGTTTTCTAAATGAGCGCCGGCCGTCGAACGATCAGGTTGGCCGAACCTCGTCTCGGGAAAGACAGAAAATTTCCTTCGGCCGCGCTAGACTCCCTATAGAGAAGTCTGCCCCAGCCGAGGGAACACACATCCTGAGCGTTTTTCCTATGATATGTATAGGGAGAACGTTGGGACTGTGTGTATGCAGATCTTTCACAGTAATGATAGCTCCGATACTGTCGGATCCGACGGTATCGGCTTTATCCTTATGTGTGTATGTTCGTTTCCCTAGACTCCCTATAGAGGAGTCTAGCGTGGCCGATGGAACACACACCGTCCCGAGCTTTCTCCTTATGAAGTTCATAGGGAGAACGCTCAGACTGTGTGTATGCAGATCTTGAAAGATGGCAGACAGGATCTTGCAGATCCTGTCTATCATCTTTCAGAAATCTGTACTGTGTGTACCTAGCTTTTGAAAATGACAGACCGATCTTGCAGATCCGGTCTGTCATCTTTCAATGATCTGTAGTGTGTGTACCCAGCTTTACTAGACCAGTAAAAACAAACAGGGTTTATCAATAAAAGTTCTTATCATTAAAAATGGTGCTAATTTTGGCCCAACCAATCAGATGTTAGTTTTCAAATGTTAAATAAGATCTGATTGGTTGTGGCAAAATAAGCACCATTTTTAACCATAAGAACTTTTATTGAATCTCCCTAAAAATGTTTGAGTGGTTACTGCAGATAAATTGCACTGGTACATTTTGCTAAAGGAGCCCCCATATGTTAATAAATGGTGGATATTACACAATATTTAAACCTGAAAGCAAATGCTAATATTCCAGATACAGCCACCCTGTTTTTGTACCTGGTAACGTGGAGTTAGAGGGAAGGCAGAGTTATGGCAACTCCGTGTCTAGGTGTGTTTGTGGTGTTGCCTTACCAATCTTGGCTAATAGCAGCTTTCTACACAGTGTGTTGACAGAAGGTTGCTTAAACACTTGGCAGGGATATGAACTAAGTATAACAGCCATTATGATCTCCTCTGAGTTCTGCCATCTGCCATGCAATTAGTAGGGTTCAGTTTTAAATGAAGTCTCCACCCTAATAACCTTGGGCTGTTAGGGTAAGGTCCCACTATCATGCACCGCAGCGGCATGCAGGATTTTTGCAAGGTGCGCTCACGATCCTGTACACATCTTTGTTACTGGAACTCACATTGTCATGCACAAAGTGTTCCAATAACGGATCAGAGTGCAGCGCACTAGCAGGAATGCCCGATAGCATTGCATTGGCAAAGTGAATCAAAAGCGCATTGGAGCGCAAAAATCTTTTGTTTAATCTATAAACATTTCTTGTCAAAGATAGGATACAATATGAGGAACTTTAAGCCTCATACACACTGGCGATCATGTGGGCAAAATAGCATTCGGTCGGGGCTCGTTGCCCGGCGACAGGCAGAAGTTCTTCTGACTGGATTTCCAATTGAGGGATTGATCAGAAATCCGATTGGATGAACCTCCGGAAGAACTTCCCCACCTTTAGGCTTTTTCGGCTTGAAACCTGCGAGAGATTGGGACAGAACATGAGGTTTTATGTCAGGCCCTATCTTTGTATTTCTATAAACCGCTCGACATTTTCCCGTGGTTGATCGAAAAATTGGTTTTGACATTGTGAGCGATCCAATCGAAATTGCTTGAAATGTCAACCCTGTGTATTGCCAGCGTTACAGTTAGTCATTATTAAAACAGTCAACGTAATCACAGCAAGCCCTTGAAGACAGAGGCTCATTATTAATGGCAGTAATGGAGACATGGATCATGCCAGAGACGAGGGTTTATTGTTATGTTACAGTTGCTGGATGCAACTGAGCTCCCTTCTGTTCCATTAATGCTGTATGCTCCCTCCTGTCCCATAATGCAGTGAGCTCCCTCCTGTCCCATAATGCTGTATGCTCCCTCCTGTCCCATAATTATATGGTGTACTCCCTCTGGCAAGAAAACAGACAGAGTCTTGCAAATTGATACAGTGGGTACACACAGTAAAGGTGGGTACACACAGTAAAGGTGGGTACACACTGTATCAATTTGCAAGACTCTGTCTGTTTTCTTTGACAGATGGGAGTACACACATATAAAGTATGTATAAAGTATAGGGAGAACGTCTGTGACTGCCATACTCCCTACAATCACGGGAGACTCCCTATACATTAGTACAGGGGGCTGACCACTTACAAGGGAAATTTTCCATTCAGAACCACTGTTGAGCTTCGACATCGGCACCAGAAATGGTTGTACACACATTAGCGATATAGGGACAATCCCGTCGTCCCTTTATCTCTAATGTGTGTACCCAGCTTAAGTATAAACAGCAGTGGCGTAACTACCGCCCCCGCCACCTCCACTACTGCGGGGGGGCCAGACGGTAGTAGGTACCGGCACAAGCCCACAATCTCTAAAAATAGCTGGTCGCACATATGAATGAAACATATAAGTGATATGCGGTTTAAAAAACCCGGGCCCCTGACCCCCTCCTCCCTCCACTATCAGACGCCCCCCTATGTCCCAAATTCAGGGTCACCCCCTCTGTCCCAAATCCAGCCCCCCCTCTATCCCAAACCCAGGGCTCCCCCTCTGTCCCAAATCCAGGGTCGACCCCTCTGTCCCAAACAACCTTACCTGCGGTCTGTGTAATTGCTGTGTTCTGCCTCCTGTATGTTTCCTGTGTTTCTCCCTTTAGTGGTGAGTCAATAGGAACTGCAGTGACACACACACACACACACACATGGAATCACAACCTCTGGGATTATATATATAGATATATATATAGCTTATTTTGATATATTTTTGCTATATATATTGATTTGGCCTGGGTGCCAAATCAATCATCAGATAAGATCAAACATACCACGGGACTCACAGGACTTTGAAGATAAAACATAACATTTATTGGAAACAGTTAAAACGCTATCAGCTAACAAGCCGTCCTCAGGATATGACGTCCTAACTGGGAGGTAAGAATTTATAGCCTCCCCAACTAGCAAAACCAGCCCAAAGCAATTAAAACACAAATATATATTTACAACAACAATATATATATATTGCTAGTGTAATGCTAATGTACTTAAAGGGCATCTATACTGAAAAATAGGTTATGTTAAATTGACCATAACTGGAAACTATAATTCTTCCCAACCACCACTGTATAATTTTTTTTGTTGATCTGCCCCCTATTTCTTTAGATATCCAATCTAATACTTCTTATATTCAGCTGTCAATCAAGTTCCTTGCTCTCAAAAACTATTCTTCTGTGAGTAGTTTTACTGTAGCTGGAATGGTGACAGAGATTTGACAGTTGGAATGCTGTATGCTGTGTGCAGGCTTGACAGTTGGTTTGTGGGGAAAAAGTCAGGTCAGATGGAAGCGGGAGTGGTTAAAAGAGGGATACTGCTCCTAATCAAAATGTGTGCTGGATTGAAGGCATGCAGCAACACATGCAAATCAGAGTAAGTGCTACTTACATGTATTCAATTATAGATTAAGACGAGGCAAAGTCATTTTTTCAGGGAAATTATTTCCGCCTCTAAGGCATCCTCTCAGAGGTTTGTGGCTTGCTCAGTGCAGCCCCCCTCTTCCCTCCCTCCCTCCCGATCCCTGCAATAGTAGTTTCTCCCAAAACTCCCCGAACTGTACTTACATTACCTCTTTCCCCCGGCGTTTCCACTGCCGGCAGCTGCATCAGTGATTGGCTGCCTCTAAGCCAATCACGGATGCGGCTGCCGGTCCGGCCCCTTGCTTGCAGTTTCATGCAAGCAGAGATCCTGGATTGAACGTCGGAGGAAAGAGGGAAGGTAATTAATGATCAGGGGAGTTTTAGGAGGGAGTCGTTTGGAGATGGGGGAGGGAGCCCTACACTACAGAAATTTATCCAAAAAGGGGTGGACATGCCCTTTAAAATAAATGAAAATTGTAATTCATAAATAAAAATATAATTAAAATAAATACAAATTTTAATTCAGAAATAAAAATATAGTTAAAATAAATAAAATTTTTAATTCATAATTAAAAATATCATTAAAATAAATAAAAACTGTAATTTATAAATAAAAATGACTGCTGTCTTGCTGCGTGTGTTTTTAATAGGTGTCCACCGATTTTCCCTGAAATCTGGAATCCGTATCCTTTGCAATGCTGGTCCCAAATCCTGCTCTCACCGGTAACTAATGCACGGTGATTATGAAATATTAGGGCTCGCGTTCCTAGATTGGGGAGAACCACTGGTCTGGCAGATCCGTCTTCCTATCCTTTACAAACTGTGACACACCCTAAGAGGCACTTCCTCTAACTGCACCAAGAACTTAGCAGTTTTTTGTCTATGCAGTAGCTATATGGGCATCAGCAATCTGCTGAGTTCAAACAAGTCTGGTATTTCCTGTTTACAGATACAATGCATGAACAGGGTAAATGACAAAAATAAATCAGGTTATTTTAAGGTTCCAATGGGATACAGACTAATCAAAATACTTATCTGCTAAACAAAATCAAGGGCTTTTATCAGGTATCAGACTTAAAGGAGACCTATATCACTTTGTCAGTAAAGGGTTTTTAAACACCATTTAAAGGGCATCTATACTGAAAAATAGGTTATTTTAAATTGACCATAACTGGAAACTATAATTCTTCCCAACCACCACTGTATCATTATTTTGTTGATCTGCCCCCTATCTCTTTATCCAATCTAAAAACTTCTTATATTTCAGCTGTCAATCAAGTTCCTTGCTCTCAAAAACTATTCTTCTGTGAGTAGTTTTAATGTAGCTGGAACTTTGACAGTTGGAATGCTGTGTGCAGGCTTGACAGTTGGTTTGCGGGGATAAAAGTCAGGTCGGATGGAAGTGGGAGTGGTTAAAAGAGGGAGGGGGGATACTGCTCCTAATCAAAATGTGTGCTGGATTGAAGTCATGCAGCAACACATGCAAAGTGCTACTTACGTGTATTCAATTATAGATTAAGATGAGGCAAAGTCATTTTTTCAGTATAGTGTCCCTTTAAAAATGAAATGTACATGGGGAAGAGAGGTAGGCTTTGTAATTCCTACCTCACAACTTAGTTTTAGTGAGGAGCGACAGCACAAAGAAAACTTCAGCACGATCATTAATACAGGAAAGTCTTTTTAACTTTTCAGTTTTAAAAAGTAAAATTTTACAGTGTAGTTGTCCTTTAAGTTGCCCACACACATACTATTTCCATCACAAATTCACAAATACACAGGAAAAATCATTCCATGTTCTATGCAGAATGATGGTTCAATGTGGCCACACATGGTTATTGATATTATGTTTGATGGAGGTATCTTGGCAACACCAAAACCTTACATGTGGCATTTGATGCTATTAAATTATTAACCAGAAGGACTGGATTGTGTTGGTCTTTTTCAATTGTGATTATACATAGACCACTGAACATGGTGGCCCAATAGCACCCAGCACAAACTATTATTATCATATATTATTATATAAGCGCACACATCTGGGAGTCACTAACAATCCAATAAAAATGGTTTCCCCTATCGTCATATTCAGGAAATTCCATCGGATCCAATAGGGTTTGTTAAATATCTTCTAGCAAAATATGCAGGGTTATTCAATAAAAGTTCTTATTGTTTAAAATGTTGCTAATTTTGCCCCAACCAATTAGATGTAAGCTTTCAAATGTTAAATAAGATCTGATTGGTTGGGGCAAAGTTAGCACCATTTTAAGCGATAAGAACTTTTATTGAATCTCCCTGATAGTCTTGTATAAGGAGGTATAGGCATTTTAGGAGGGGATTACAGGTGCCAAGAATCTCCCCTTTCTGTTTGTTTATGGGTATTTGCAGTCCTGGTACCTGGAGGTCTTAAGAAAGTTCAAGGGGTGTCTGTGACAGGGGATTAAACCAATGGGAGCCAAGATACAGACATGAACTCCTTGATGACTTCTAATATCTGTATATTTTATAAATAAATCTAAATATATAAAATGAAACATCAATATAAATAAATCTAAAATCAATAACATTTAGTAAATGAAGAAATATGACACAGACTGGTCAGGTCAACTAGGGAAATAATATAAATTTGCCCTTTTCTCCTGCATTCCCTCCCTAAATGCTGCATTCAATAAATGCCAACTTTATTTAAGCATGTGTGTGGCCAAAAAGCAAACTATCGTATGGCTGACAAACTTCCGTAGGCTGACATGGCTCACTGCCCACCTGATCGATCTCCCTATACAAAGTATACACGGAGAACATCCGAACTCTGTATTCCCAGATCTGTAGCAATGGCAGACAACTTCCAATAGAATCTGTACTTATTGTCAAATCCAATGGGGTTTGCCTGAAATTGTCAAGGTTTATAGGCTGAAAATGACCAACTAAGATGCAGACAAACTGCCAGTGTGGTAATTCAGCACCTTGGGAAAACCTTGGGAAAACTTTGTTGGTCGGTATTGGCTCCCTGAAATATAATTAGTGGGGCATGTTACATGTATGGGGACTTGACAGACCTCCATAGTGTGGGAGGTCTGTTTGGCTTGTGTATGCGGTAGCCACCACATATTGGCAACAGTTTCAGATGAAATCATTCTGCATATATGCAACAGTAGTCTCCTGTGTATGGGGGCCTTTAAGGTGGCCACATACTGAGCGATATTATCGACCAATCACGGCCAGATTTTGCTTATCCTGAAAACAAAAACTTTATCCGACACCACACAATGATCGATACCCAGTATCGACTGATAACATTGCTATGTCTATGGTCACCTTTATTCATTTCCTATTTTAATCTTTTATTATTTTTCTCTTTGTTTGCACTTCTCTATTCTTATGAACTAGATTGTAAGCTCATTACCTCTTGTGGCAAAGCCCCAGCACTTCTATTTATATAATTTATATATTTATGTACTGAACTATCTATGTATTTATCCCCCTTGTATGACTTTATTGTATTTTAATACTGTACAGCGCTGCATCCCCGAGTGGCGCTACATAAATAAACATATACATACATACGTATAATCTGTATTGTTATAATGTACAGCCGTGTGTCCCAAGCGGCGCTATTAAAAAACATATACATACATACTGTATAATCTGTAATGTTATAATGTACAGGCTGCGTCCCCAAGTGGTGCTATATAAATAAACATATACATACATATGTTATCTGTATTGTTATAATGTACAGCGCGTGTCCCCAAGTGGCGCTATATAAATAAAATACATACATACTGTATAATCTGTATTGTTATAATGTACAGCGCTGTGTACCCAAGTGGCGCTATATAAATAAACATATACATACAACTGTATAATCTGTATTGTTATAATGTACAGCGTGTGTACCCAAGTGGCGCTATTATAAAAACATATACATACATACTGTATAATCTGTATTGTTATATGTACAGCGCTGTGTAACAAGTGGCGCTATATAAATAAACTATACATACATATGTATAATCTGTATTGTTATAATGTACAGCGCTGTGTCCCCAAGTGGTGCTATATAATAAACATATACATACATACTGGATAATTGTATGTTATAATGTACAGCACTGTGTACCAAGTGGCGCTATATAAATAAATATATAATACATACTGTATAATCTGTATTGTTATAATGTACAGCGCGTGTACCCAAGTGGTGCTAATAAATAAAACAACATACATACTGTATAATCTGTATTGTTATAATGTACAGTGCTGTGTCCCCAAGTGGCGCTATATAAATAAACATATACATACATACTGTATAATCTGTATTGTTATAATGTACAGCGCTGTATCCCCAAGTGGCGCTATATAAATAAACATATACATACATACTGTATAATCTGTATTCCAATGATGTGCAAGTGCTGCAAGCAGACCTAGATAGATTATCAATTTGGTTTTGTGTGCTTCATGCCCAACTCACACAAGACTGGTTACATATAAGATGCTCTAATGCACAGCTCACAACTAGGTACATTTAAATTTCACTCTTGCCCAGCTCACACATATAGGTACAAATAAGATGCCCTAATGCCTAGATCACACAGGTAGGTACATATAAGATGCCCTAATGCCTAGATCACAGAGGTAGGTACATATAAGATGCCCTAATGCCCAGCTCACACAGGTAGGTACATATAAGATGCTCTAATGCACAGCTCACAACATAGGTACATTTAAATTTCACTCTTGCCCAGCTCACACATATAGGAACATATAAGATGCCCTAATGCCTAGATCACACAGGTAGGTACATATAAGATGCCCTAATGCCTAGATCACAGAGGTAGGTACATATAACATGCCCTAATGCCCAGCTCACACAGGTAGGTACATATAAGATGCTCTTATGCCCAGCCCACACAGATAGATACATATAAGATTCCCTCATGCCCAGGTCACACAGATTGGCACATATAATTTGCACTCATGCCAGCCCTCACAAATAGTTAAATATAAGATTGCTTCATGCCCAACTCACACGGACCTGTACATTGAAATTGACCTTATGCCCAGTTCATTCAAACTGGTACATATAAGATGCCCTTATGCCCAGCCCACACAGATAAGTACATATAAACTGACCTCTGGCCAACTCACACAGATTGCTACATATAAGATGCCCTTATGCCCAGCCCACACAAATAGGTACATATAAGATGCTCTCATGTCCAGCCCACACAAATAGGTAAATTTAAGATGCCCTCATACCCATCTCAAACAGATTGGTACCTATCAGATACCCTCATGCTCAGCACACACAGATAGATACATATAAGATGCCCTCATGCCCAGCTCACCCAAACTCAGCACCACCCTCACAGATACTTACCATATGATAAGCAGAGCAGGGCCTGAATGGCTTCATGAAGGTGGCAGTTAGTAGCACATTTAAAAAAAACAGCGGTATTGCAAACTTGTGATACTGCAGGTTAATCATAAAAAACATTTGTGCATACAATACCATGCAGTACCAAAATACTGCAATGGTAACATGGTAACAGCAATTTAAGTTTAAAAAAAAGACATACGTCCATCCATTTCATCCTTTTTACCCTCCTCTTTAACGCTACCTAACAGTTGATCCAGAGGAAGGCAAAAATAAAAACCTTCCTGGCTTAAAACTGAAATCAGAAAATATCTCTGGATCAACCAGGACTACAGTTTAAGTATTAATACCAGTAATTCTCAATATTAAATAGTATCCCTGTACCAACCAGAACTACAGTATACGTATTAATACCAGTAATTCTCAATATTATATAGTATCCCTGTACCAACCAGAACTACAGTATATGTATTAATACCAGTAATTCTCAATATTATATAGTATACCTGTACCAACCAGAACTACAGTATACGTATTAATACCAGTAATTCTCAATATTATATAGTATCCCTGTACCAACCAGAACTACAGTATATGTATTAATACCAGTAATTCTCAATATTATATAGTATCCCCGTACCAACCAGAACTACAGTATGTATTAATACCAGTAATTCTCAATATTATATAGTATCCCCGTACCAACCAAAACTACAGTATGTATTAATACCAGTAATTCTCAATATTATATAGTATCCCCATATCAACCAGAACTATAGTATATGTATAAATACCAGTAATTCTCAATATTATATAGTATCCCCGTACCAACCAGAACTATAGTATATGTATTAATACCTGTAATTCTCAATATTATATAGTATCCCCGTACCAACCAGAACTATAGTATATGTATTAATACCAGTTATTCTCAATATTATATAGTATCCCTGTACCAACCAGAACTACAGTATATGTATTAATACCGGTAATTCTCAATATTATATAGTATCCCCGTACCAACCAGAACTGCAGTATATGTATTAATACCAGTAATTCTCAATATTATAAAGTATCCCTGTACCAAGCAGAACTACTGTATATGTATTAATACCAGTAATTATCAATATTATATAGTATCCCTGTACCAACCAGAACTACAGTATATGTATTTATACCAGTTATTCTCAATATTATATAGTATCCCTGTCCAACCAGAACTACAGTATATGTATTAATACCTGTAATTCTCAATATTATATAGTATCCCCTTACCAACCAGAACTACACTGTATTTATTAATAGCAGTAATTCTCAATATTATATAGTATCCTCGTACCAACCAGAACTGCAGTATATGTATTAATACCAGTAATTCTCAATATTATAGAGTATCCCTGTACCAACCAGAACTACAGAATATGTATCAATACCAGTAATTATCAATATTATATAGTATCCCTGTACCAACCAGAACTATAGTATATATATTAATACCTGTTTCTATAAGTGTAACTATTAAAGGGGAATGTTGGAGGGTATGTGTTTCTATAAGTGTAACTATTAAAGCGGACTGTAGGGGGGTATGTGTTTCTATAAATGTAACTATTAATGAGGGAATGTTGGAGGGTATGTGTTTCTATAAGTGTAACTATTAAAGGGGAATGTTGGAGGGTATGTGTTTCTATAAGTGTAATTATTAAAGGGGGTATGTTGGAAGGTATGTATTTCTATAAGTGTAACTATTAAAGGGGAATGTTGGAGGGTATGTGTTTCTATAGGTGTAACCATTAAATGGGAATATAGGAGGGAATACACTAAGGGAGTATTTTTAAAATGCAGTGTCTCAAAATAGCAATTCCGTGCCTTAACATGACCTTAAAATACCCTAAATGTGGAGAAATAATGTATAAGAATGATTATAATAAAGCCCCTCATATTCCCAGTCATTTAATTTTGATTAATGGCATCACTTTACAAACATTCTAGGGTTAAATTGACTGACTTACCGAAATATCACATATCCATTAGCTGTGTTTTTACTGATATGGGCTTCACACTGAATGTTACACACACTGGGTTACCAGATCAGTGAAACAGGTAGGGATACATATTAGCAACACATGCAGCATCACTGGTACAGCAAGCTTGGTTTAATAATGTAATAACAATTCCCATGCCTGATTGGTAAATGGGGGAGGGTTGAGTGGTGAAATCATATGACATGCTATGTGTAGTGGGTTGGGTGATGTGGTTAATTGGTAATTAATGGGGGTGTTTATTACTCACAGCTATAAAGGGCCCTTTCTTAGCTCAATGTTTCTTGTGATGGTTCCTGAATCTCCTTGTCTGGATTTCTGAAGGTAAAGTTTCTACATCTGATTGAAAGAAAAGTTGAGGCTTTATATTGTATTTTACAAAGCAAACTTACCCCCCACCCCAGAAACCTTCCGAGTTTGTACAGTGATAATGTTTGTGGTTTAAATTTGGCTATGAAAGTGATTCATTGTGTGTGACTGACCCTCACTTGTGTTTGTCTCTACACTGAACAGACTCTCTAGTGGTTCTACAACACGCGCCACCATGGTTGTCTATAAGGTAGAAATAACCACTGGCAGTGAATGGTTTGCTGGGACCATGGATTATATCTACGCTGCCCTCATTGGCTCTAATGGAGAAACCACCAAACAGAGACTGAATCACAGCGGTAGAGATTTCTGTACTGGATCGGTGAGTATTGTCCGGTAAGATGGACATGGTTAATAAATGTAATAATCGGGGTTACATTGATTGTAATTAACCAATTATTCTCACCCAACCATGCCCCATGTGTGTTTAATACATGTCCCTACATGTTTCATTGATCAGGCAACCCTAGAATGGCTAAAGGATTATTGTATGTAGTAATGATTTCTACCCAATAACTATGGATAGGATGGGGGTCATTCTCCCACATAGGTGATACATTTTAAATGGAAGAGGTGGAACCCCATACATGTGGTGTTGGATCGAACCAATCGGTAATTGGCTGTAGTACACATTGCTGTTTATTTCTAGCCCACGCTGTAACACTATTGGGTGTAAGGATTTGGAGGGGTTAGAGGTAAAGCTGGTAGATGATACTGTACCTAAAACTGGGTCCTTATCAAATACACTGGTTCTGTTGACAATGTTTTATCCATACTGTTGTGTGGTAAGTGTACATGGTATTAGAAAGCAGTTTAGAAATCCCTTTTTTCAAGACAAATTTTAAACTGAATCTTGTAGTCATTCACCTCATACAACATGTTCCTCCACATGGCCCATTATGTCCCCCCACTTTGTAGGGTCCATATTGGTTTATAACCAGTTTTGGAAGATTTCTCTCCTCCAGAAACTCGAAGAATTAATGGTAAGTTCCTTAATATTTTGGGCAGCACTGATGTCGTGCAGTGCTTAAGTCCTAGATACCAATCCTCCCTTGTAAGCTCTTCAGGGCAGGGCCTGATGTGAATTGTAAATTTGTAGTGCTATGTAAAATAAAATCCGTACCCTTACTATTCAGCCCTTAAAAGTTCATCTGAGTAACTTACAACACTCAGTCTGTCCTAAACTTCAGGTCACCAGTAGTGCCCAGACACTGTCCATGAGATGCCTTTCAGGATTCCTTCCCTTGGGAATTGCCCCTGATAGGGGGTAGGGACTGATATTTATTGACCATTATAGGGTTCAGATATACATTGTCTTGGGCACAGTGTTTGCCTATATGAGTATCTGCATGTGACTTTATTTAGGCTCCATTCACATGAATGATTTAGTAGAAAAGATTCAAAAGGAATAATCAACAAACTTACCTTTTTTTTTTACAGCTTAGATGAATTTGAAGTGTTTATTCTTAACCTTGGAGGCAGTTATATGGGCTGTATCTGTTTTTACCCAGTGTGCGTGGGTTACCTAGTAACTGGTTAATTTCAGGGAGGCGTTCTCTAGTTTGTAATAGGCGACTTAAAATTATTCCCCCATATTGTATAACTGTAGACCAACTCGTGTGGGTTAGTGTCTTTTAGACTCATTCCCCATGTTCCATTTTGTCAGGTGGATGAGTATGACATCAGCAGTGACATAGATCTTGGGACCATCCAGCTGATTCGACTGTACAAGGAGCGGTACCTTTGCTTCCCAGAGGACGCCTGGTTCTGTAACTCCATTAAAGTGACCTGTCCCAATGGAGATTTCTATGAATTCCCATTTTATCGGTGGATTTCACACTTTGGGACCATTGAAATTCAGCAGGGAAAAGGTAAGTTTATATGGTTGGTTACCCTAAAATGGGGCATAGTATTCCCTGAAGGACCCACATGAGGGTGACTGGGTGGAGTCTGGTGGGTAGATATGTTCATGGACATTGGCTGTAGGGATTTAACACTATAAAAACTATGGGAAGCTGTAAGGCTGGTCCTATCAATGGACAGATTTGGGCTTCTTAAGCCTCCTGAAGATGGCTAACCCAGCATTTTCAATGTGGTGAAGGAGCCCTGTGGGAATAGACCCCAATGTAAGGATCTATAGCTATATCACCTGTGCCGTTTATCCTTTCTATTAACGGATACCTGGCCATATAGTCACCATGTGCCCTATGATAACCTGTGTGAGGAACATTGAAGGAGCAGTAATAAAGGGAAGCTTTTGTTGTGGGGTGGAGGGTTTATAAATGTTCGCGTGGTGGGATCCTTTGGTTAGCACTGATGCCTTGCAGAGCTGAAGTTCTGAGTTCAAATCCACCCTTGGACACATCCCATGTTCTTCCTTCCCTTGGTCCAGGTATGATATTGACAAACGGCACCAGTCCCATAATAAAGGAACAGAGGGAGTGTGAGCTGGAGGCAAAGCGGAAAACCCACAGGTGAGTGGCTGTAGGTGACTATGAATATGGACAGATCTGTGATACATTGGGGTTTCTCCACCACATCAGGAACCCTGATTCTAACTGCCCAGTCAGTGAATCCTCTTTCAGATGTTCAGGGAATTCTAAAGGGATTGTCCCAAAGAACAAGACACTGATTTCCATTGTCTATAGTGGATTCATTCTGAAATATGTGAAATACAATGAGTCTGAATATTTAATTGCCCTACAAATATGGATTCCCCATAGTCTGTACGACAGGCCATTTCCAGATTAAACCTGCTTTTAGGTCTTCTCGCTTTATTTAAATGTTTCTGGAACATGGATTCCTGGCTTGGCATTCCCTGTATCTGATTTGTCACTTGCTTCATTGTCTTTAAGGAATCTAGGGACTAGTGATTTGCTATAGCAGTTTAGGATGGAGCTTGTGCCAAACTAATGCTTGGTAGATGGACCATGTAAATGCATAAACACAATCACTTTGTCCATTGCTTCCTTTTTGTCTTTTCTTGCTCAGCTGGAAGACTTATGCCAGTGGTGCTCCTCGCTGTATAAATGTGGATAATGTCCTACAGCTGCCTCCTAATGATCAGTTCACCTTCATGAAAACCGTTCACTTTGGTTATGACCTCTTGTCCAGGTATTGTTCATAGACCTGTATCTGTATGCGCGTAATGTGGATGTTTAGCTTAAAACAAAATGACCTTTAAATTGAAATGGCTTACCACCTGTGTTCTAGTAGAATTACTGTCCAGTGATACAGCTGGGTGTAGTCAAGCACTAGTTATTTCTAATCCCTGCCCTCCTCCAAAAGTCACTGGCACACATGTTCAGTGCTTCACCCATCCAAAGGGATATAAACGGACAATTTGACCAAGGGTAAGTTATTGATGAAAGTAATTTCTGGACATGATACAGTAACTCAGCCAGGTGTGAAATTGAAGGCAAGAGTTTACCCACATTCCATGTAAGTACAAATTTTGCATTGGAATAACCTGCTTGACATTACTTTAGCCAACCCATTTGCAATTAGTAAATCTGCCTTTTATAGTTCCTCTACTTGACTAGTCTTAATAGCATCTCCACCTTTCCCATCTACTAATCGGATCTCTTTACTTGTATTTCTCCTCTAGCGACATTGGAATTAAACTCAAAGGATACATGGACTGCAAGGAGACCTGGAAAGACCTAAATGACATCAGGAGAGTCTTTTGCCTTAAACGAACGGCTAATTCAGGTCTAGTTGCATTTCTGTAACTTCTAGAAATTCTTTTGAATGATAATATTGAAATGGAACTTTAAGTAGTATGCCAGCTTAAGGCTGGGTACACACCAGCAGATATTTTTGACCGACCGATTCATGGCACTTTCAGTGGGTCGGCCCAAAATATTGACTAGTGTGGGGCAACCGACATTTGTCCGGATCGAACGCCTCAGAAAATTCCGATCGGTTGTGCTGTTCCCTATGTGATCGTTTGTAAATTCGTAGTGAGCGCTCGGTAGGGACAAATAGTCCAGCCGTGTACCCAGCCTTAGAATGAACAGGGGCCCTATCACATAAAAACAATTGTCTTGCTGAAGTAATGCAGACGTATGAGGAAACCTGGTCCATGCTATAGAAGAAGGTCCTATCCAGTTGTGGGGTGGGGCTGTTTAATTATATATCATCCACCATTGAGGGTCATCGGGTTCTCTTGTAACATTGAACAGATCTGGTGGCTGAGCTGTGGAAGAAGGATTCTTTCTTTGGGTACCAATATCTCAATGGCGTGAACCCTGTGATGATCAAGAAATGTCAGAAAATCCCAGAGAATTTCCCAGTCACTCAGGACATGGTTTCTTCTTCTCTGGGATCCGCCACAAATCTCCAGAAGGAAATGCAGGTGAGGTTTCTTGTGATAAAATCCTGGTTCTCTGTATGGACCAATAGGACTCGTACTGCACCCTGAGCTGATATTACCTGAAGTCCTACCCTATCCGGCTTCTTGTAATTGCTCTGTACAGTACTTTATGACGGTGTATCTCTTGCTGTAAAATGGTCTTGCTCCTTGACCAGTTTTGCATCTTATCCCTGGCCTTGTTAATGACCCCTATATCTATCTACAGAATGGAAACCTCTTCCTAGCAGATTACAAGATCCTTGAGGGGATTCCTACCAATGTGATTAATGGAGAGAAGCAATACCTTTCCGCCCCCCTGTGTCTGCTCTGGCAGTCATCTTACAATGAGATTCTTCCAATTGCAATCCAGGTACTGATTAACTTGTCGCCATGGATGATCTATATATATATATATATATATATTAATTTTGTGCTGGACATTTACATTAAAAATTTGTAAACAGATGACTGCTAGATACCAAGTAGGGCCTTGCTTACAATTATATATATATATATATTTTTTTAACTTGCCAATAGAAATATATTCTTGCTCTCACTTGTTCCTACATGTGATGGACCTATATTTATATATGAATTTCTTGAATGGGTGAAATGTTCACCCTATTTCAGATGAATATCTTTGTACATAGAATACAGTGAGCATCTTATTCTCCAGATAAACCAAACCCCCGGGGAGAAGAACCCAATCTTTCTTCCCTCTGACCCTGAGTGGGACTGGACATTGGCCAAGACTTGGGTACGAAATGCTGAATTTCAGGTCCATGAAGTGATCACACATTTACTTCACACACATCTGTTTGCTGAGGTCTTTAATATGGCGACCACCAGAAATCTACCAATGGGACATCCCATCTACAAGGTAAGAGATCATTACACCCTTATATTTATTCTTAATAAGTCATTTACTGATTATTGTAGTGTAGGGTTCACACAGTAATAACCATGGGGAATTGATTGTAAATTATTAAGCTTTCTCTGTAGCTGATGGAATAACCTTCTCTTAATGTCCAGCTCCTTATTCCACATCTTCGTTTCACTTTGGAGATCAATACACTTGCCAGGAAACAGCTTATTGGCTCTGGAGGACTCTTCGATCAGGTGAGGATTTGTTCACTGATGCTGTACAGTCTATACTGTAGGTGTTACTACATAACACACTATCCCAGTATTAATCTCTTGTTGTGGACCCTCTTAAATCAAAACGTCTCCTTTCTCTCTGGTGTAAAAAACAACGTTGGTGTTTGCATTTGATATGTATAAGGTTCCTTTACATCCATCTTGCTATTTACTACATGGAAGTTCAGTCCTGGAAGGATCTTTGCTGGTTTTCCTTCAAAGATTGGAAGAACCCACCAAAGAATCTCTAGTGAATGATCTAAAATGTCATTCTTACCCTTGAGCTGTATTTGTTACCAGGCTGTGGTCACCGGGAATGGGGGTGTCCCTGCGCTAATGGCAAAGGCAATGAAGAGTCTGACCTACAGTTCCCTCTGTCTGCCGGATGACCTTGAAGACCGAGGAGTCCAGTCTGTTCCAAATTATTACTACAGAGATGATGGGATAAAGATCTGGAATGCGATGGAGAGGTGGGGGAATCGCTAATGGTTTTTTGTTTTTTCTTTCAAAACATTTGTTGACCTAAACGCTAGACAGTAATGTTAAGAGCCATTTAAAGCAGGTGCAGAATTTTTTTTTTTGTACAGCAGAATATTCTGGTCCAATAAAAATACAACACAGAGTAAAGATCAGTGTTGCAGATTTCCAATCATGAGGACTAAGTGGTGCTGTGCAAGGATAGCATTATCAAAGTCCATATACAAGTTCAAACTGTTCCTTACTACCTGTTCTCAGTCTCCGTCGTTCTATAAATGTATTGTCTGTTGGAAGCCTTTGTATCAGATTTGGATTGTTGGTGCTCAATTACTCATTTTATACAAATCGCTCCCAGGCTTGTATAACTCAACCATTTCCCTCTAAGTGAATGAGCAATGTTGCACTAGGTGTATCACAGGAATTTGAGTCAACCCTGGGTGACGTGGAATAACTTTTTTTTTTTTTTTTTTTTTTTTTTTTTTTTTTAAAAACCCTTAAGGTTTCATTAAATGAATGGAATCTTGAGTTTTTGAAGACTGTTTGCTTATTTATAGGGAAAATTCATACTTTTCAAGGAAACTGACTGCATCCTTATGCTGCATGTTTTTGTCAATACAGACATGGGTTGTGATGCAGTTTAGCTAGAAAATGGCTCATTCTACAATGGGGGTATTGGCTAGAACATATGGCCACTACAGGGGACACTTTGTTCATAGTTTTTATTGGTATTTGGAAAGAGTATTAAGAATTCAGATTTTTCACAATTATATGGGGGGGTATAGGATCCAAGTGGTTCTTGGACGTAGGATCAGTTTTAACAAATGCTCGGCCTTAACTTGGTAAACTTCTGATATTGCTGGTAATTTTAGGACCAATCTCTAAACGGCATTAAAGAGTAACTGGTCCAAAAATGACTTTGGTAAATTGATAGGAATTGCTCTCCTGAGTTTTTGCAATTTATTTTCATTGTTTATTTTACATAGTTTTGAAGATATTTACATTTTTTGTGTGATATGGCAGCAACTTCACCAGGTCCCCTGCGCTTCCTGCTCTGAAACCTGTCAATTTGCCCTGTGTCGTCTCCCCTTTGCAGCCCCCCCTTGTCCCTCCCACTCATGGACCCCATGGTCCCTCCAGTTGCAGGCCCCACTCATGGGTGCCTAAGCCCCACCCACTTTCAGGTGCTGTGGGCCACTGACCCCCCTCACCCCCCCGAAAACTCTGTGGAAACAGCCTCTTCAGGCAGAGTGAGAACTCTTTTCACATAGTAAGAGAAGGGACTCTCACACAGCAGAGAGGAGGAGGGCCTTCCTGTCTCCCTCACACACTGAGGGAGTCTGAAGATGTGCTCACGGGCGGCACTGTGCAGGAGAAGCCTTAAGGAATGTCACATGTCGGCCTCCCACCCATTCACTTTCTGGTCAGTCACTTCTTTATATCTTGGGCTGTGGAGCACATAGAGAGGTGGTTGACGGCTCATTTAAAGGTAGGAAACTGGCCTTTCATTTAAACTCAACTCGTTTGGAGACCACAGTTCCCCTTTAAGATTGGTTTATAACAATTGTAAATTGTTCATTGAGGGTACATGAGGAGTTTATACAGTTACAATAATGGAGATGGATGATAATGTCCTCTTTGTAGTGTGTTGGTTAAAAGGCTAATAAGAGAATATTGTGATTTGTTTCTTTTTTTTTTCTCACCTATTCCCCACAGATACGTGTCTGATATTGTCCATTATTACTATGAGAGCGATGAGGCTGTTGCCAATGACCCTGAACTCCAGACCTGGGTGGCTGAGATCTTCCAAGAAGGTTTCCTGTCCAATAAGAACTCTGGTATGGTCTCTAGCTTTGGATATTAAGTAACAACCCTGTTTGTGCAGGAAACTGACATCTGAACACTACCATAGAGCTCAATACTAAGGGCTAGGCCACACTGCTGCATTTTTTTTGTGCGCTTGAGTTTTTTCAGACCATTGAAAACGTGCATTGCGATTTGCCGTCCGCATTTTCAATCACATGCAATTTCCTATATCTAATGAAGAAATCCCATGCGATTCAGTTTGCGGTGTGGCCGTTCCCTTAATGTCCATTCCAAAAGATCACTGGTCTCTGCACTAGTATTGGATTTTATTTGGTGTAAGCCCATTGCATTGAAGTTATTGTAAATTTGAATCTGATTGAGGAATTTCATTGTGGCCACAGGAATCCCATCATCCTTTGCAACCCGGGTGGAGGCGACTAAATACTTGACCATGGTGATCTTTGCATGTTCTGCCCAGCACACTGCTGTGAACAATGGGCAGGTGAGTCTACAGGGCTTATAGGTCTGCACAGAAATGTTTTTCCTTGGACAAATAGTGGAATTTTTTTAATTCACAAAACACAAGGCCCACCACCAAGCTCCCCTGGTATCTACTATAATCCAATCCATGCAGGGAGGGGACCCCCATGAATTGTACTATGTGTTTGATAAAGCACTATTACTGGATGTTAAACCTGATCTAAACTTAATGTGTAGAATCATATGCAAATTTCCATAGAATGACCTTGGTTTTTACCATATACAGAATTTAGTTGGTGGTTCAGTGATGAAGCCAGACTAAGATTTCATTTACATCTGTGCTTCTTCTGTACAACTTAGATGTAGCAGATGTCATGGTACCATTGTAATATGAATGAGACCATTGGATAGAATTAAATAGTTCAAATTCAGGGTATGGTGTGTGTATAACATGGTGCTGAAGGTTAAACCTATTGTAGGTTTGTCACAGTTGAGAGACTGATGTCCCATAACTCCATTGCCCCATCTGGGCCCAATATTCAGCATTTCATAATGGATGCAGGCACTGAAATCTGGCAAGTAAAATGGCTGCCAAGGGATCCTATATTTATCCTTTTATTCATACCTAGAATTATGGGCTGTATACAGATGGTTTAGTTGTGAGGTTGCACACATCTGATGTGCTTAGTCCCATATCCTACTGTAATCTCAATTTTCTTTTTGGCCGTTGTTGTTCTCCAGTTCGATTTCTTTGCCTGGATGCCGAATAGTCCAACCACCATGAGGAAACCTCCTCCTGCCACTAAGGGCACCACAACCTACCAGAGCTTCCTGGAAACATTACCAGCCGTCAACACAACCGCAACTGCCATGGGCACAGTGGCTGTTCTCAGTTTCGATCCACTTGATCCAGTGAGTACTTGTTGGGTATCAAACATACAATCCTGGTCTAAATCATTGACCGCAGATGAAAATGATTGACTTCAATTTTTTTTTTTTCTTTTTAAGGAAAATTTTTGGGTAAAACAAATTAATTGCCTTAAACCGGGTTGGAGTAACTATTTGGCACATGCCTGGGGGCAGCTGCTAATGTTGGCAATTTTTTAAAAAGCGAAATGAGTTTGTAGTTAAAACTTTACTAACTTTCCCTTAAGGATAAAATTGGCCATGGTTTGAGGGTGGGGCCTATAAGGAGTAGGGGTTGAGGGTGCCAGATTTTGTGCCCAAAGGCTTCTTAGATGCAAACCTGGCCTCAAAATGAGATTATTTACTCCTAAAACACATGCATGACCATGGCATAGAAAACCCATTGTCCATCTGCAACTCCTAGTGAAAGGTCACATTATCCTGCAGAAACCTAAAATTCCCTTCACCATAAACCCCATTCTATCTGTACAATGATGGGGTCCTCACGTGGAGTATTGGGCTAATGGTTGGCTACAATGTTCGTGCCCTATAACTGCCAGCACTAAATACATTGACGGCCTTAAGGGAAACAACCTAGAACTGTAGCCCAAACACTGGGTCTGGGTCCTAGTCGATACACTTCATCCAGCTATACTGCGAGAATAGACTTTCCAGAGATGAAGTCTATAAAATAACTATCCAGATGGCAACTCTGCTTCCCATACTCCCATTTCTGGTTCTATTTTAAACCTTTTACCTTTTTTTTTGTATTTTCATGTCTTTACTTTGAGATTCATTCATGGTTTCATTTCAGAGACCAGTGGGATGTTACAGAAATTCCCACTTTACAGAGGATGCACCAAAGAAATTCATTCAAGAATTCAAAGAGAAGATATCTGAGATTTCCAAACATATTAACGAGAGGAACGAGATCATGAAACTAACATACAAGTATCTGGATCCAAATACCATGAATTGCAGTGTGTCTATATAATCTAATGGAGTCATGTCCTTTTCGTCTCTGCTTTAATATGTCCATGTGCTCCATAATAAATATGCCCAATTCAATCTTGCACACGTGGTTTTATATTGTATGTACTACAGTGTTTATCAAATTACCTGCACATCAGATCTGTGGGGTTCGGTTGGATCACCTGGACTTAAGGTGTGTGTACAAACGTGTAGGTGCCAACCTGCAACGCACAATGTGTACAAACGGCTGTTTTTAGGCCATCGTGCAGTGTATGGGCACTGAAACGGCCACTCTTTCAAAGATTCAGTCGGTCAATGATCCCTGACCAAACGGGTAAATTGCACAAATTGCTGTTCGTACACATCATGGGCCGGCACCCACAAGTGTGTACAAACCTTTATAGTTTAAAACTTGAAGACACTTTGCAAGTCAATAGACTTTCTCAATTCAGATTTCTAAACTGAAATGTCTTAAAGATCTGGTTAAAGTCCAGTGGATTTTTATCAATAGCTGAATACCACAGCTATACCACAACCTGCATTTCCTTTGGTCTTTAAGTTACAGTAATGCATTGTTTTTTGTGGTTAGTTAAGGAGGGACTAGTTAGCTTAAACACTAACTTCTGAACTTACCAAAGGAAGCCGTATCTTATTAGGTTAAGCCACTATAATAGGTCTGGTATTCAGAACACAAGTAACAGACATTCTAAACTCTCTGCAAATTGTTTGTTTCTTAGATCTCCAGATCTGATCAAATCCCTACAGTAACACTAGACCCTTGTTTTATTCAGGGAAAGTTCTGCACAGAGGGAAAGATGATTGTAAAGCTGAGTACACACTTGCACAATCTTGCTGATTCTGTCTGATTTTCTAACTTTTGTGCTACTCCCTATCTAAAGCACTGGCTTTACATAAGGGCCATGGTAAAATGCTACAAGGCTTGTCTTCTCATTGGTCAGAGTAGCCAACTGAATGTAGGAGACTAAACCAAGTATTGCAAAAGATGGAAGGAGAACCCAGTGGTGAGGACCTGGCAGTTAGATGGGTACTAACAATCCAGTTGACTGTCGAAAGGGAATATAGTTTGTCCTTGGAAGGGTATGTACATTGAGGCTGGTAATTTGCCCAATAGACTGATGCAACTGATGGTTTGGCCGATAAAGTCCTAGCATCTTATTGCTGACAAAGTTTTGACCCCTGTTTTAATAAATTGGGTCTGAAGCTTAACTGTGCTAATTGGAGATAATACATATGTGCAATTCATCCCAATCGAAACATCAACGGTAAAACTAACTGATCAACTGAATTCTGATTGGTTTATCAGTAGGTAGTGCAGGGGAGCTCAACCTGGCCCAGATTGTGAGCTGCACTAGTGGCATCCCAGCGAGTAACCGGGGAACTTTGGTTCAGCAGGCCATGAATTTTAATGAATGGGTAGGGAATTAATGTGGTAGTCAGTCATGAACTTTATGTCCTAGTCAACCTGTGTGCCAGGCCTTTAATGCTAAAAACATCCAGTCTGTAGCTTGTCACAATACTATTTAATGCCAGGGCAGATTGTATCCTACATAGAAAAAAAAAAATTGTCCCTGAGATCACATTTCACCAAAAGCATGGAAACTTTTACATAAAGCTCTAACTCTTCCTGCATATAAGAATAGTCTGAATAATGCTGCATTCCTAATTCCTTGTACTGTTAAACCAAGGATATTAGAGTACTCAATGGATCTGCATTCATGTTTAACACTACCTCATACAGAACTCTTACTAATATAAAAAAAGATTCAAAAAGTAATACAAAAACTTATGGGTTCTTGTGCTCAAAAATATTAATTTTCTGTACATCTAAGTGAGTGGAAGCTGCCATATTGTTTCCCTTTAACAGTACTGTATAAAGGTAGGCTGCTTTTGTGTACAGAACATTCCTTCTCTGTATATTTATACATATGGGTGGGAGCTGCCATATTGTTTCCCTTAGACAGAGTATGAGGGTTTAGCTTATTGTGTGTACAGAAAATTCCTTCTCTGTATATTTATATGTATGCTTGTGAACGTTCTCATTCATCCAGGTCATGGTATATCTGTTGTATTCAGTTAGATCAACTGGACTTGCTAACAGATTTTCTTACAAGTCATTCTAAATTGAGAAAGCCAGTCGGATGACTAGTGAAGCGTCTTCAAGAACTACCAGTTGATCTAACTGAATACAACAGATATTTATACATATGGGTGGGAGCTGCCATGTTGTTTAACTTAGACAGTACAGTATGAGGTTATAGCCTATTGTATGTACAGAACATTCCTTCTCTGTATATTTATACATATTGGTGGGAGCTGCCATATTGTTTCCCTTGTACAGTATGAGGGTATAGCTTGTGTGTATAGAACATTCCTTCTCTGTATATATAAATACATATGGGTGGGAGCTGTCATGTTTCCCTTAGACAGTACAGTATGAGGGTATAGCTTATTGTATGTACAGAATATTCCTTCTCTGTATATTTATACATATGGGTGGGAGCTGCCATAGTGTTTCCCTTAGACAGTACAGTATGAGGGTATAGCTTATTGTGTGTACAGAACATTCCTTCTCTGTATATTTATATTTATACATATGGGTGGGAGCTGCCATATTGTTTCCCTTAGACAGTACAGTATGAGGGTATAGCTTATTGTGTGTACAGAACATTCCTTCTCTGTATATTTATACATATGGGTGGGAGCTGCCATGTTATTTACCTTAGACAGTACAGTATGAGGGTATAGCTTACTGTGTGTACAGAACATTCCTTCTCTGTATATTTATATTTATACATATGGGTGGGAGCTGCCATATTTCTGCTGGCTCACTAAATTGCTACGGATTATATCTGTTGGTTGAAAGATAAAATGCAAAGAGAGCTTTAGATATGGATCCACACTAATCAGGATCCTGTATATAGCAGTAATGCTGTACACAGGCACCAGACCAGGGAGGGCGCACAGCAATAAAACTTGGAAACGTGCAAATGTGGTGTTTATTGCTGTGGTGTGCAAAATCCCCCAGGCAGCAAGGCAGGAAAATGGCTCAGTTACAGCACATTTTGCAATTTGGTAAGAGTTAATTGTGCGCCTATATACACATACAATTTTACTTACCCAACGAGTGCTCCCGCAACGTTTGACCGATCCTGCCGGAACCGCCTCTCCCGTTCCTCTATGCGACTGCAAAATGAATGGGTTTTGCGATCGTCTGTTGGTCACATAGAAGAACAGGAGAGGCGGTTCCGGCAGCATTGGCCGAACGTCGCGGGAGCACTCTGTCGGGTAAGTAAAATTGTATATATGTGTTGCCACCTTAAGACTACTGGGACACAGTGTAGTACAAAGATAGCTAAAGATGCCTCTATTTTGTAACACTCTTTGCACAGCTATAACAATTAAGTTATTGGAATCACTTTACCAATGTATATTACTTTTTATAGTGTAAATAAATAAATCAACACCAAATTTATATATTCCACGCTATATCAAGTAAAAATGCAGATCTAAAGAGGTTAAAATAGCATTCATTTATATCACATTGAAACCCAAACCCGAAACAATCAAACGAAAGTTAAAACAGAGATCTAACATATAATCTGAATATCCTATAGATACTAACACTGATTGGGGTGCAACAATACCTGCTGGCAGGGTGCGATAGTATTGAGCTCAGATAAAAAGGATAAATTGCCTGAATTAAATAGGAAGGAACAGCTACTTAAAACCGTAGATATGTACATACATGTGCTATCCTTGTATTGATAGAACGTAGCAGCAGAGTATCAATAAGTCTCAGTAGGCAATAATAAACCCAAGTGACTATGGTTATTCTCTGTTCAATTACTACAAAATTTCAGTATCTTGCTGTCCATTCACTGCAGTGAGTTAACATTATATAAATCTCCTGTTGGCAAGGGGAAAAAGTGCCATACGACACCTGTTTATCGTAATTTCAGAGGCTTGTTTTGTGGCCGTGCAGACTCTTAAGCTAGGTACACACCTAGCAATTTTTCCTCCTGACTGACCGTTCGATACTTTCGAACGGTCGGTCAGGAGGAAGGACTGTCGGTCGCTGCAAAAGCAGCCACGTCCGACAGTTACCGCAAACGATTGTGCGGTCCGTAGAGGACCGCACGATCGGACGAGGTTTTCCACCATGTCCGATTCAGACAAACTGTCGGTCGGACATGGCCGCATTCAGATGCGATAATTTCGGTCCGATCGACCGAAGAGGTGAGTAAGACTGCCGTAATTTTATAATTGCCGCACTTCTATGCAGTAGCGCTCCGATTATAACTTTATTATCCTACAGGTGGCCCCATAGAAAAGACCTAGGGGGGTAGATTATATATTTATTATACATTATTATATTTTATTGCACATTATATATTATAAATGATCAAATATTGTAATACATTTTATATATATTTATAAATGTTATATGTTATTATATATCACCACTCTTTGCACTGGGACATTACACACCACGCAAGCGCCTGCTGAATTTCCCGCCTTTTCACGTTCGCCCCGCCTCCCTGTCTCACGTGATCCTGGTCCCTCCCCGCGCGGCGGACTGGTGACGTGTAGTTCTGTCAAGGCGGAGGGCGGGGCTATCGCTGGGTGACTGTGATGGAGAGAGACTGACTGGGATGTGGCCTGTGTAGGATCCGGACTGGGGGTGGGAGCAGCGCGGCTCTGACTGGTATAGGATGGGACCGACCGACCGCTCTACCAGGATACCGCACAACGTATAGACAATCATCCTTACCGACATGGAGCTCTGGCACCGGACTGTCCTGTGCTTTATCTGTGTCTCCTTCCTGCAGCACGGACAAGGGGACAAACACACCAGCACTCAGCAAGAGGACCCCATACTGACCGGTAAGTCACTCACCCCGGGGGATCATGGGAAATCCTCATCCCACGGGATCATGGGAAATCCTCCACCCAGGGGGATCATGGGAAATCCACTTACTGAGACCTCACACCCCCCAATCAGTAACCAAGAAACCAGTCCCAGGGATCTGTCAGAGCGGGTCAGTACCGGTAACTAGTCCCAGGGATCTGTCAGATGGGGTCAGTACTGGGAACCAGTCCCAGGGATCTGTCAGAGCGGGGTCAGTACCGGTAACTAGTCCCAGGGATCTGTCAGATGGGGTCAGTACTGGGAAATAGTCCCAGGGATCTGTCAGATGGGGTCAGTACCGAGAACCAGTCCCAGGGATCTGTCAGAGCGGGGTCAGTACTGGGAACCAGTCCTAGGGATCTGTCAGATGGGGTCAGTACCGGTAACTAGTCCCAGGGATCTGTCAGATGGGGTCAGTACCGGGAACCAACCCCAGGGATCTGTCAGATGGGGCCAGTACTGAGAACCAGTCCCAGGGATCTGTCAGATGGGGTCAGTACCGGGAACCAGTCCCAGGGATCTGTCAGATGGGGTCAGTACCGGGAACCAGTCCCAGGGATCTGTCAGATGGGGTCAGTACTGGTAACCAGTCCCAGGGATCTGTCAGATGGGGTCAGTACCGGGAAGTCCCGGGGATCTGTCAGATGGGGTCAGTACCGGGAACCAGTCCCAGGGATCTGTCAGATGGGGTCAGTACCGGGAACCAGTCCCAGGGATCTGTCAGATGGGGTCAGTACCGGGAACCAGTCCCAGGGATCTGTCTGGGACTGGTTCCGTACTTGACCCCATCTGACAGATCCCTGGGACTGGTTCTCATTACTGGCCCCATCGTACAGATCCCTGGGGTTGGTTCCCGGTACTGACCCCATCTGACAGATCCCTGGATGGTTCCCGTACTGACACAATCTGACAGATCCCTGGAACTGGTTTCCCGGTACTGACCCCATCTGACAGATCCCTGGGACTGGTTCCCAGTACTGACACCATCTGACAGATCCCTTGGGCTGGATTCCGGTACTGACCCCATCTGACAGATCCCTGGGATTGGTTCCCGGTACTGACCCCATCTGACAGATCCCTGGGACTGGTTCCCAGTACTGACACCATCTGACAGATCCCTGGTGTTGGTTCCCAGTACTGACCCCATCTGACAGATCCCTGGACTGGTTCTCAGTACTGGCCCCATCTGACAGATCCCTGGGGTTGGTTCCCTGGTACTGACCCCATCTGACAGATCCCTGGGACTGGTTCCCAGTACTGCCCCACCTATCTGACAGATCCCTGGACTGGTCCGGTACTGACCCCATCTGACAGATCCCTGGGACTAGTTACCGATACTGACCCCATCTGACAGATCCATGGGGCTGGTTTCCGGAACTGACCCCATCTGATAGATCCCTGGGGTTGGTTCCCGGTACTGACCCCATCTGACAGATCCCTGGGACTGGTTCCCAGTACTGACCCCATCTGACAGATCCCTGGGACTAGTTACCGATACTGACCCCATCTGACAGATCCCTGGACTAGTTCCCGAACTGACCCCATCTGACAGATCCCTGGGACTAGTTACCGGTACTGACCCCATCTGACAGATCCCTGGACAGTTACCGTACTGACCCCATCTGACAGATCCTTGGACTAGTTACCGGTACTGACCCCATCTACAGATCCCTTGGACTAGTTTACCGGTACTGACCCCTCGCAAGATCCCTAGGACTGGTTCCCAGTACTGACCCCGCTCTGACAGATCCCTGGGACTGGTTCTCGTACTGACCCCATCTGACAGATCCCTGGGACTGGTTCCCAGTACTGACCCCATCTGACAGATCCGGGGACTATTTACCGGTACTGACCCCATCTGACAGATCCTGGACTAGTACCGATACGGACCCCATCTGAACGATCCCTGGGACTAGTTACCAGTACTGACCCCATCTGACAGATCCCTGGGACTGGTTCCCAGTACTGACCCCGCTCTGACAGATCCCTGGGACTGGTTCTCGGTACTGACCCATCTGACAGATCCCTGGACTAGTTTACCTATACTACCCCATCTGACAGATCCCTGGACTAGTACCGGTACTGACCCCATCTGACAGATCCCTACTGGGACAGTTACCGGTACTGACCCCATCTGCAGATCCAGGACTGGTTCCCAGTACTGACCCCCGCTCTGACAGATCCCTGTGACTGGTTCTCGTACTGACCCCTCTGACAGATCCCTGGGACTAGTTACCGGTACTGGACCCCATCTGACAGATCCCTAGGACTGGTTTCCCAGTACTGACCCCGCTCTGACAGATCCCTGGGACTGGTTCTCGGTACTGACCCCATCTGACAGATCCCGGACTATTACCGGTACGACCCCATCTGACAGATCCCTGGGACTGGTCCCCAGTACTGACCCCATCTGACAAATCCCTGGGACTAGTTACCGGTACGGACCCCTCTACAGATCCCTGGGACTGGTTCCCAGTACTGACCCCGCTCTGACAGATCCCTGGGACTGGTTCTCGGTACTGACCCCATCTGACAGATCCCTGGGACTGGTTCCCAGTACTGACCCCATCTGACAGATCCCTGGGACTAGTTACCGGTACTGACCCCATCTGACAGATCCCTGGGACTGGTTCCCAGTACTGACCCCATCTGACAGATCCCTGGGACTAGTTACCGGTACGACCCGCTCTGACAGATCCCTGGGACTGGTTTCTTGGTTACTGATTGGGGGGTGTAGGTCTCAGTAAGGGGGATTTCCCCATGATCCCCCTGGGTGGAGGATTTCCCATGATCCCGTGGGATGAGGATTTCCCATGATCCCCCGGGTGAGTGACTTACCGGTCAGTATGGGGTCCTCTTGCTGAGTGCTGGTGTGTTTTGTCCCCTTGTCCGTGCTGCAGGAAGGAGACACATATAAGCACAGGACAGTCCGGTGCCAAGCTCCATGTCGGTAAGGATGATTGTCTATACGTTGTGCGGTATCCTGGTAGAGCGGCGGTCGGTCCCATCCTATACCAGTCAGAGCCGCGCTGCTCCCCACCCAGTCCGATCCTACACAGGCCACATCCCAGTCAGTCTCTCTCCATCACAGTCACCCAGCGATAGCCCCCCCTCCGCTTGACAGAACTACACGTCACCAGTCCGCCGCGCGGGGAGGGACCAGGATCACGTGAGACAGGGGCGGGGCGAACGTGAAAAGCGGAAATTCAGCAGGCGCTTGCGTGGTGTGTAATGTCCAGTGCAAAGAGTGGTGATATATAATAACATATAACATTTATAAATATATATAAATGTATTACAATATTTGATCATTTATAATATATAATGTGCAATAAATATATAATGTATAATAAATATTAATCTACCCCCTAGGTCTTTCTATGGGGCCACTGTAGATCATAAAGTTATAATCGAGCGCTACTGCTAGAAGTGCGGCAATTATAAAAATTACGGCAGTCTTACTCACCTCTTCGGTCGATCGGACCGAAATTATCGCATCTGAATGCGGCCATGTCCGACCGACACGTTTGTCTGAATCGGACATGGTGAAAACCTCGTCCGATCGTGCGTCCCTACGGACCGCACAATCGTTTGTCGGTAACTGTCGGACGTGGCTGCTTTTGCAGCGCCCGACAGTCCTTCCTCCTGACCGACCGTTCGAAAGTATCGAACGGTCAGTCAGGAGGAAAATTTCTAGGTGTGTACCTAGCTTAAAGTCTGCACACGGCCACAAAACAAGCCTCTGAAATTACGATAAACAGGTGTCGATGACTTTTTCCTTGCCAACAGGAGATTTATATAATGTTAATCACTGCAGTGAATGGACAGCAAGATACTGAAATTTTGAGTAATTGAACAGAGAATAACCATAGTCACTTGGGTTTATTATGCCTACTGAGATTATTGATACTCTGCTGCTACGTTCTATCAATACAAGGATAGCACATGTATGTACATATCTACGGTTTAAGTAGCTTTCCTTCCTATTAATTCAGGCAATTTATCCTTTTTATCTGAGCTCAATACTCGCACCCTGCCAGCGGTATGTTTGCACCCCAATCAGTGTTAGTATCTATAGGATATTCAGATTATATGTTAGATCTCTGTTTTAACTTTCTGTTTGATTGTTTCGGGTTTGGGTTTCATGTGATATAAATGAATGCTATTTTAACCTCTTTAGATCTGCTTTTTACTTGAATAGCGTGGTATATATAAATTTGTGTTGATTTTATTTATTTACACTATAAAAGTAATATACATTGGTAAAGTGATTCCAATAACTTAATTGTTATAGCTGTGCAAAGAGTGTTACAAAATAGAGGCATCTTTAGCTATCTTTGTACTACACTGTGTCCCAGTAGTCTTAATGTGACACCATAATACAATTTTACTTACCCGACAGAGTGCTCCGCGACGTTCGGCCATGCTGCCGGAACCGCCTCCCTGTTCTTCTATGTGACCAACAGACGATCGCAACCCATTCATTTTGCAGTCGTCAAGAGGAACGGAGAGCGGTTCCGGCAGATCGGTCAAACGTTGCGGGAGCACTCGTGGGTAAGTAAATTGTTATTATATATAATATATATATAGCCACCTTTGGCGCACAATTAACTCTTACCAAATTGCAAAATGTGCTGTAACTGAGCCATTTTTCCTGCCTTGCTGCCTGGGGATTTTGCACACCACAGCAATAAACCCACCACTTGCACGTTTCCAAGTTTATTGCTGTGCGCCCTCCCTGGTCTGGTGCCTGTGTACAGCATTCACTGCTATATACAGATCCTGATTAGTGTGGATCCATATCTAAAGCTCTCTTTGCATTTTATCTTTCAACCAACAGATATAATCCGTAGCATTTAGTGAGCCAGCAGAAATTGTGCAGCTCCCACCCATATGTATAAATATAAATATCAGAGAAGGAATGTTCTGTACACACAGTAAGCTATACCCTCATACTGTACTGTCTAAGGTAATACATGGCAGCTCCCACCCATATGTATATATACGAGAAGGAATGTTCTGTACACACAATAAGCTATACCCTCATACTGTACTGTCTAAGGGAAACAATATGGCAGCTCCCACCCATTGTATAAATATAAATATACAGAGAAGGAATGTTCTGTACACACAATAAGCTATACCCTCATACTGTACTGTCTGGAAACAATATGCAGCTCCCACCCATAGTATAAATATAAATATACAGAGAAGGAATGTCTGTACACACAATAAGCTATACCCTCAATATGTACTGCTAGGGAAACAATGGCAGCTCCCACCCATATTAAATATAATATACAGAGAGGAATTTTCTGTACACACAATAAGCTATACCCTCATACTGTACTGTCTAAGGGAAACACTATGGCAGCTCCCACCCATATGTAATAATATACAGAGAAGGAATATTCTGTACAACAATAAGCTATACCCTCAAACTGTACTGTCTAAGGGAAACATGACAGCTCCTCCCACCCATTGTATTTTATAACAGAGAAGGATTCTATACACACAAGCTATACCCTCATACTGTACAAGGGAAACAATATGGCAGCTCCCACCAATATGTATAATTACAGAGAAGGAATGTTCTTCAATACAATAGGCTAAACCTCATACTGTACTGTCTAAGTTAAACAACATGGCAGCTCCCACCCTATGTATATATCTTTGTGTATTCAGTTAGATCAACTGGTAGTTCTTGAAGACGCTTCACTAGTCATCCACTGGCTTTCTCAATTTAGAATGACTTGTAAGAAATCTGTTAGCAAGTCCAGTTGATCTAACTGAAACAACAGATATACCATGACCTGGATGAATGAGAACGTTCACAAGCATACATATAAATATACAGAGAAGGAATTTTCTGTACACACAATAAGCTAAACCCTCATACTCTGTCTAAGGAAACATATGGCAGCTCCCACCCATATGTATAAATACAGAGAAGGAATGTTCTGTACACAAAAGCAGCCTACCTTTATACAGTACTGTTAAAGGGAAACAATATGGGCAGCTTCCACTCACTTAGATGTACAGAAATAATATTTTTGAGCACAAGAACCCATAAGTTTTGTATTACTTTTGAATCTTTTTATATTAGTAAGAGTTCTGTATGAGGTAGTGTTAAACATGAATGCAGATCCATTGAGTACTCTAATATCCTTGGTTTACACGTACAAGGAATTAGGAATGCAGCATTATTCAGACTATTCTTATATGCAGGAAGAGTTAGAGCTTTATGTAAAAGTTTCCATGCTTTTGGTGAAATGTGATTCAGGGACAATTTTTTTTTTTCTATGTAGGATACAATCTGCCCTGGCATTAAATAGTATTTGACAAGCTACAGACTGGATGTTTTTAGCATTAAAGGCTGGCACACAGGTTGACTAGGACATAAAGTTCATGACTGAACCACATTAATTCCCTACCCATTCATTAAAATTCATGGCCTGCTGAACCAAAGTTCCCCGTTACTCGCTGGGATGCCACTAGTGCAGCTCACAATCTGGGCCAGGTTGAGCTCCCCTGCACTACCTACTGATAAACCAATCAGAATTCAGTTGATCAGTTAGTTTTACCGTTGATGTTTCGATTGGGATGAATTGCACATATGTATTATCTCCAATTAGCACAGTTAAGCTTCAGACCCAATTTATTAAAACAGGGGTCAAAACTTTGTCAGCAATAAGTGCTAGGACTTTATCGGCCAAAC
Organism: Hymenochirus boettgeri; assembly: GCA_019447015.1. Lineage (NCBI taxonomy): Eukaryota > Metazoa > Chordata > Amphibia > Anura > Pipidae > Hymenochirus > Hymenochirus boettgeri. Next base: position 343,765,214 of record CM033470.1, read on the forward strand.
CATCATTGCATCAGTCTATTGGGCAAATTACCAGCCTCAATGTACATACCCTTCCAAGGACAAACTATTCCCTTTCGACAGTCAACTGGATTGTTTACCCATCTAACTGCCAGGTCCTCACCACTGGGTTCTCCTTCCATCTTTTGCACATACTTGGTTTTCGTCTCTACATTCAGTTGGCTACTCTGACCAATGAGAAGACAAGCCTTGTAGCATTTTACCATGGCCCTTATGTAAAGCCAGTGCTTTAGATAGGGAGTAGCACAAAAGTTAGAAAATCAGACAGAATCAGCAAGATTGTGCAAGTTGTGTACTCAGCTTTACAATCATCTTTCCCTCTGTGCAGAACTTTCCCTGAATAAACAAGGGTCTAGTGTTACTGTAGGGATTTGATCAGATCTGGAGATCTAAGAAACAAAAACATTTGCAGAGAGTTTAGAATGTCTGTTACTTGTGTTCTGAATACCACCTATTATAGTGGCTTAACCTAATAAGATACGGCTTCCTTTGGTAAGTTCAGAAGTTAGTGTTTAGCTAACTAGTCCCTCCTTAACTAACCACAAAAAACAATGCATTACTGTAACTTAAAGACCAAAGGAAATGCAGGTTGTGGTATAGCTGTGGTATTCAGCTATTGATAAAAATCCACTGGACTTTAACCAGATCTTTAAGACATTTCAGTTTAGAAATCTGAATTGAGAAAGTCTATTGACTTGCAAATTGTCTCAAGTTTTAAACTATAAAGGTTTGTACACACTTGTGGGTGCCGGCCCATGATGTGTACAACAGCAATTTGTGCAATTTACCCTTTGTCAGGGATCATTGACCACTGAATCTTTGAAAGAGTGGCCGTTTCAGTGCCCATACACTGCACGATGGCCTAAAAACAGCCGTTTGTACACATTGTGCGTTGCAGGTTGGCACCACAACGTTTGTACACACACCTTAAGTCCAGGTGATCCAACCGAACCCCACAGATCTGATGTGCAGGTAATTGAATAACACCTGTAGTACATACAATATAAAACCACGTGTGCAAGATTGAATTGGGCATATTTATTATGGAGCACATGGACATATTAAAGCAGAGACGAAAAGGACATGACTCCATTAGTTATATAGACACACTGCAATTCATGTATTTGGATCCAGATACTTGTATGTAGTTTCATGATCTCGTTCCTCTCGTTAATATGTTTGGAAATCTCAGATATCTTCTCTTTGAATTCTTGAATGAATTTCTTGGTGCATCCTTGTAAAGTGGGAATTTCTGTAACATCCCACTGGTCCTGAAATGAACCATAATGAATCTCAAAGTAAAGACATGAAAATACAAAAAAAGGTAAAAGGTTTAAAATAGAACCAGAAATGGGAGTATGGGAAGCAGAGTTGCCATCTGGATATTTATTTTATAGACTTCATCCAGCTATACTGCGAGAATAGACTTTCCAGAGATAAAGTGTATCTACTACAAAAACAGTTTTAAAGGACCCAGTCTTTCAGCTACATTTCTATGCTGTATTTAGGGATGGCAATTATGGGTACAAAGTAGAAGGAAAAAGCCAGAACATTGTGGACAACCATTAACCTAATAATCCTTGTGAGGCTTCTAGACAACCCAAGAGTAACCATCATACCCCCTAGAACTGAATAAATGGGGTTCATGGTTAATAGTATTTTAGGATCTGGCAGGATGTGATTTCACAGAGTTGCAGATGGACTGTTTTCTACACAGAGCAAGGTCCCCGCTTTCAGACATGTTTATTAAACATTAAGAGAAAATATTCTCGTTTTGGTGGACAGGTTTACATCCAAGAATCCTTTAGGCAACAGTGGGAAGGAGTTAAAGATTTCAAGGCATGTGCCAAATAGTTACTCCCAACTCTGTTTAAGGAAATTAATTTTGTTTTTCCAAACAATTATTCCTTAAAAAGAAAAAACACATGTCAGTCAACATGCTCATCTGGTCAAGGATTCAGACCAGGATTGTATGTTTGATACCCAACAAGTACTCACTGGATCAAGTGGATCGAAACTGAGAACAGCCACTGTGCCCATGGCAGTTGCGGTGGTGTTGACGGCTGGTAATGTTTCCAGGAAGCTCTGGTAGGTTGTGGTGCCCTTAGTGGCAGGAGGAGGTTTCCTCATGGTGGTTGGACTATTCGGCATCCAGGCAAAGAAATCAAACTGGAGAACAACAACGGCCAAAGAAAATTGAGATTACTGTAGGATATGGGACTAAGTACATCAGATGTGTGCAACCTACAACTAAACCATCTGTATACAGCCCATAATTCTAGGTTAAATAAAAGGATAAATATAGGATCCCTCGGCAGCCATTTTACTTGCCAGATTTCAGTGCCTGCATCCATTATGAAATGCTGAATATTGGGCCCAGATGGGGCAATGGAGTTATGGGACATCAGTCTCTCAACTGTGACAAACCTACAATGGTTTAACCTTCAGCCCATGTTATACACACACCATACCCTGAATTTGAACTATTAATTCTATCCAATGGTCTCATTCATATTACAATGGTACCATGACATCTGCTACATCTAAGTTGTACAGAAGAAGCCACAGATGTAATGAAATCTTAGTCTGGCTTCATCACTGAACCACCAACTAAATTCTGTATATGGTAAAAACCAAGGTCATTCTTGGAAATTTGCATATGATTCTAACATTAAGTTTAGATCAGGTTTAACATCCAGTAATAGTGCTTATCAAACACATAGTACAATTCATGGGGTCCCCTCCTGCATGGATTGGATTATAGTAGAATACCAGGGAGCTGGTGTTGTTCGGAGGTGAATAAAGAATACGTCCCTCTAGTCCACTTTTATACCTACCCATAAGTCTGTACAACAGTTACATAGTAACATATATTGGAGGTTGGATAAAGACATACATCCATCTAAGTCAAACTTTTAACCCTACCCATAATGTCTGTATAACAGTTACTATAGACATAGAATTGGAGGTTGAATAGACATAAATCCATCTAGTCCGACCTTTACATCCTATCTTTAACTCTACCTAACAGTTTATCCAGAGGAAGGAGAGAAAAACAGCTGTACAATTCCTTCATACTCCAAATGGCAATTGGAAAGTATCACTGGATCAACCAGAACTAAGTAATGTATTAATACCAGTAATTCTCAATATTATATAGTACCTGTACCACCAGAACTACAGTATAAGTGTATAATACCAAATTCTAATATTTTTAGTTTTAGAAATGTTCCAGACCCACTTTTAAAGCATTTAATGAACTTGCCATTAGCACATCGGTGGAAGAAATTTTTCCACCAGTGGGGCCAGTAGTTTGTGGGAAAATCTTAGTTGGGGGGGGACATGCCCCTTTAATAGGACAATGTCAGCCACCAGGTCTTAGCCAGCTAATATGGGCAGGGCCACTAGTGGATCTAATTAGATGCCAGTTACGACTCTATAAGGACCAATTGCTCCAGCAATAGGGACCAATAGCAACTGAAGTAGAGTATAAGCTCCAGAACAATCAGGTATGGCCCTGTTCTAGTCTTACGATTTCACATTTCTTATTAAAGACCCATTCTTCCTATCAGCTAACATGTCAACCAGTTTTTTACTTAAATGGTAGCTTCTTATATCTTCTAGTTACAAATTACGCAAGGGTAGTTTGTATATGTCACATCTCATTCCAGTGGATCAAAGTCCTTTTTTGGTGTTAAAATAAGAGAGTAAAGCTAAACTTTCTGATCATTTGTCTACTGGTGTGGAATTTTTCATTTGTTAAGAATCGAGAAAACAACACAGGGTGTTTGTGGTATTAAAACCCAGAATTCCAAGGTGCTCATAGTAGTTGTAAGGAATTGTTTTTAATCCTTCCAAAGTAAAGGGGAGTTTTTATCTAGTTCGACTTGTAGATAAGCAGGAATTCTACGAGGGTTGCCCTCCAGAATGGTATTTCCACTGTTTGCAGCGAATATTTTGGCCAATCGAACACCCTTGGACAATCTTTTTCTCAGATCTGACAGCAAATGATTGATTGATTTTCCTGTAAAACCGTCACTTGGAACAGTCAGGTTGTATATTTCAATAATTCACACAGAGTTTCTATCGCAAACGATCCATCAGGCCAAATATCACCTGGAACTCACTACGATTCTGTGATTGACAAAAGAGATTGCCCTGTATTAAGCCTGTGAAGACTCTTTGGCAAATAGGAACCAATATTTCTCTGTATTGCCTGTCTCTAACGCAATCAGTGCACCTCTGCCTTTATATAAATGTCAAAGTAGAGCCCAACATCAAGGCACTCGGAGGGTGAATCTACCTATCCAGAGTTCTATTGCACCAATAATCATTGGCAGTTCTTTTGATTCGGTAAACATGGAGAAGTTTTAGAGACAAAACAACCTTTTTCGCTTTTATACTCCTTAAATATGTCTTCTATATAAGATCTAGTGTTCTTTTTGTACTACAACACAGACTAAAATAAACTAAAAATGTATTCCCATCGTAAAACCCTCGTTGTCAGCACTTGTCTGCAAACTTAATCTCTGTTCCAGTTGTCTGGGGAGTTTATGCACCAAAAACACTGCAATACTTTTTTCTCCCTGCTTATTTTACTGTCAATGTATTCTTCCACCTAATTACAGGTGACAGGAAGTTCTGTACTAGAGACTTTATCTGTCCCAAGAGCATATACTGTACTCCAAACTCACTCTCCTCACGGACACTATAGGGAAATTTATTACGCCAGCTATGGAAACATTGTCGTGGAGTCATTCCCTGCTGAATAGTAACTTGTAACAATATTTGCAAAATATGCTTGTGAAGGTTCAAGTTCATCCAGGTCATGGTATATCTGTAATATTCATTCATCGGGTCACGGTATATCTGTAATATTCATCATCCAGGTCACGGTATATCTGTATATCATTCACCAGGTCACGGTTATATGTAAATTCATCCATCCAGGTCAGTATATCGTAATATTCATCCATCCAGGTCATGGTATATCTGTAATATTCATTCATCCAGGTCATGGTATATCTGTAATATCCATTCCATCCAGGTCAATGGTATATCTGTAATATCCATTCATCCAGGTCATGGTATATTGCTATATTCATTCATCCAGGTAATGGTATATCTGTAATATTCTTCATCCAGGTCATGGTATATCGTAATATTCATCATCCAGGTCACGGTATATCTGTAATATTCATCATCCAGGTCATGGTAATCTGAATATTCATTCATCCAGGTCATGGTATACTGTAATATTCATCATCCAGTCATGGTATATCTGTAATTTCATCCATTCCAGGTCATGGTATATCTGTAATATTTCATCCAGTATGTTATCATATATTCATTTATCCAGGTATACACGGTATATCTGTAATATTCATCATCCAGGTCATGGTATATCTGTAATATCAATATCCAGGTATGGTATATCTGTAATATTATCCATCAGGTCATGGATATCTGTAATATTATCAATCCAGGTCATGGTATATCTGTAATTTCATATTATCAATCCAGATATGGTATATCTGTAATATTCATCATCCAGGTCATGGTATATCTGTATTTCATCCATCCAGGTCATGTATATCTGTAATATTCATCCATCCAGGTCACGGTATATCTGTAATATTCATCCATCCAGGTCATGGTATATCATAATATTCATTCACCAGGTCATGGGTATCTGTTGTATTCAGAATCTGTGGCAATTGTGTACCCTGGAAAATCCTAATTAGCATATCACAGCCAGGTATTAAGGGCGTGATTGGATAGTGGCTAAGAGGTGTTATAGGAACGCCAGGGTAAGGTGTCACAACAGATTGTACATGGCAGACAAGAACTAAACTTTAAGTCCAGTGATCTAACGGAATACAACAGAATTTGCAACAATATTTTCCCCTGAATTCAGGCAGGGAGACCAAAAGTGTACAACATGGCAAATTTTCCTAAGCCAATTATCTTCACATGAAAGCAAAACAACAAAACCCAATCCTAATAAACAATCTCCCATAGACCCTGTAAACTAAACTAAAGCAAATTACAACACTAATATCTATAAATACAGTATATCAAAGTTTGGTTATACACCATCAACTATTGATGTCAGCCGAGTGTGTACCCAACAGGAGTGAGCAAATAATATGGCTGTGCTGATCATTCTGTTGTTACGCATGGGTGAATATTGACTGATATTCCTGCCCGACAGACACAGAATAAACGATGGTAGTTTAAGGCACGGCCACACTGTAACGCAAACGCAATCGCACACAGAATCACATGCATTTCGTTGCGTTTGCACATGCGTTTTTCATTAAGTATTGAAAAACGCGAGTGATTGCGATTAAAATGCGAACGAAATCGCAATGAACCCGAAAATGCGTGTTTTCGGTGCGTTGCCGCATTTTTAAATATAAAAAAACGCAAGCACAGACACGCGCAAACGCAAGAACGCTAAGGTGTAAGTGTTAAGGCATGAGGATCACATGGCAATTGAAAAACACAATAGCATAAATTTACAGACATGATCCCTTGTATCCTCTAATTTAAAACAAATTGTACAAAAACTTTGGTTAGTTACTGTGAAAATGTTCATCAATATTTTGACCGGATCAACCAATATATCGCACTGTGCAATAGGCAAACATATTTACTGCTGACCGATCAATAGACAGTGTATCGGTCAGTCGACTGGAAATATTGTATGGTGTGGGCGGGTATGTTGGTAAATCACGTCCGATCATGAGGTTCCCTATGGGACTTAATGATTGGTCGCGGAGAACTGCCGGCCGCAGCTACTTTTGCTGTGACAGACATGTCACGGTGAACCAATCACTAGACGAATGGTCAGTCAGTACTATTCGGCCCATGTGTACTACCCAGCCTAAAGTAGACCGGAATATCAACCTGTGCGTACTCAGTTACATTAATCAATTATGGGTATTTCAATTAGCATAATCCAATCACAGAACTAGATTAGGGCAAACTGGTTACAGTAATTACAGCTAATAGGAAGATTTAAGCAAAACTAAGCTAAATAATCACACTAGTTTTAAATGTCATCATCATATTATTTCTGCTAATTATGTACAGTATGTATAGTTTATTTACATAGCGCGTATGGCGTGAGGACAAATAAAGATTAAATGAAAGAAATAACAGCTTATGAAGCCCAATGTTTGTGCTGGTCACCAACATTTAGTTATAAACGGTACAATTGTTTGGGCAATACATAGAGCAATGTAACAATATTCTGGTAACCGCAGAAAAACTATCCATCTGCAGGATGCCATTAGTGTGGATTTTATTGGATGAATGTTAACCACCTGCCTGGTTCTGTTTGTACAGTTGGTCTCTCCCATGACACTGAAAAACACTTAAGGATAAGTACACTGAAAAATCTAGTATTGTTCAGTTGGAAGCTGCAGCTTTAAAAATACTGTTGCCATATTTTTTTTCCCCTATGTCCCTCTAGAGCCTACCTTTGTGCCTTGGAAGTTGCTGACATCTTGTTACTGGCTGCTGAATGTTAAGCTCCTCCCCTCAGAGATTTCCTCTGCTCCTCCTCGAGGAGCCTCAACGCTAATGCCTGTGAGTTCCGTGCCGGCATGACATCACGACGCACGCGTGAGTCATCTTGCCCGCCGTGTGTGTGCATAACTTGATCCAGACACTCGTGCAATTCCTAGCATGGTACCTAATGGCGAATCACAAATGGAAGCTATTCTAGCAGCAAGTATATCATTGTAATGTCAATCCCTCATATTTATAATTTTGTTAATAAGGCCGTTACTTTCCCCAAAAATCTACTCGTGCTTAGCTATTACACTCTCAGAGTCTACCACTAACGTGTGCCATTCTATAATACAACGTCAATTTTTCAATATCATTTTGTTGCTATTACACTTGAGAAAGGACTTGCTGTCCAAAACATGTGTGTGAGTGGGTCTGCAATAAAATGCAAATCTTGTTAATTACAACACCATATGGGTTTTGAGAGTTCTTATATACTCACATTATATGTTGTGTTTTATCTTGATGCTCAGGATCAAGCATTGAGTTATAAAACCAATGTAGGTGGGATAGGAACTGGAATCTAACTATTGAAGTGCCTTTCTATAATACGCCAAGTTTCCAATCTCCAGTTGTTGCTATTACCCTGTTGTTTATTATTATATAACCTACCCTGTAGTGGATTTCTATGGGAGGAACTGTAAGATTATAGCCTATAATCTCATAGTTCCTGGAGAAGGAAACCAGAAGCCACAAAGGGGTAGGTTATAATAAATAATGCACCCCCAACTGTAAATTAGAAGTCACCTTGGAGCTCCGTGCCTGTAAAAAAGCTCGGCCCTTCTCCTGGCCGACCGGTCGGTCAAAGAAAAAGTTGCATGGTGTGTACCAGCCTTAAGTGCCTCATCATGTATTATTTGCCTTGAGTGTGATCAGTCGTGCACACACAAGGACTGGGATACAAGATTATCTTCTCTTTCTCAATCTTAATTCACTGCCAAGACCATCTAGTGACTCATCCCAGCTCTGTCACAAACAGTTAAATGCAATTGGGCTCATAGAAACCTTGGTTCTGGGGCATGAATCGCTACACTGACCACCAGACTCAGGTAAGATGAAAAAGCCAAGTGTGTGATTTATAGCAGAAAACCATTTGCCACACAGAGGCTTGTAAAGTGTGTGTGTAGAGGGACGCAGTGACATTACTATCACAGCTGAACACACAGGACCTACCTAACCAACAGGAAGCTGTGAAGGGTGTTTAAGAGGAAGACTTTCATTAACATGTCAGTCTGCTGCTCTGTCTCTGGCCTGACACGGTCATGTTAATTAACTGCACAGATGGTAAATACAACATTCCAAGGTCCAGATATTTCCCATCATTAAAGGGTATGTCCACAGGGATTTTAACTTCTTTTTTCCAGTTAAACTGAAGAACAGGAGGAAATGGCTATGTCCTACCTCCTGTCCTTACAGGAGAGCAGGAGAAACTTACCGCGTATCGCTCCAGCGCTGCTGACAGCCTCCGACTACACTGATATTTCCCCGACGGATCCACAGTCCTTTGCATTGTGCGCACGTTCGCACACAGTGCAAAAGGCGTGGAGGCGGTGGAGACTGTCAGTGAAGCCGGGCTGGAGCGATACGTGCACTGCTCCTGAAAACCTAATGCTGATCCCATACTATATCACGTACAGTGGCTATTTACCATAATTGGTATTCCATCGCCATAGGAATCTATCATTTCCTGGGATGTGGAATCACTGCTCCTACTAAACTCCCACATTAACCACTAGTGCAGTGGCTTACAACTCCACCTATCAACACTTCCCAATCACTCTGCCGTCCCTTGCATCTCAACCACAGGTGCACATGAGCCCTCCATCCTACTGGACCACAGTAATGCTGTAACTTACACACTGAATGCTGCTGGACCAGCACTTTGTATTACGTGCACTACCCTTGTATATAACATGATGTTTCCTCATGTATTAATGAAATATAAAGCTATAAATCTACAATATAATAAAAATATGGCACAGAAGAGGAGTGTAGGCCTTACAAGCAAGAATGGAGGGGAAAGTAGTGAATTATAGATTTGTCTATTAGAAGAAAAAATACTTTCCCCCACTGTACTTTCCCTTTAACACAGTCTAGATAATAACAGAAAAGGGCTAGACAACAAAATACATGATATATAATGTCACCAGAACGATTAAAGGAACTGTAAACTCAGTATTTGCAGTCTTTGCCTCGTTTGTATTATTCACAGGGAGGTGAGAACGTCTTATCTCACCTCCCGTGATTAAATTTTGCTCAGGGGGTGGGAACTTACCTTCGCTCTGCTCCACTCGCAGCCGCTTCTTCACTGCACAGCTGTTCTCTCCACATCGCGCCCCTATCTTTTGTATTGGCGCACATGCGCCTAAGATAGGACGCGCGGTCGGGACAGAGCGGCTGTCAGTGAAGGAGCGGCTGCAAGTGGAGCGCGAGCGAAGGTAAGTTCCCGGTCCCCTGAGCAAATATTATTCACAGGAGGTGAGAATAAGCGTACTCACCTCCATGTGAATACAAACGGAGGGCAAAGACTGCAAATATTGGATGATATGGGTTTACAGTCTTTAAAGCAATGGAATAGCAATCAGACTGCTGGCTGCAGATTAATAGCACCTCTTATTAGGGTTTTGTCCAACTATCCTGTATGATGATCCAACCTTTATTATCACACATTGCCATCCCATTAGAATGAGAGAACAGAAATGATCAGACATGTAGAGAACACACAAGATAAATAAGCTAAAACAAGGAAAACATATTGTCTAGACTACGGGGCTGGTTCAGCCATTTGGTTCCCCTTCCCAACTGAAACTCAGGCCAAACACTTCTAGGATTGGTCTTTGCAAAGATTGGAAAACTCAGCAAGATGACAACACTGTAAAGAGAAAGCTACATAAACTAGATTGGTAGCAGCTTTTTGTTCTATGGCTGATAAGGATACCTTTAAGGGTTGAGTACACACAAGCAAATTTTTGGGCTGACCAACCAATATATCTGTTTGTCAGGGTCCACAACCGATGTGGTCACGTTCGTCTGTATCCGATGAATGGACGATCAGGTATGTCGGTAAATTATGGTCGAGGCAAAATGTTACTATTTCCACAACAGTAACTACCAGCCAACCACTCACTAGTGGCGAATGGTCGACTGGGAAGAAGAATCTGTTGGTGTGTACCAGACAACAAAAAACTTTTAAAGTACCCTCCACATTTGAAAGGTACCCTAGATGTTTGCCTAGGTCACTTATGCCTATCATAGAGCTTTTTGACTATATTTATTTTATTTATATTTATTATATTATTTATTTTTAAAATAATTGACATCAGTCACATTTATTAGACAACATAAAGGCCATAAACCGCACAGTTCCATTTAACTAAGAATACATTTCCAGCCCTGGAAAGAATGAAAAACCTTGACACTGAATTTATTTTCTTTGCATAGCCCTAGAGAGCCAGACTTCAAGGAAGGGAGATCCCAAATTAATCCATGGTTGATCATAGCCCTGACTTCCTTTTATAATTTTATTAAGGAAAACTTTACACTACAGAAAGCCTTTTATTAATAAAAACAGAAGACACTGGGATGATCCTTATAGCGGACCTAGATTACCAGTAATAGGGCTTGTGGATCTTAAAACAGGAAGCAGGATGCAAATCTTCAATTAGCAGTGATAATAGAAAAACACATTTTATGGACACTCCATTCATAGTAATTAACTTACTCTGTAGGGGTTCCCCTAGCCCTGAGTTCTAAGCTACAGTATAGCAAATGCCTCTGGGGTTCATAGGTTATAGGTAGGGGATCCATGTGCAATACATAAATTAAATACAAAAGTTACAGGTACATAAGTGACAAGGAATACTGTACAGTAGATAATTTACGGGAATTTGAGCATCCTTATAAAAAAGAAGGATTCCAGGATCTGGGCTATAGGAGATACTTCTATAGTACACTAAAGCCATAGGAACACTGTACAGTAAAAAGGTTTCCAGTAACATGGCTTTAGGGTGATCCCTACAGAGCATGTCAGCTACCAGTGTCTGAGCTATAGGAAATTCTGTGCATTACACTGGTTACAGTTATCTTGGTTAGGGGATCCATGAGTAAATTGGCTACTGGTTTATGGACTACATGGGATTCATGTATAAATACTTCCAAAAACTAAATCAAACAAGATCTGTGCATAATTCTATGGGTAATGTAGGTAATAAAGATCTTTAAATGCCATACATGTTACCATATAGATGGAAAGAGATAACCCAAGAACTGAGTCACAAATTTCCAGTACACAGACAACAGAGGATTCCCAGCCTATGATGACAAAAGCATGAGTTCCATGTAATGGATCCCATCTGACAGTTCAAAAGAAATTAATTTACGGAACTCACATAAATGGTCTCTGGATTTAAATAAACAAGTAGTAGATCCCGAAGATCCCTGGGACTGGTTCCCAGTACTGACCCCATCTGACAGATCCCTGGGACGGTTTCCAGGACTGACCCCATCTAGACAGATACCCTGGGGACTGGTTCCCGGTACTGACCCCATCTGACAGATCCCTGGGAACTGGTTCCCGGTATGACCCATCTGACAGATCCCCGGGACTTCCGGCACTGACCCCATCTGACAGATCCCTGGGACTGGTTACAGTACTGACCCCATCTGAAGATCCCTGGACTGGTTACCGGTACTGACCCATCTGACAGATCCCTGGGACTGGTTCTCAGTACTGCCCCATCTGACAGATCCTGGGTTGGTTCCCGGTACTGACCCCATCTGACAGATCCCTGGGACTGTTCCCGGTACTGACCCCATCTGCAGATCCCTGGGACTGGTTCCAGTACTGGCCCCATCTGACAGATCCCTGGTTGGTTCCCGGTACTGACCCCATCTGACAGATCCCTGGGACTAGTTCCCGTACTGACCCCATCTGACAGATCCCCGGGATTCCCGGCACTGACCCCATCTGACAGATCCCTGGACTGGTACCACGTACGACCCCATCTGACAGATCCCGGGATGGTTCCCGGTACTGACCCCATCTGACAGATCCCTGGGACTGGTCTCAGTACTGGCCCCATCTGACAGATCCCTGGGGTGGTTCCCGTACTGACCCCATCTGACAGATCCTGGGACTGGTTCCCGGTACTGACCCCATCGACAGATCTGGGACTGGTTCTCAGTACTGGCCCATCTGACAGATCCCTGGGGTTGGTCCCGGTACTGACCCCATCTGACGATCCCTGGGACTGTTACCGATACTGACCCCACTGACAGATCCCTGGGATAGTACGGTTTACTGACCCCATCTGAAGATCCCTGGGACTAGTTACCAGTACTGACCCCATCTGACAGATCCTTGGACTAGTTACCGGTACTGACCCCATCTGACAGATCCCTGGGACTAGTTACCGGTACTGACCCCATCTGACAGATCCCTTGGACTAGTTACCGGTACTGACCCCATCTGACAGATCCCTTGGACTAGTTACCGGTACTGACCCCATCTGACAGATCCCTAGGACTGGTTCCCAGTACTGACCCCGCTCTGACAGATCCCTGGGACTGGTTCTCTGGCCCTTCTCCCTTGCGTACTTTTCGGTACTGACCCCATCTGACAGATCCCTGGGACTGGTTCCAGTACTGACCCCATCTGACAGATCCTGGGACTATTACCGGTACTGACCCATCTGACAGATCCCTGGGACTAGTACCGATACTGACCCCATCTGACAGATCTGGGACTAGTTACCAGTACTGACCCCATCTGACAGATCCCTGGGACTGGTTCCCAGTACTGACCCCGCTCTGACAGATCCCTGGGACTGGTTCTCGGTACTGACCCCATCTGACAGATCCCTGGGACTAGTTACCGGTACTGACCCCATCTGACAGATCCCTGGGACTAGTTACCGGTTACTGACCCCTCCGGATCTGTCAGATGGGGTCAGTACCGGGAACCAGTCCCAGGGATCTGTCAGATGGGGTCAGTACTGGTAACTAGTCCCAGGGATCTGTCAGATGGGGTCAGTACCGGTAACTAGTCCCAGGGATCTGTCAGATGGGGTCAGTACCGGTAACTAGTCCCAGGGATCTGTCAGATGGGGTCAGTATCGGTAACTAGTCCCAGGGATCTGTCAGATGGGGTCAGTACTGGGAACCAGTCCAGGGATCTGTCAGATGGGGTCAGTACCGGAACCACCCAGGGATCTATCAGATGGGGTCATTCGGAAACCAGCCCATGGATCGTCAATGGGTCATACGTAACTAGTCCGCGGGATCTGTCGATGGGTCAGTACCGGAAACCAGTCCCAGGATCGTTCAGATGGTCAGTACTGGAACCAGTCCAGGGATCTGTCAGATGGGTCAGTACCGAACCAACCCCAGGGATCTGTCATGGGCCAGTACTGAGAACCAGTCCCAGATCTGTCAATGGGGCAGACTGGAACCACCCAGGGATCTGTCAGATGGGTCAGTACTGGAACCAGTCCCAGGATCTGTCGATGGTCAGTACGGACCAAGTCCAGGGATTGTCAATGGGGTCAGTACCGGAATCCGCCCAGGGATCTGTCAGATGGGTCAGTACTGGGAACCAGTCCCAGGGATCTGTCAGATGGGGTCAGTACCGGAACCAGTTCCAGGGATCTGTCAGATGGGTCAGTACCGGAACCAGTCCCAGGGATCTGTCAGATGGGGTCAGTACGGAACCAGCCCCAGGGATCTGTCAGATGGGGCCAGTACTGGAGAACCAGTCCCAGGGATCTGTCAATGGGGTCAGTACCGGCGAACCAGTCCCAGGGATCTGTCAGATGGGTCAGTACCGGTAACCAGTCCCAGGGATCTGTCAGATGGGTCATTACCCGGAGACCCAACCCCGGGATCTTCAGATGGGGTCAGTACCGGGAACCAGTCCCAGGGATCTGTTAGATGGGGTCAGTCCTGGAAACCAGTCCCAGGGATCTGTCAGATGGGTCATACCGGGAACTAGTCCAAGGGATCTGTCAGATGGGGGTCAGTACCGGTAACTAGTCCCAGGGATCTGTCAGATGGGGTCAGTACGCGGTAACTAGTCCAAGGATCTGTCAGATGGGGTCAGTACTGGTAACTAGTCCCAGGGATCTGTCAGATGGGGTCGTAAACCGTACAGTCCCAGGGATCTGTCATGGGGTCAGTATCGGTAACTAGTCCCAGGGATCGTCAGATGGGGTCAGTACGGGACCAACCCCAGGGATCTGTCAGATGGGCCAGTACTGAGAACCAGTCCCAGATCTGTCGATGGGGTCAGTACCGGGACCAGTCCCAGGATCTGTCAGATGGGGTCAGTACGGGAACCACCCCAGGGATCTGTCAGATGGGGCCAGTACTGAGACCAGTCCCCAGGATCTGTCAGATGGGGTCAGTACCGGGAAACCCACCCAGGGATCTGTCAGATGGGGTCGTACTGGTACCAGTCCAGGGATCTGTCAGATGGGGTCAGTGCCGGGAATCCCGGGGATCTGTCAGATGGGGTCAGTACCGGGAACTAGTCCCAGGGATCTGTCAGATGGGGTCAGTACCGGGAACCAACCCAGGGATCTGTCAGATGGGCCAGTACTGGAACCAGTCCCAGGGATCTGCAGATGGGGTCAGTACCGGGAACAGTCCCAGGGATCTGTCAGATGGGGTCAGTAACCGGGAACCAACCCCAGGGATCTGTCAGATGGGGCAGTACTGAGAACCAGTCCCAGGGATCTGTCAGATGGGTCAGTACGGAACCAGTCCAGGGATCTTCAGATGGGGTCAGTACTGGTAACCAGTCCCAGGGATCTGTCAGATGGGGTCAGTCCGGAAGTCCCGGGGATCTGTCAGATGGGTCAGTACCGGGAACCAGTCCCAGGGATCTGTCAGATGGGGTCAGTACCGGGAACCAGTCCCAGGGATCTGTCAGATGGGGTCAGTCCTGGAAACCAGTCCCAGGGATCTGTCAGATGGGGTCAGTACTGGGAACCAGTCCCAGGGATCTTCGGGATCTACGTACTTGTTTATTTAAATCCAGAGACCATTTATGTGAGTTCCAGTAAATTAATTTCTTTTGAACTGTCAGATGGGATCCAATTACATGGAACTCATGCTTTTGTCATCATAGGCTGGGAATCCTCTGTTGTCTGTGTACTGGAAATTTGTGACTCAGTTCTTGGGTTATCTCTTTCCATCTATATGGTAACATGTATGGCATTTAAAGATCTTTATTACCTACATTACCCATAGAATTATGCACAGATCTTGTTTGATTTAGTTTTTGGAAGTATTTATACATGAATCCCATGTAGTCCATAAACCAGTAGCCAATTTACTCATGGATCCCCTATAGCCAAGATAACTGTAACCAGTGTAATGCACAGAAATTTCCTATAGCTCAGACACTGGTAGCTGACATGCTCTGTAGGGATCACCCTAAAGCCATAGTTACTGGAAACCTTTTTACTGTACAGTGTTCCATATGGCTTTAGTGTACTATAGAAGTATCTCCTATAGCCCAGATCCTGGTAATCCTTCTTTTTTATAAGGATGCTCAAATTCCCAGGTAAATTATCTACTGTACAGTATTCCTTGTCACTTATGTACCTGTAACTTTTGTATTTAATTTATGTATTGCACATGGATCCCCTACCTATAACCTATGAACCCCAGAGGCATTTGCTATACTGTAGCTTAGAACTCAGGGCTAGGGGAGACCCCTACAGAGTAAGTTAATTACTATGAATGGAGTGTCCAATAAAATGTTGTTTTTCTATTATCACTGCTAATTGAAGATTTGCATCCTGCTTCCTGTTTTAAGATCCACTATAGCCCTATTACTGGTAATCTAGGTCCGCTATAAGGATCATCCCAGTGTCTTCTGTTTTTATTAATAAAAAGAGCTTTCTGTAGTGTAAAGTTTTCCTTAATAAAATTATAAAAAGGAAGTCAGGGCTATGATCAACCATGGATTAATTGTGGGATCTCCCTTCCTTGAAGTCTGGCTCTCTAGGGCTATGCAAAGAAAATAAATTCAGTGTCAAGGTTATTCATTCTTTCCAGGGCTGGAAATGTATTCTTAGTTAAATGGAACTGTGCGGTTTATGGCCTTTATGTTGTCTAATAAATGTGACTGATGTCAATTATTTTAAAAATAAATAATATAATAAATATAAATAAAATAAATATAGTCAAAAAGCTCTTATGATAGGCATAAGTGACCTAGGCAAACATCTAGGGTACCTTTCAAATGTGGAGGGTACCTTTAAAAGTTTTTGTTGTCTGGTACACACCAACAGATTCTTCTTCCCAGTCGACCATTCGCCACTAGTGAGTGGTTGGCTGGGATGAATGACTGTTGTGGAAATAGTAACATTTTGCCTCGACCATAATTTACCGACATACCTGATCGTCCATTCATCGGATACAGACGAACAGGTGACCAACATCGGTTGTGGACCCTGACAAAACAGATATATTGGTTGGTCAGCCCAAAAAATTTGCTTGTGTGTACTCAACCCTTAAAGGTATCCTTATCAGCCATAGAACAAAAAGCTGCTACCAATCTAGTTTTATGTAGCTTCTCTGTTTACAGTGTTGTCATCTTGCTGAGTTTTCCAATCTTTGCAAAGACCAATCCTAGAAGTGTTTGGCCTGAGTTTCAGTTGGGAAGGGGAACCAAATGGCTAGAACCAGCCCCGTAGTCTAGACAATATGTTTTCCTTTGTTTTAGCTTATTTATCTTGTGTGTTCTCTGACATGTCTGATCATTTCTGTTCTCTCCATTCTAATGGGATGGCAATGTGTGATAATAAAGGTTGGATCATCATACAGGATAGTTGGACAAAACCCTAATAAGAGGTGCTATTAATCTGCAGCCAGCAGTCTGATTGCTATTCCATTGCTTTAAAGGAACTGTAAACCCATATCATCCAATATTTGCAGTCTTTGCCCTCCGTTTGTATTATTCACATGGAGGTGAGTACGCTTATTCTCACCTCCCTGTGAATAATATTTTGCTCAGGGGACCGGGAACTTACCTTCGCTCTGCTCCACTTGCAGCCGCTCCTTCACTGACAGCCGCTCTGTCCCGACCGCGCGTCCTATCTTAGGCGCATGTGCGCCAATACAAAAGATAGAGCGCGCGATTGGGAGAGAACAGCTGTGCAGTGAAGAAGCGGCTGCGAGTGGAGCGGAGCGAAGGTACGTTCCCGACCCCCTGAGCAAAATATTAATCACAGGGAGGTGAGAATAAACGTTCTCACCTCCCTGTGAATAATACAAACGGAGGGCAAAGACTGCAAATACTGAGTTTACAGTTCCTTTAATCTGTTCTGGTGACATTATCAAGGAGATTCAATAAAAGTTCTTATCGTTTAAAATGGTGCTAATTTTGCCCCAACCAATCAGATGTTATTTAACATTTGAAAGGTAACTTCTGATTGGTTGGGGCAAAATTAGCACCTTTTTACACGATAAGAACTTTTATTGAATAACCCCCTATATATCATGTATTTTGTTGTCTAGCCCTTTTCTGTATTATCTAGACTGTGTTAAAGGGAAAGTACAGTGGGGGAAAGTATTTTTTTCTTCTAATAGACAAATCTATAATTCACTACTTTCCCCTCCCATTCTTGCTTGTAAGGCCTACACTCCTCCTTCTGTGCCATATTTTTATTATTATTGTAGATTTATAGTGCTTTATAGTTTCATTAATATACATGAGGAAAACATGCATGTTATATACAAGGGTAGTGCACGTAATACAAAGTGCTGGTCCAGCAGCATTCAGTGTGTAAGTTACAGCATTACTGTGGTCCAGTAGGATGGAGGGCTCATGTGCACCTGTGGTTGAGATGCAAGGGACGGCAGAGTGATTGGGAAGTGTTGATAGGTGGAGTTGTAAGCCACTGCACTAGTGGTTAATGTGGGAGTTTAGTAGGAGCAGTGATTCCTACATCCCAGGAAATGATAGATTCCTATGGCGATGGAATACCAAATATATGGTAAATAGCCACTGTACGTGATATAGTATGGGATCAGCATTAGGTTTTCAGGAGCAGTGCACGTATCGCTCCAGCACCGGCTTCACTGACAGTCTCCACCGCCTCCACGCTCTTTTGCACTGTGTGCGAACGTGCGCACAATGCAAAGGACTGTGGATCCGTCGGGGAAATATCAGTGTAGTCGGAGGCTGTCAGCAGCGCTGGAGCGATACGCGGTAAGTTTCTCCTGCTCTCCTGTAAGGACAGGAGGTAGGACATAGCGCATTTACCTCCTGTTCTTCAGTTAAACTGGAAAAAAGAAAGTTAAAATCCCTGTGGACATACCCTTTAATGATGGGAAATATCTGGACCTTGGAATGTTGTATTTGACCATCTGTGCAGTTAATTAACATGACCGTGTCAGGCCAGAGACAGAGCAGCAGACTGACATGTTAATGAAAGTCTTCCTCTTAAACACCCTTCACAGCTTCCTGTTGGTTAGGTAGGTCCTGTGTGTTCAGCTGTGATAGTAATGTCACTGCGTCCCTCTACACACACACTTTACAAGCCTCTGTGTGGCAAATGGTTTTCTGCTATAAATCACACACTTGGCTTTGTTCATCTTACCTGAGTCTGGTGGTCAGTGTATGCGATTCATGCCCCAGAACCAAGGTTTCTATGAGCCCAATTGCATTTAACTGGTTTGTGACAGAGCTGGGATGAGTCACTAGATGGTCTTGGCAGTGAATTAAGATTGAGAAAGAGAAGATAATCTTGTATCCCAGTCCTTGTGTGTGCACGACTGATCACACTCAAGGCAAATAATACATTGATGAGGCACTTAAGGCTGGTACACACCATGCAACTTTTTCTTCTGACCGACCGGTCGGCCAGGAGAAAGGGCCGAGCTTTTTTACAGGGCACGGAGCTCCAAGGTGACTTCTAATTTACAGTTGGGGGTGCATTATTTATTATAACCTACCCCTTTGTGGCTTCTGGTTTCCTTCTCCAGGAACTATGAGATTATAAGGCTATAATCTTACAGTTCCTCCCATAGAAATCCACTACAGGGGTAGGTTATATAATAATAAACAACAGGGTAATAGCAACAAACTGGAGATTGGAAACTTGGCGTATTATAGAAAGGCACTTTCAATAGTTAGATTCCAGTTCCTATCCCACCTACATTGGTTTTTATAACTCCAATGCCTTGATCCTGAGCATCAAGATAAAACACAACATATAATGTGGAGTAATATAAGAACTCTCAAAACCCATATGGTGTTGTAATTAACAAAGATTTTGCATTTTATTGCAGACCCACTCACACAACATGTTTTGGACAGCAAGGTCCTTTCTCAAGTGTAATAGCAACAAAATGGATATTGAAAAATTGACGTTGTATTATAGAATGGCACACGTTAGTGGCTAGACTCTGAGGAGTGTAATAGCTAAGCACTGAGTTAGATATTTTGGGGAAAGTAACGGCCTTATTAACAAAATTATAAATATGAGGGATTGACATTACAATGATATACTTGCTGCTAGAATAGCTTCCATTTGTGATTCGCCATTAGGTACCATGCTAAGGAATTGCACGAGTGTCTGGATCAAGTTATGCACACACACGGCGTGGCAAGATGACATCACGCGTGCGTCGTGATGTCATGCACGGCCACGGAACTCACAGGCATTAGCGTTTGAGGCTCAAGCCTCCTAGGAGGAAGCAGAGGAAATCTCTGAGGGGAGGAGCTTAACATTCAGCAGCCAGTAACAAGATGTCAGCAACTTCCAAGGCACAAAGGTAGGCTCTAGAGGGACATAGGGGAAAAAAAATATGGCCACAGTATTTTTAAAGCTGCAGCTTCCAACTGAACATATCTAGATTTTTCAGTGTACTTATCCTTTAAGTGTTTTTCAGTGTCATGGGAGAGAACCAACTGTACAAACAGAACCAGGCAGGTGGTTAACATTCATCCAATAAAATCCACACTAATGGCATCCTGCAGATGGATAGTTTTTCTGCGGTACCAGAATATTGTTACATTGCTCTATGTATTGCCCAAACAAGTTGTGACCGTTTATAACTAAATGTTGGTGACCAGCACAAACATTGGGCTTCATAAGCTGTTATTTCTTTTCATTTAATCTTTATTTTGTCTCACGCCATACGCGCTATGTAAATAAACTATACATACTGTACATAATTAGCAGAAATAATATGATGATGACATTTAAAACTAGTGTGATTATTTAGCTTAGTTTTGCTTAAATCTTCCTATTAGCTGTAATTACTGTAACCAGTTTAGCCCTAATCTAGTTCTGTGATTGGATTATGCTAATTGAAATACCCATAATTGATTAATGTAAGGCTGAGTACGCACAGGTTGATATTCCGGTCTACTTTAGGCTGGGTAGTACACATGGGCCGAATAGTACTGACTGACCATTCGTCTCTAGTGATTGGTTCACCGTGACATGTCTGTCACAGCAAAAGTAGCTGCGGCCGGCAGTTCTCCGCGACCAATCATTAAGTCCCATAGGGAACCTCATGATCGGACGTGATTTACCAACATACCCGCCCACACCATACAATATTTCCAGTCGACTGACCGATACACTGTACTATTGATCGGTCAGCAGTAAATATTGTTTGCCTATCTGCACAGTGCGATATATTGGTTGATCCGGTCAAAATATTGATGAACATTTTCACAGTAACTAACCAAAGTTTTTTGTACAATTTGTTTTAAATTAGAGGATACAAGGGATCATGTCTGTAAATTTATGCTGATTGTGTTTTTCAATATGCCATGTGATCCGTCATGCCTTAACACTTAACGCTTTTGCGTTTGCGCGTGTCTGTGCTTGCGTTTTTTTATATTATTAAAAATGCGGCAACGCACCGAAAACACGCATTTTCGGGTTCATTGCGATTTGCGTTCCGCATTTTAAATCGCAATCACTCGCGTTTTTCAATACTTAATGAAAAAACGCATGTGCAAACGCAACGAAATTGCATGTGATTCTGTGTGCGATTGCGTTTGCGTTACAGTGTGGCCGTGCCCTTAAACTACCAATCGGTTTATTCTGTAGTCTGTCGGGCAGGAATATCAGGTCAATATTCACCCATGCGTAACATACAGAATGATCAGCACAGCCATATTATTTGCTCACTCCTGTTGGGTACACAACTGGCTGACATCTAATAGTTGATGGTGTATACCAAACTTTAGATATACTGTATTTATAGATATTAGTGTTGTAATTTGCTTTAGTTCAGTTTACAGGGTCTATGGGAGATTGTTTATTAGGATTGGGTTTTGTTGTTTTGCTTTCATGTGAAGATAATTGGCTTAGGAAAATTCGCCATGTTGTACAGCTTTTGGTCTCCCTGCCTGAATTCAGGGGAAAATATTGTTGCAAATATCTGTTGTATTCCGTTAGATCAACTGGACTTAAAGTTTAGTTCTTGTCTGCCATGTACAATCTGTTGTGACACCTTACCCTGGGCGTTCCTATAACACCTCTTAGCCACTATCCAATCACGCCCTTAATACCTGGCTGTGATATGCTAATTAGGATTTTCCAGGGTACACAATTGCCACAGATTCTGAATACAGCAGATATACCATGACCTGGATGAATGAATATTATAGATATACCATGACCTGGATGGATGAATATTACAGATATACCGTGACCTGGATGGATGAATATTACAGATATACCGTGACCTGGATGGATGAATATTACAGATATACCATGACCTGGATGAATGAATATTACAGATATACCATGATCTGGATTGATAAATATTACAGATATACCATGACCTGGATTGATAATTTATTACAGATCATCCCATGAACACTGATGATTTAAATATTACAGATATACCATGACCTGATATGATATTACAGATTACCATGACCTGGATGATGAATATTACAGATATACCGTGACCTGGATAAATGAATATAGATTAACATGACCTGGATGAATGAATATTACAGATATACCATGACCTGGATGGATGAAATTACAGATATACCATGACCTGGATGATGAATATTACAGTATACCATGACCTGGATGAATGAATATTCAGATATACCGTGACCAGGATGAATGAATATTGCAGATATACCGTGACCAGGATGAATGAATATTACAGATATACCATGACCTGGATGGATGAATATTACAGATATACCATGACCTGGATGGATGAATATTACAGATATACCATGACCTGGATGGATGAATATTACAGATATACCATGACCTGGATGGATGAATATTACAGATATACCGTGACCTGGATGGATGAATATTACAGATATACCGTGACCTGGATGGATGAATATTACAGATATACCGTGACCTGGATGAATGAATATTACAGATATACCGTGACCTGGATGAATGAATATTACAGATATACCGTGACCCGGATGAATGAATATTACAGATATACCATGACCTGGATGAACTTGAACCTTCACAAGCATATTGTTGCAAATATTGTTACAAGTTACTATTCAGGCAGGGAAATTACTTCCACGACAATGTTTCCATAGCTGGCTGTAATAAATTTCCCTATAGTGTCCGTGAAGGATGTGAGTTTGGGAGTACAGTATATGCTCTGGGAACAGATAAAGTCTCTAGTACTAAGAACTTCCTGTCACCTGTAATGTAGGTGGAAGAATACATTACAGTAAAATAAGCAGAGGAGAAAAAAAGTATTGCAGTGTTTTTGGTGCATAAACTCCCCAGACAGACTGGAACAGAGATTTAAGTTTTGCAGACAAGTGCTGACAAGCGAGGGTTTTACGATGGGAATACATTTTTAGTTTATTTTAGTCTGTGTTGTAGTACAAAAAGAACACTAAGATCTTATATAGAAGACATATTTAAAGGAGATATAAAAGCGAAAAAGGTTGTTTTGTCTCTAAACATTCTCCATGTTTACCCGAATCAAAAGAACTGCCAATGATTATTGGTGCAATAGAACTCTGGATAGGTAGATTCACCCTCCGAGTGCCTTGATGTTGGGCTCTACTTTGACATTTATATAAAGGCAGAGGTGCACTGATTGGCTTAGAGACAGGCAATACAGAGAAATATTGGTTCCTATTTGCCAAAGAGTCTTCACAGGCTTAATACAGGGCAATCTCTTTTGTCAATCAGAATCAGTAGTGAGTTCCAGGTGATATTTGGCCTGATGGATCGTTTGCGAATAGAAATCTGTGTGAATTATTGAAATATACAACCTTGACTGTTCCAAGTGACCGGTTTTACAGGAAAATCAATCAATCAGTTGCTGTCAGATCTGAGAAAAAGATTGTCCAAGGGTGTTCGATTGGCCAAAATATTCGATGCAAACAGTGGAAATACCAGTTCTTGGAGGGCAACCCTTCGTAGAATTCCTGCTTATCTACAAGTCGAACTAGATAAAAACTCCCCATTTACTTTGGAAGGATTAAAAACAATTCCTTTACAACTACTATGAGCACCTTGGAATTCTGGGTTTTAATACCACAAACACCCTGTGTGTTTTCTCGATTTCTTAACAAATGAAAAATTCCACACCAGTAGACAAATGATCAGAAAGTTTAGCTTTACTCTCTATTTTTAACACCAAAAAAGGACTTTGATCCACTGGAATGAGATGTGGACAATATAACAAACACCCTTAGCAGTAATTGTAAACTAGAAAGATATAAGAAGCTACCATTTAAGTAAAAAACTGGTTGACATGTTAGCTGATAGGAGAAATGGGTCTTTAATAAGAAATGTGAAAATCGTAAGACTAGAACAGGGCCATACCTGATTGTTCTGGAGCTTATACTCTACTTCAGTTGCTATTGGTCCCTATTGCTGGAGCAATTGGTCCTTATAGAGTCGTACATGGCATCTAATTAGATCCACTAGTGCCCTTGCCCATATTTAGCTGGCCTAAGACCTGGTGGCTGACATTGTCCTATTAAAGGGCATGTCCACCCCCCCAACTAAGATTTTACCAACTACTGGCCCCACTGGTGGAAAATTTCTTCCACCAGATGTGCTAATGGCAAGTTCATTAAATAGCTTTAAAAGTGGTCTGGATACATTTCTAAAACTAAAAAATATTGAGAATTACTGGTATTAATACATATACTGTAGTTCTGGTTGGTACAGGGATACTATATAATATTGAGAATTACTGGTATTAATACATATACTATAGTTCTGGTTGATCCAGTGATACTTTCCAAGTGCCATTTGGAGTATGGAAGGAATTTGTACAGCTGTTTTTTCTCTCCTTCCTCTGGATAAACTGTTAGGTAGAGTTAAAGATAAGGATGTAAAGGTCGGACTAGATGGATGTATGTCTATTCAACCTCCAATACTATGTTACTATGTAACTGTTATACAGACATTATGGGTAGGGTGTAAATGTTGGACTAGATGGATGTATGTCTTTATTCAACCTCCAATACTATGTTCTATTAACTGTTTATACAGACATTATGGGTAGGTATAAAGTTGGACTAAGGACGTATGTCTTTATTCAACCTCCAATACTATGTTACTATGTAACTGTTATACAGACATTATGGTTAGGGTATAAAGGTTGGACTAGATTGACGTATGTCTTTATTTAACCTCCAATACTATGTTACTATGTAACTGTTATACAGACATTATGGTTCGGGTATAAAGGTTGGACTAGATGGACGTATGTCTTTATTCAACCTCCATTACTATGTAACTATAGTTACGAGCATTTAACCTCCTGATGTTTTTTGAACGTCAACCACAAAGTCTGAACATTGTGAGAATGTGTTGATAAAGAGGGTATTAAATGTGTCATAGTGTAATGGTGGGTACACACAGTACGAATTTGTCTGCAAGATCCTGTCTGTCATCTTTGAAAGATGTGACTACACACAGTCACAATCGTTCTCCCTGTATAAAGTATAGGTAGATATTTCGTGACTGCCGTACTCCCTACGATTGCGGTCGACTCCCTATTCTTTATTACAAGGGTCTGACCGCGACCAATGGAAAATGTTCCAGTCAGAATGACCGTCTCTGATGCAGATGCCAAATTTTTTCAACATCGGAGACTGTTTCGGCCGTACACACGGTACTGACGTTGTTGTCCCTATATCGCTAACATGTGCACCCAGCTTAACATTGATAAACTTCCTTTAGACAGATTAGAAAATTGTTGTATAGTTATTTCACTATAAATATATATACTAGCAAAAGTGTGCCCATTGGTGCACAGTGGGAAATATATGGGTGTATGTTTAGCTATATGTGGATACAGGTGATATAAAATCTTTATACACACTACTATAAAATTTAGGGATCCTGGTTCTATTAGTGTCACATCCCCTAAATGAATATTTTACACAATATACAGAGGCAGAAGGGAACCTATTGGGTGTACCACAATAGGTATTAGAGGGCATATATATACACACATCTTTTGGATTGTACTGGAAGTGTCAGTGCTTTAGAAGTACATGTTAAATATACATAAAGTACAGCCTAACATCTAGATAAGACAGACATTATCCATCTTATATTTGTTGTATAACACTATCACATTTTTCTGTTTTGTTTATCGATTTGTTTTGATAAATCTATACAGGAAGATATTTAAATCCAGGGCTTTGAGAGATGGGAAAACTGTTTAAAATCCGTTCCGCCTGTGGACCTGGAAAATGGTCTAGGAAAAACGTACATAGATCCAGAAGTGTAAAAAAAATAAGTACATAGATCCAGAAATGTAAAAAAATAACTCTTCTCACGAGATTACGCATTCTATTTTCGAAGGTCACCGAAATTTTAGAAAATTAGTATTTTAAAGGAATTTTTGGAAAATTTGTAAAAATGATACAGTAGCTTACTGTAAATGGCTCTGGGACCTGGGAAATAGTCTGGGGAACAGATAATCAGATTCTTTCAAATCAGAATTGGTTATAATCAGATTTTTTTCAGAAAGAAACTGATTGGTATACTAACCAATCATATTCTTTCTGAAAGAATCTAATTGTAACCAATTCTAATTGGAAAAGAATCTGATTGGTATACTAACCAAACAGAATCTTTATGAAAGAATCTGAATGTAACAAATTCTGTTTAAAAAATCATCTGATTGGTTAGTATATCAATCAGATTCTTTCTGAAAGAATCTGATTGTATCCAATCAGAATTATTTACAATTAGATACTTTCAGAAAGAATCTTATTGGTACGTTTTCTGGAAGAATCTGATTGTAACTAATCAGAATTAGTTACAATCAGATTATTTTACAAATAATGTGATTGGTATATCTGTTGTATTCAATTATATCAACTGGACTTGAAGTTTAGTTCTTTTCAAGAACTAAACTTCAAGTCCAGTTGATCTAATTGAATACAACAGATATACCATGAATGAGAACCTTCAAAAGCAATATGATTGGTATGCTAACCAATTACTCTTTCTGAAATAAGATGATTGAAACCAATTCTGATTGGAAAAGAATCTGATTGGTTAGTATAGCAATCAGATACTTCCTGAAAGAATATGATTGTATCTAATCAGAATTGGTTACAATCAGATACTTTTAAAAATAATCTTATTGCTTTCTGGAAGAATCTGATTGTAACCAATTGTGATTGGGAAAGAATCTGATTGGTATACTAACCAATCAGATTGTTTCTGAAAGTATCTAATTGTAACCAATTCTGATTGGAAAATAATCTGATTGGTATACCAATAAAATTCTTTCTTAAAAAAAAAAAAAAAAAGCTGATTTTAACCAATTAGAATTGGTTAGTCAGATTCTTTCAGAAAGAATTTGATTGGTATGCTTTCTGGAAGAATCTAATTGTAACCAATCAAAATTAGTTACAATCCGATTCTTTTACTAATAATCTGATTGGTATAGTAACCAATCAGATTCTTTTTAAATCAGAATTGGTTACAATCAGATTCTTTCAAAAAGAATCTAATTGTCTTTTCCCCACACCATTTTCCGGGTCCCAAAATTATTTACAGCAAGTAACTGTATAATTTTTACAAAATTTTCAAAAATTCCTTGAAATTTTCTTTGAATTTTCGAATCCGTCTCAAAAAAATCTGCAAAGCGGAATTCCAGCAAAATCCGTAAATCACAGAGATCCGTCGCGGAACTAGGTTCAGATCCGCGATCCGGTCCATCTCTATTCTTGATCTATTTATTGTAACATTGTATAGAATAGTTCAGTAGAAACACCACATTGAAATACAACTGTTATGTAGAGCTTGAATCAATCTTCCCCCTTAAATTTCCAAACAATAATAGATCAATAGCAGATCCATTGGATCATTCTATAATTAAAGTTATCAATCTGTCTTTCAATACTCACCCTCCCCATTAACTCACAGCTGTCACCAGAGATTCTGTTAGAGAGGGATCACTATTGGTCAATGTGTTAGAGAGGGATAACTATTGGTAAATGTGATAGAGAGGGATCACTATTGGTAAATGTGATAGAGAGGGATCACTATTGGTAAATGTGTTAGAGAGATCACTATTGGTCATTGTGTTACAGAGGGGTCACTTTTGGTAAATCTGAGGTTGTATAAAGAACCCAGACTATCCTGTCATGTTTCAACCTTATTACATTCTATCAGGTCAGGACACAGGTTCATGGCTTTTATGGGGTCTATCTACTGGTTGCCTATCCTTGATCTATAGATATCCCTTCATGCCCAGCAAATAGCAGCTCTCCTTTTTGTCTATTGAGAGGGGAGAGGGGGAGTTGTGTGAGAGTGAGAAGAATGTTTTTACTAAGACTGTCACATGTTTTACAAAGGATATGACATATTAGTCTTGCAACTTCCTACTAACACTTCCTACTTCCCTTCTAACACTCAGAAAATGTTTTAATTCGCTAACACTGCTGTCAATCTAATATTAAGCACACCACTGGATACAACACTAAAAGGGAAGTGAGAAATATTTTCCTTTGTAACCTTCCATTGCCTCCCTGTAAAACTTCCTGGGGTGTGGCTTAACACTCCATTTTGAAGATTCCATTACAAAACAGGAGTGGGGACTATGCAAGTACTTTTATTTATTTATAGATTTTGCCTTATATACATTTCTATATACTTTAATGTCATTTCTACATATTTGTTAATATTGATATAACTATTTATTTAGTGCTTACACAACACAGAAACACTGACCCTATGTATATTACTTTTACCCACCCCCACAAACATAGTACCTCAGAAAACCCCAATTTATTCCCCATTAAATTATAAAAAAACTATATAACTGCTGGTCATACCAACAACCTTTATTTATTTTGTTATGGGTGTCCTCAATTTGTCTCCCTTCTAGCAGTGTCATCCTTTGGTTCCTGTTTCCCCATTCCAAGTAAATGATGTAATTCAGGCTTTTTATCACCATTTAGAATATGGGATGTTTAGCAGACTGTGGGAATTCACAGCTGGCAGGAGATAACTGGAATTTATGTCTAGTAACTTGGTGATAATTGTAATTCCTCTAGTTATTAACTCATTGTTACACTTAGTTTGACACTGTTTGGTTTACCAAAAACGATCCACTTTCCATTGTTTATTTCTATGCACCCAAGAAATACTTACCTGATACACATCTGGTGCAGCATTCAAAAAGTCATTTTAGAGCCAAGTTGCTGTTTGAAAAGGGTAAGCTAACAGGAGAATAAATTAAAAACGTTAATATCTATAAGAGTTATTTACATTGGAGATGCCCAGAACAGGCAGAGGACCCAACATTCCCATGCTCCGTTAAATGTATTTCCGTTGGTCCTGACTGAAGATTGGTGTGGGTCATGTGGCCCACTTATAAGATACATCAGTTCCTGTTTGTAGTTTAAACTGGTATTCTAGAAGAATAAATGTGCCACTGGAGGGTAAGAGGCACCAGATCTGTGTGCAGTGCTGATGTCACAACCTATGACTGCTCCATGAGCTATCTGCTTTACAGATGTGTGAGCTCATGAATAGCTCACAAACACTTTCTTAAGACACAGAGAATCTATCAATAGTAGTGTATGGCCAGCATTACACAAGTGTTGTCTCCAAGCACTGATTGTGTTCCACAAGATATAGCTGTGTTTTGTGTAGTATATTTCCAAAATACAGTGCTGCTGTGGCTAGGCCACACTGCCGCGTTTTCTCACGTGCTAATTTTTTGCGGATTGCATGCGCTCGGATTGGGGACTATTGTGGACAGGTATTAAGTCATATAATTAAAAATGGTTCTATCATTCATTGTTTTTTAAAAACATTCTTTACATAAATCATCTTGTATTAGAGAGCAGTATGGGACCCGAGTTTTATTAATTTGCATATTGTGTGCCGTACGATACTTCTGCTTGTTTGATTGGAACGCGTGCTTACCAACTTTCCTTTACACCTATAAAACCATGGATGGTTGCAATGTGTAGATAACAAGTCCAGGTTATTTTCCCTGTAATGAGAATATGAACTAATAGAGTATATACCGTAGTATTTAACCCCCCCCCAAAATAAAAAGAATGTATCATTTAAAACTGATCCAGTCATTAATCTTCTGCACCTGGTGATTTCATACCCATTAAAGTTATTGGTTGCAAATGAACCCACACAGAAAGTGTTATTAACAGAAGCAGAGGAGCTTGGGGGAAATGAGGAACAGCAGCCAGAATAGGAAAATAATAATTAGACAAGTGTATTTTAGGCTTAATTTCCTTGTTATCTAAAAAATGGACTCGGCCACACTTGTGCGTTTAAACCTGTGATCCGAACGTGCATAAAAAGGCACGCTTGTGTTGGCCAATTGGTCTGGCCCACTAGGTGTGCTGCTGTTCGTTGCACTGTGATCCACTTTTCAGTGCGCATGTGATCCAAATTTATTGTGCAATCTAAGCGCAATATTGTGGAATCACAGCGCACCAGAAACGTGTGTGCTATTGCGTGCAAGTTTCCGGTGCGCTAGTACGCATTGTAGTGTAGCCTCACCCTAAAAGAACGGTGCCTGACCTTTTCTGCATGCAGTCAATCAAGGCTGTGACTGTTTTCCCTGCTGCCTCCTCTGCACATGCCCAAGCTTATAAAAAGCTCATTGAGCAGAGGGAGGTGGTGGATACCTTTGCCAGAACAAAAGATAACTTATTAAATATACTGGTAAAAATCATGGATGGGGTTTCAGGCAGTTAACTGACAAGTCATCAGTTTTGTTTTTTTAATTTAAATGTTTTATTTATTGTTTCCAATGTATATAGTTCAACATCACATTCAGTTATCTATCAGTGAATAGTAGTACAGGCATGTTGAATAAAACAGTTTTATAAATTAAGTCAGTTGTTGGTTATTTTCTGCTATTGGTTTAGTTTAACAGCACCTTATATTTAAACACATTAATTTTGAGTAGCACAGGAGAGAGGTGCGAACAGTAAAAAGGAAAAGAGAAAAAGAAAAGGGAAAATAAAAGTAACTATATCCTGGTCTGTATCCTGGGGTCTCGCCCGCGGGTCCCACCCCACACTTGGGTATTTAGTGAGTTGAATTTATATCCCCTTGGTCTATCCAGCGTCCCTTTAACTTGTTGTTTCTGTAGAGTCTAACCACACTCCCCATATTTCTGTGGGCAGTTTCTATGTCCAAACATAAGTTTCAGTAGGGGGATATCGTTATTTATCATTTTTATCCACTTCCTTTTTTTTAACCTTTTATGTGAGAGCCAGCCAAGCACTATTGTCTTACGTGCATAGAACAGTGCTGCCTGCAGGAATGCCAATTCATATCTGGACCAGATGTCTTCTTCAAATATACTAAATATGCAAACTTGTCCTTGGAATTGTATAGGGTGTGGTGTTAGTGGGGTTAGGAAGTGGAGTATTTCTTTCCAGAAGTCCTGGATTCTTGGGCATTCCCATATAGATGTGTGAAATTTGGTTTGGGCTTTGGCATTTTGGGCATTTCCTGTCTGTGTTGGGCCCCTGTGTCTATTTTGTCTTGGGGTGTAGTATGCCTGATGTATGATATTGAGTTGGATCACTTTGTTGTTTGCTGAGAGGGAGCCTCGCATGTGAGCCAAGGATATCACCCCAGAGCTCTTCAGGAATATCACCCAGGCAGTTCATCCACTTCCTTTTGATACTTGTTAGGATGTTTTGGGATTTGGCATTTATCCATAACTTTGTACAGTCTAGAGATCACTCCCTGGAGGCCCTGGGTGCAGATTACCTATTATTGGGTGTTTGGAGATCTGGTCTAGTGAGTTAGGGAAGCTCCGCCTTAATTGCAATTGTTATTGTAAATAGCTATAATGCATAGTGTTTGGGGATCTCGTATGTAATGTATCTTGTAGTTTTTGAAATGTTATAATTTGGCCTTTGCGTATCATGTCTCTGAGTGTTCGGATTCCTTATGAGTCCCACAGGGTATTGCCGGCAAGGATCGCAGCATTGGTAGCACCTTGTTTCTCCATAGAGGGGTTGTTCGAAGTAGTCCTTTTAGATTTAGGGTTATTGTGAGTTTGCCATATTCTGTGCTCGTTTGTGTAGTGGTGTGCCCTTACCTACTATGTGTGTTTTAGGGTTTGCCAGATACGCCATGAAAGTCCTTTCAAGTATAGGGTCGTCATTAGATCTGATTGTGTGGTGTCGGTATTGGGTTGACCCAACACTGAAGAGTGCCATTGTTGATGCCCGTAGTACAGTTGGAAATTGGGTAGTGATAGTCCCCACTGTGTTTTTGGCCTGGAGATGGTGTATTTTATTTTATTTTTTTTGTGTGTTCCATTGAAGGATATAATCAAACTGTTTAATTTGGTAAAAAAAAGATTTTGGTATATAGACTAGATGTGTGTGTATGATGTACATGATTTTGGTAGCAGAAAAATTTTTATAGTTGTTTGGCTAATTTGTTGTGTGGGATCCATGTACAAAATGGTTTGGTCGGATGAAGAATTGTTTCCTATTTGCTTTTCCTGTCAGCATGTTATTATATTCTTTGTGCTTGTAGCCAGGCAGTTTGTGGGTAGTGGATGTTTGGTGGAGTATATGTTCTCTTTCGGCTTGTGCATCAGGGTCTTTTGTATTGTGTGTTCGTTTTGTTGAAAGTGGAGTGTAGCCTTCCCCTCAGTATCCCTTCAGGGCATCCCACACCAGTTTGGGATCCTGTGGTGAGTGTTGAACTGCAGATATTCCTCCAGATATTCTGGTATAGGATCTGTGTCTGGAATTGTTTACGCCAAAATGGATTAAATTTCCAGCGTGTAGTGTGAGTTGCTGTGTTGGGGAGAGTGATTTGTAGTTCCAGTAGAGAATGGTCTGAGATTCCTCTTGGGAGGTGTGTTACTTTTGATACCAGAGGGGCCGGATTCTGGATAAGAATATATAGTCAATACGAGACAGGGAATGATAAGTTGTGGAGTGGCAAGTGTATTCCTGGGTGTTTTGATGTCTATGACGCCATATGTCTATCCAGTCCCATGATTCTGGGACAGGGGTGAGGTTTTTGGTAGATTACTTCTATTGTGTCCGGGTGTGTACAGTCTGTCTTTCATTGGGCACATAACAGTGTTAAAATCCCCCATACAAATTATGTGTGCGTCTGGGTATTGTGTTAGTAGTGTGGCTGTGTTTTAAGGATATTTAGTCCCATAGCAGGTGGGTTGTATATCCCTAGTAGGATTATTTGGTTGGAGTCTATTTCTGTGGCTACTAGTACGTATTTTCCATTTGGGTCCGTTTTTACCTGGAGGATTTTAGTTGCCAGACCAGGAAACTAAAATTGTAAATAAAAACTTGTAAACACAGTTGTTGTAACATAACTTAATATTTATATATCACAAATATTTAAACTTCAAACTGGCGAAGTCACTGTGACTTCACCTAATAAACAAATAGGTAGCTCGGAGACGTTGATCTCCCCGAGACACATAATACACCATCCCACCCAGGGGAACCAGTTTTTGGTACCAGTCTGTGGAAAGAGAGACATTTCAGGACACATAATATGCCATCCCACCCAGGGGAACCAGTTTTTGGTACCAGTCTGTGGAAAGAGAGACATTTCAGGACACATAATACATCTGGCGGGGGGGGGTGGGTGGGGGGGGGGGGGCGCCGTGTGGTGGGGTGGGGTTGGGGAGGTGATTTGTAGTTCAGTTAGAGAATGGTCTGAGATTCCCTTGGGAGGGGTGTTACTTTTGATACCAGAGGGGCCGGATTCTGGATAGAATATTATAGTCAATACGAGACAGGGAATGATAGTTGTGGAGTGGCAAGGTATTCCTGGTGTTTTGATGTCTATGACGCCATATGTCATCCAGTCCCCATGATTCTGGGACAGGGGTGAGGTTTTTGGTAGATTACTTCTATTGTGTCCGGGTGTGTGTACAGTCTGTATCTTCATTGGGCACATAACAGTGTTTAAAATCCCCCATACAATTATGTGTGCGTCTGGGTATTGTGTTAGTAGTGTGGCTGGTTTTAAGTATTTAGTCCCATAGCAGGTGGGTTGTATATCCCTAGTAGGATTTTGGTTGGAGGTCTATTCTGTGGCTACTAGTACGTATTTCCATTTGGGTCCGTTTTACCTGGAGGATTTAGGTGCCAGACCAGGAAACTAAATTTGTAAATAAAAACTTGTAAACACAGTTGTAACATAACTTAATATTTATATACAAATATTTAAAACTTCAAACTGGCGAAGTCACTGTGACTTCACCTATAAACAAATAGGTAGCTCGAGACGTTGATCTCCCCGAAGATATTGCTGGCGTGGGGGGGTTGAGCAGTAAAACCTTACGCTTCCCGTGAAGCGTTTGGGGGGGGGATTCACCAGAGTGGCTTGTTTGGTAGGTATTGTCTATGAGTCGCTGTTATGTGTGCTCCAATCTATCCCCTATTTGTATTCTATTCACTGTTTTAGCTAGTGTTGTGTGCCCCGATGCCCTCCCCGTCCCGTCTAGTTTGCCTAGTGATATCAGTGGGGTGGTGTATGTTGTTGTATTTGGTGCTGTCAGATTCTCCTGAGTTCTGTCCTGTGGTGTGTGGAGTTTAAGTCTTGGGTAGGTGATAACTTTTATACAGTTATGGGGGGGGGGGGTCCAGGTTTCGTCTGGCGTCTTAGTTTCCCGCTATACATTCATCTGTGCACATGTTTGACGGACCAGGGGTGTAAAGGCTAGGCTCTGGGCATATAGTACAGTACATACATTTTGTGCCCCTCGTCGGTTGATCATATCACATTCTTACTATTTTCTATTGTTCATTGGTGGTGTGCACAGTGGAATACACTAGAACAGCAAATCTTAGCAGTGCACAAGGTAAGGAAATGTCCAATTAGACGGGAGGTGTTTGTGGTAGAAGCGATAAATAGTATCAAACAAGGAAGGAACCAGGCCCTCAACCCAAGTCCCGCTTCTCTAACGCTAGATCTCCTGATCAGGCATTGTGTTTGCTCGGGAGTATTTAGCCAAGAGCACACTGCACTGCCGGAAGCCCTCCGATTCTCAGGGGGTGTTTCCCCAGAGCTTCCTCTGAAACCATTACATTAAATCTGTAACATTTTTTAATGTTTTTAGTCAATTAGTGTTGGTAAAAAACAGCAACAAAAAAACACAATAAAATATAATTATAGCACATATTATACCATCCCGCTCAGGGGATCCAGTTTTTGGTACCAGTCTGTGGAAAGAGAGACATTTCAGGACATATAATACACCATCCCACCCAGGGGAACCAGTTTTTGGTACCAGTCTGTGGAAAGATCCAAACTGGCGAAGTCAACTGTGACGTCACCTAAAACAAATATGTAGCAGCGTCGTGAGACGTTGATCTCCCCGAGACACATAATACACCATCCCACCCAGGGGGAACCAGTTTTTGGTACCATCTGTGAAAGAAGACATTTCAGGACACATATATCCCATCCCACCCAGGGGAACCAGTTTTTGGTACCAGTCTGTGGAAAGAGAGACATTTCAGGACACATAATACACCATCCCACCCAGGGGAACCAGTTTTTGGTACCATTCTGTGGAAAGAGAGACTTTTCAGGACACATAATACACCATCCCACCCAGGGGAACCAGTTTTTGGTACCATTCTGTGGAAAGAGAGATTTTTCAGGACACATAATACACCATCCCACCCAGGGGAACCAGTTTTTGGTACCATTCTGTGGAAAGAGAGATGCAGGTTTTATCACGTGTAATTTTTGCTGATTGCATGACTCCGATTGGGAGGGAATATTGTGGAGACAGGTATTCAGTATATAATTAAAAATGGTTCTATCATTCATTGTTTTTTAAAACATTTCTTTAATAAATCATACTTGTATAGATAGCAGTATGGGACCCGAGTTTGTATAATTTGCATATTGTGTGCCGTACGATACTTTCTGCTGTGTTTGATGGAACGCGTGCGTTACGCAATTTCCTGTAAACTATAAAACATGATGGTTGCAAGTGTGTAGAAAACACGTCCAGGGTTATTTTCCCATGTAATGAGAATATGAACTAATAGCATATTACCGTAGTATTTAACCACCCCCCC
Organism: Hymenochirus boettgeri; assembly: GCA_019447015.1. Classification (NCBI taxonomy): domain Eukaryota; kingdom Metazoa; phylum Chordata; class Amphibia; order Anura; family Pipidae; genus Hymenochirus; species Hymenochirus boettgeri. Next base: position 343,801,362 of record CM033470.1, read on the forward strand.
CCCCCCCAAAATACGAAAAAGAATGTATCATTTAAATAACTGATCCATGTCATAATCTTGCACCTGGTGTTCTAACCCATTAAAAGTGATCTGGTTGCAAATGAACCACACAAGAAATGTTATTAACCAGAAGCAGAGGAGCGTTGGGGGAATGAGGAACAGCAGCCAGACATATAGGAATTAATAATTAGACAGTTATTTTAGGCTTAATTTCCTGTTAGTAAAAAAATGGACTCGGCCACACTTTTTAAACCGTTCGACGTGCATAAAAGGCCTGTGATGGCCGATTGGTCTGGCCCACTAGGTGGTGCTGCTGTTCGTTGCACTGTGATCATCTTTCAGTGCGCAGTGTCCAATTTATGTGACAATCTAAGCGCATAGTTGGAATCACAGCGCACCAAGGAATCACTGTGGTGTGCTAGTACGCATTGGTAGTGATAGCTCACCTAAAAGAACGGTTGCCTGACCTTTTCTGCATGATGTCAATCACAGGCTGTGACTGTTTTCCTGTGCTCTCTGCACATGCCAAAAGCTTATAAAACAAGCTCATTGAGCGAGGAGGTGGTGGATACCTTTGCCAGAACAAAAGAAATTTATTAAAATATATGAGTAAAAATCATGGATGGGGTTTCAGGCAGTAACTGACAAGTCATCAGTTTTTGTTTTTTTGAATTGAAACGTTTTATTATTGTTCCCATGTATATAGTCAACTCACATCAGTTATCTATAGTGGGAATACGTAGACAGGCATGTTGAAATCAAACAGTTCTAGTTAATAAGCAGTGTTGGTATGTATTTCTGCCTATTGGTTTTAGTTTACCACCCTTATTTAACTGAATTACTAGACACTTATACTAATTTTGAGAGCACAGGAGGAAAGGAGGAGGAGAGAGATGGGCGGGTAGGATGAAGGAGAGGGAGGGGGAGGGAAAGGTGAGAGGAGAGGAGAGAAGGAGAGTGGCGAACAGGAAGAGAAAAAAGAAAACAAAAGTTAAAAGTAAAATAATTGTAACATATCGGGCTGTCATCCGCCTGGGAGGTAGTCCCCCCCGGCCACACCCAAACTTGGGTATTTAGTGAAGTTGAATTTATATCCCCTGGGGGTCATCCAGCGTCCCTTTAACTTGTTGTTTCTGTAGAGTCTACCACACTCCCATATTTCTGTGGGCAGTTTCTATGTCCAAACATAAGTTTAGTAGGGGGGATATCGTTATTATAATTTTTCTCACTTCTTTTTTTTAACCTTTTTGTGAGGAGCCAGCCAGCACTATGTCTTACGTGCTAGGGAACAGTGAGACCTGCAGGAATGCCAATTCATATCTGGACCAGATGTCTTATTCAAATATACCATAAATATGCAAAATTGTCCTTGGATGTATAGGGTGTGGTGTAGTGGGGTGAGGAAGTGGAGTATTTCTTTCCAGAAGTTCCTGGAGTCTTGGCATTCCCATATAAGATTGTTAGTGAACTTTGGGTTGGGCTTCCGTGTGTTTGGGCCCCTTGTGTCTAATTTGGTCTTGGGGTGTAGATGCCGTGATGTATGATATTGAGTGGAGCACTTTGTTGTTTGCTGAGAGGGAGGCCTCGCAGTGGAGCCACGGATATCACCCCAGAGCTCTTCAGGACTATCACCCAGGGCAGTTCATCCACTTCCTTTTGATTAACTTGGTTCAGGATGTTTGGGAGTGGCATTTATCCTACCCTTTGTACAGTCTAGAGATCACTCCATGGAGGCCCTGGGTGCAGATATATACCTTTATTGGGTGTTTGGAGATCTGGTCTAGTGAGTTTGAGTTAGGGAAGCTCGCCTTAATTGCATATGTTATTTGTAAATATCTATAATGCAAAGTGTTTGGGATCTCGTAGTATGTATCTTGTAGTGTTTGAAATGTTTCATAATTTGGCCTTTGCGTATCATGTCTCCTAGTGTTCGGATTCCTGATGAGGTCCACAGGATATTTGCACTGGCAAGGATCGCCGCATTGGGAACACCTTGTGTTTCTCCATAGAGGCTTTGTGTTCGAAGTAGCTTTTAGATTTAGGTGGTTGGTGGTTTTATTGGTGAGTTGCCAGATTATGATGTACTGTTTGGGTAGTGGTGTGCCTCTACCTACTAGTGTGGTTTTAGGGTTTGCCAAGATACGCCCATGAAGGTCTTTCAAGATAGGGTCGTCATAGATTGATCTTTTTTTTTTTTTGTGTGGGTTAGGGTATTAGGGTTGACCCAAACATGAAGATGTGCCAGTTGTGATGCCCAGTTAGTACAGTTGGAAATTGGGTAGTGTAGTCCTCAATGTGTTGTTGGCCGGGACGGAGAGGGTTTGTATTTTATTTTGTTTTTTGGTTGTTCCATATGAAGGAGATAATCAAAACTGTTTAATTTGGTAAAAAAAAGATTTGGTATATTAGACTAGAGGTGTGTATGGATGTACATGATTTGGGGGGTCGGTAGCAGAAAAATAGAAAAATTTTTATAGTTGTGCCGGGGAATGTTCATGCCTGTAGTTTGTTTTGTGAGCTCAGCAGGAGATATAATTAGGGTGTTAGAAATTGTGAGGGGTTTTTGTAATGGTGATTCCTAGATATGTGAAATGGGAAAACGATGGGGATTGGTGTGCGGTGTTTCTGTTGTTATATTGTCTATGGGGCATATTGCTTGAATTGGGATCACCGTGATCAAAGTCGGAGTATTTTCCAAAAGGTGAGTACCTGAAATGCCGTTTGGAGGGGAGGTGGTGTGTTGGGTCTTTCTAAAAACATGAGTCAGGTGTCGGCATATAGGCCAATATTTTCTGTTTATTGTTCAATTTGTGGATCCTCTTATGTTATTGTATTGCTCCACAATTGTTATTGCCAAAGGCTCAATGGCCAGTGCAAAACGATATGGGGATAGGGGCAAACCCTGCCGTGTGCCCCCTTCACAGGTTGGAATCCGGGGGACACATGCGTTCACTAGGATCTGTGCTGTGGGGGTGAATACAGCATCCTCACCATGTTATAAATCCCGTTACGAAATGCCAAAAGTTTTTTAAGACTTGTATCAGGTCTGGCCATTCTATAGAATCAAAACGCCTACAGCATCGGAGCGGACCATCACACGTTCCCCTGTTGTATCATGGTTCATTTGGGTTTGTATTAGAGTTCTCCTTCCTGGTTGTTGTGGTAGATTTTTATTAGTAATAAGACAGTATGGTACGTGGTGTGAAAACCGTTGATATTACTCGATCTTTTAGTCTGTGCGCTGTGTTTTTGCCAAGATTTTTCTAATCAGTTGTTAGTAGTGAAATGGCTATGTAGGACACACATTCCTCCAAATTTTTACCTGGCTTAGGAATCTACACTATTGTCGCTTCATTTAAAGAAGCAGGCAGTGTTCAGTTGAGTAGGATTTATTTATTACATATCTAGAAGGGGAGTAGTTAATTGTTCATTATATCTTTTATAATTTCGTGGTAGTGTCCATATGGGGCCAGGTGCTTTGGTATTGGGCAATCTTGGATGGTAGTTTAATTTCTCCATTGTGAGGGGTTGGTTTGATCCAGTTCCAGTGTTGATTCAGGTAGTAGTTGGGGGAATTGTATGTTGGTCAGATATTATGAGATTTGTTGTTGGGTTTTGTCACTTTGGGAGAGTATAATCTTGGTAGAATTGTTTAGAATAGTTCCAGTATCTGATGTGGGGAATGTGCTAGTTCACCCTGTGCGTTTCGGATTGTTAATTGTGTTGGTTGGAGTGATCTGTGACTAGGAAAGTTAGAGTTTGGCTAGTGTGCGGACCATGTACAAAATGGTTTTGTCGGATGAAGATTGTTTCCTATTTTGCTTTTACTGTCAGCAGGGTTAGTATATATTCTTTGTGCTTGTAGCCAGGCAGTTTGGGGTAGTGGATGGTTTTGGTGGCATTATCTGTTCTCTTTCGGCTTGCATCAGGGTCTTTTTGTATTGTTGTGTCGTTTGGTTGAGGGATAGTGGAGTGTAGCCTTCCCCTCAGGTATGCCTTCAGGGCATCCACACCCGTTGTGGGGATCCTGTGGTTAGGTGTTTGAACTGCAGATATTCCTCCCAGATAATTATGGTCTAGGATCTCCCGTGTCGGAAATTGTTACGCCCCAAAATGATTAAATTTTCCAGCGTGTTAGTGGAGTGCTGTGTTGGGGAGATGATTTGTAGTTTCCAGTAAGAAGTCCTGAGATTCCTCTTGGGAGGTGTGTTTACTTTTGATACTAGAGGGGCCGGATTGTTAGAGATATATAGTTCAATACGAGACGAGGAATGATAAGAGTGTGGAGTGGCCAAGTGTATTCCTTGGTGTTTTGAGTCTTGACGCCATAGTCATCCCAGTTCCCCATGCTTCTGGGACAGGGGTGAGGTTTTTTGGTATCGATTACTTCTATTGTGGTCCGCGGTGTGTACATTTGTCTGTCAGTTTACAGAAAAAAAAAAAAAATTGAAAAAAGAATAAGACGACATAACAGTAGAATTAAAAATCCCCCATACAAATTATGTGTGCGTCTGGGTATGTGTGTTAGTAGTGTGGCCTTGTGTTGTTAAGGTATATTTAGTCCCATAGAAGTGGGTTGTATATCCCTAGTAGATTATTGGTTGGAGTCATTTCTGTGGCTACTAGTACTTATTTCCAATTTTTGGGTACGTTTTTAACTGGAGGATTTTAGTTCTCCATACCAGGAAACTAAAATTGTAAATAAAAAACTTGTAAACACAGTTGTTGTAACAGGAACTTAATATTTATATATCCAAATATTTAAACTTCAAACTGGCGAAGTCAACTTGTGACTTCACCTAAAAACAAATAGGGCTCGGACGTTGATCTCCCCGAGGATATTGTGCGCGTGGGGGGTTGAGGGGTGAGCAGTAAAAAACCTTAAGCTTCCCGTGAAGCGTTTGGGGGGGGGATTCACCAGAGTGGCTTGTTGGTGGTATTTGTCTGAGTCGCTGGTATGTGTGACTTTTCCAATCCTATCCCTATTTGTATTCTATTTCACTGTTTTGTTTTACTAGTGTGGTGTGCCCCGATGCCCTCCAGTACCGTCTAGGTTGCCTAGTGATATTCAGTGGGGTGGGTATGTTGTTGTATTTGGTGCTGTCAGATTCTCCTGAGTTCTGTCCTGTGGGGTGGGTGGGAGTTTAAGTCTTGGGTAGGTGGATAACTTTTATTCAGTTATGGGGGTGGCGGGGCGGTCCAGGTTTCGTTTTCTGGCGTCTTAGTTTCCGCTATTAAATTCATCTGTGCACATGTTTGACGGACCAGGGGTTTTGTTAAGGCTAGGCTCTGGGCATATAGTACAAGTACAGGACATTTTGTGCCCCTCGTCGTTGATCATATCACATTCTTACTATTTTCTATTGCTTTTCATGGTTGGTGTGCACAGTGGCATGACATAGAACAGCAAATCTTAAGCAGTGCACAAGTAAGGAAATGTCCAATTAGAGGGAGGCTGTTGTGGTTAGAAGCGATTAAATAGTATCAAACAGGAAGGAACCAGGCCCTCAACCCCAATGTCCGCTTCCTAAACGCTAGATCTCTGGATCAGGCAATGGTTGGCTCGGGGTTATTTAGCAAGAGCACAAGCAACGCGGGAAAGCCCTCGATTTTCTCGGTGGTGTTTCCCCAGAGTTCTCTGATGAAACCATTACATTTAAATCTGGACATTTTAATGTTTTTAGTCAATTAAGTGTCTGGTCAAAAAACAGATAAAAAAAAAACACATAAAATGATAATTATGCACATATTATTACCATCCCGCTCAGGGGGGATCCAGTTGTTGGTTACCGTCTGTGTCCAAAGAGAGACATTCCGGACATATAATTACACCATCCCACCCAGGGGAACAGTTTTTTGGTACCAGTCCGTGTGAAAGAGAGACATTCAGGACACATTAATACACCATCCCACCCAGGGAAGGAACCAGTTTTTTGGTACCAGTCTGTGGAAAGGAAGACATTTTCAGGACACATAATACACAAGCCACCCAGGGGAACCAGTTTTGGTAAGTCTGGTGGAAAGAAGAATTTTCAGGACAATAAACACCATCCCACCCAGGGAACCAGTTTTTGGTACCAGTCTGTGGAAAGAGAGACATTTCAGGACACATAATCACCCATCCCACCCAGGGGAACCAGTTTTTTGGTACCAGTCTGTGGAAAGAGAGACATTTCAGGGACACATAATATCAATCCCACCCACAGGGGAACCAGTTTTGGTACCGTTCTGTGAGAAAGGAGAGCAGTTTCAGCGGACACATAATACCCCAACCACCCAGGGGCCAACCAGTTTTTGTGACCAGTCTGTGGAAAAAAGTCATTCGGACACATAATACACATACCGACCCAGGTGGAACCAGTATTCTGGTGCCCGCAGCTGTGGAAGAGAGCATGTCAGGACAAAATACACCCATCCCCACCCAAGGACCCAGTTTTGGTTGACCAGTCTGTGGAGAAAAGAGAGCATTTCAGGACACATATACACCATCCCACCCAGGGAAACCAGTTTTTTGGCCAGTCTGTGGAAAGAAAGAGAGCATTTCAGGACAAATAATACACCATCCCACCCAGGGGAACCAGTTTTTTGGTACCAGTAGTGGAAGAGAAGAGACATTTCAGGACACATATAACCATCCCACCCAGGGGAACCAGTTTTTTGGCCAGTCTGTGAAAGAGAGACATTTCAGGACACATTTAATACGACCATCCCACCCACCGGGGGAACCAGTTTTGGTACCAGTCCTGTGGAAAGAGAGACATTTCAGGACACATATAAGCCATCCACACCAGGGGGACCAGTTTTTTTGGGTCCAGTCGTGGAAGAGAGACATTTTCAGTACCATGAATACACACATCCCACCCAGAGGGGAACCAGTTTTGTGGTACCATTCTGTGGACGAAAAGATTTTCTCGAGGGAGGGGCCCATAAGTAACACCATCCCACCCGGGGAACCATGTTTGTAACATTCGTGGAAAGAGAGACTTTCAGGACACATAATACACCATCCCACCCAGGGGAACCATTTTTTGGTTGCCATCTGTGGAAAAACAAGAGAGACATTTCAGGACACATAATAACATCCCACCCAGGGGACCAGTTTTTTTTGGTACCATTCTGTGGAAAGAGACATTTTCAGGACACAAATACACCATCCCACCGGGGAACCAGTTTTGTACCATCTGTGGAAAAAGAGAGACATTTCCAGGACCTATAATACACTCATCCCACCCAGGGAACCAGTTTTGGTACCAGTTCTGTAGAGAGAAGAGAAGACATTCAGTGACATATAATACACTGCCATCCCACCCAGGGAGAACCAGTTTCATCGGTCACCAGTTCGTGGAAAGAGAGACATTTTTCAGGACACATATAAACAATCCCACCCAGGGGAAACACTTTTTTTGGTACCATTCTGTGGAAAGAGAGACATTCAGAGACACATATTACCCACCCCCCAGGGGACCAGTTTTTTGGTACCAGTCTGTGAAAGAGAGACTTTCAGTACACATAATACACTCATCCCACCCAGGGAACCATTTTTGTGTTATCCACATCTGTGAGAAGAGAGATTTTCAGGACATATAATACCACCATCCCCCCGGGACACCTAGTTTTTGGTACAGATTCTGTGGAAAGAGGGACATTCAGGGTACACATAATAATCCACCCACCAGGGGAAAACCAGTTTTTGGTCCAGTTTGTGAAAGAGAAAGCATTCAGGAGCACATAATACATTTCATCCCCCCAGGGGAACAGTTTTTGGTACCAGTCTGTAGAAAGAGAGACTTTCAGGACATTAATACACCATCCCACCCATGGGGAACCAGTTTTTGATACCAGTCTGTAGAAAGAGAGGAATTTCAGGACATATAATAGCCATCCACCCAGTGGCGAAGGGAACCAGTTTTTCGTCACAAGTCTTGTAGAAAGAGAGGACATTTTCAGGACATATTATAATAAGCCCCCAGCCCCCCAGGGGAACCAGTTTTTGGCTACCCGTCTGTGGAGGAAAAGAGAAGAGAGAATTTCAGGACACATAATACACACATTCCCACCCAGGGGAACCAGTTTTTGGTACCATTCTGTGGAAAGAGAGATTTTTCAGGACACATAATACACCATCCCACCCAGGGGAACCAGTTTTTGGTACCATTCTGTGGAAAGAGAGACATTTCAGGACACATAATACATCATCCCCCCAGGGGAACCAGTTTTTGGTACCAGTCTGTGGAAAGAGAGACATTTCAGTACACATAATACACCATCCCACCCAGGGGAACGAGTTTTTGGTACCAGTCTGTAGAAAGAGAGACATTTCAGGACATATAATACACCATCCCACCCAGGGGAACCAGTTTTTGGTACCAGTCTGTGGAAAGCGAGACATTTCAGTACACATAATATGCCATCCCACCCAGGGGAACCAGTTTTTGGTACCAGTCTGTAGAAAGAGAGGCATTTCAGAGCACATAATACACCATTCTACCAAGGGGAGCCAGTTATGGTGCCAGCCCGAGGAGAGGGAAACACTGTGGAACACACAATACACCATCCCACCCAGGGGGACCAGTTTTGGTGCAGATTGAGGGAATATACTGTGGAGCACTTGATATACCATCCCATTTGGGGGAGCCAATTTTAGCGCCAATCCGAGGAACACATATTACGCCATCCCACCCAGGGGAACCAGTTTTGGTGCCAGTCAGAGAGTTCCATTGTCGACCCATTTAGTTATGTTGGTATTCCTTGTTTTAAGGGGATCGACTGTTTCTGGTTTCGTGCCTCAGGGTGGGCCATACTGTGTATCCAGCCATGCTGTGGCCTCCGTCGGGGATTCAAAAAATTTTGCAGCGTTGTTATATTGGGTCCTCAGCCTGGAGGGGTATTGCATAGAGTATGGCACTTTAAGATCTCTGATGCGTCTTTTTACACTGAGAAAGTTGGCGCGTTTCTTCTGTATTGAATAATCTGGGAAGATCATTATTGAGGAGTTATCAATTTGTATTTGGCCTTTTTGTCTGGCTAGGCGTAGGATATTGTCTCTATCTTTCGCGTTGATTAATCTGGCTCGGTTGATTAATCTGGCCTCGGGCGTGAGCCAGGGGGAAGGGGTCTGGTGGGGACTCTGTGTGCCCTCTCAATGGGGAATATCGGGGATAAGTTATCAACGCCAAATGTACCTTTGATCCAGGCATCCGGGTAGTCCTCTGGGAATCCCTTCAGTTCCCTCCAGGATTCCCACTAGGCGAAGGTTTTGACGCCGCGACCTGTTCTCCAGGTCCTCTGCCCTTAGTTGTTGTGCATGTAGCTGTTGTCTGAGTGTCTCGAGTTCACCCACAAGAGGCCTCAGCGTTTGCTCGGTTGCAGAGACTCCTCTAGGTCCCCCACGCGGTTTCTTAGGTTTTGGAGATCCTGCCTGAGTAAACCCACATCTGTCCTCACCTCTTCCACCAGGATCGTAAGGGAGGTCCTGGACTCCTGGATTGCTACCAGTATTTGTCCAGCTGTAGGTTCCCCCGGGTGAGCCTGTTCACCGTTTTTTTGCGTTTGGGATTCAGTTTGCGCATCCCGCTGTGTGTGCGCCATGTGGTCGGTGGGGGATGGGGCTGGTTCCGGTTGGCGGGCGAACTTCCCTAATGCCTCCATGTACGAGGTGTTCGGTTGTTGTTTTCTGCTTTGCTGGCTCCCGTGCTTGGGCATCCTTCCCTTGTGTGTTTAGAAGCTTTTTGCAGTGTTTTGGGGTCGGAATCAGCCAGTTTTAGTGATTGTCAGGTTTTTCCTCGGCAGAGCTCCCCGTCCCCACGTCCGCTCAGCACGCCATCTTGACCACGCCCCCCAGTTTTTTGTTTTAATCTAAAAATGGCCTTTAAGAATATAGCATGTTCTCAATACCTATACATATTTATTAGGAGACTTTCCAGTAGTTCTCCTTTTAACCAGATACCTGTAAAACATCAGGCACTTGGGCAGATTTTAGATCTGATTGTTGCTAATTGATGGAATTTTGTTTAAAGTAACAGCCCTTTTCCATCCTCTCTCTTCTTTAGTGGAATGAGAAATGTCTATTGATTCACAGAAGCTGTAATATGATATGGATTTGTTTATAATTTGTACTAGGAAATGAAAGTGTTCACTGTGCACACAGACCTTTGTATTTACCTTTCAGTTAAATATGCACATCTGATCGCTGGTTACTGGTATACTGTTTAAAGGGCAACTAAATGTAAACATTGCTTTTGCTAAGCTAATTTCCTACCTATAGGATACCTGAAAAAACTTGAAAAACTTTTACCAGAATTGTATGGAAAATAAATGAGCTGTGTGATTGCTCGAACTGAAATATCATCAGCACTACTTTATTACTAACGGTCGGTAGTCTTGTGTGAGAATTAAAAAATGTATAACTCGCCTTAAACTGTTTATCCTCTTCTACCTATCCCATCCTGTTGAGAGTGGTTGGCCAAAAAAAGTCAATGGAGATGTTGGAAGAAAGGCAGTTAGTAAAGCTGGCCATACAAATGTCCGGTCCAATAATAGGCAAGCCATATGGAAATTTTCTGTTGAATTGTAATTGGCTCCTTAAAGGGCATTTCCACCCCCAAAACTAAAATTTAACCCCTTAGTGGCCACATTAAGAAGTTTAAAACAAGCCTTACCTTACATTTCTGCTCAAAATGGTTCCCCTGCTGTGACCCTCCAAAGTCCAGGAAACTGCTGTGTAGGAGCAGTGTGTGACTCATGCTGTGCCTGGGTCTACCTCAACCTCGTCAAGGTTTGAGGCATGCTCACTGCAGCCCTCCCTCTCCCTCCCGTTTTTCTCTCCCTCCCCCTAACATTAAAACCTTTTTGATATGCGGTAGGGCATGCTCCCCCAGCCCCAACCGCATTAATATTGCAAAAAAGTGCCCAATCTTTACTTACCTTCCCTCTCTCCTCCGCTGTTCAGAACTCCCGGCAGCCGCAACCGTGATTGGCTGCCTCTCAGCCAATCACGGACGCGGCTGCCGGTCCCACCCCCTGCTTGCAATTCCATGCAAGCAGAGGGCCAGAACAGTGCGGCGGAGAAAAGAGGGAAGGTAAATAAGGATCGGGGGACTTTCTAACAATAATATTAATGCGGTTGGGGCTGAGGGAGCATGCCCTACCGCATATCAAAAGTTTTCTAAAGGAGTGGACATGCACTTAAAGCCTCGTACACACATCTGATAGGATGTTCAACCCCCCCCATCTGATTATTATCAGTAGGCTATAAAGGTCAGTAAAAAAATCTGATAGGATGTCCGACCCCTTAGTGCAAGACACATGCACGGTTTATGGCCGTTTCGGCTGGTAATCATGTAATGGTGGATCAAGCAAAACGATGCCCGAGTGAATGCATACACACGCGTAAATATCTGCCGAAACGCCAGCATGCCCTTTGCCAGATAATAGAGCAGCCATTTGAAGAGCGCACAAGCTTGTTGCTGTGAATGTGTGCCCCTGTGACATCGTGCATCACACCCAAGACAGCCCGGTGCGCATTAACATTACATGCGTGCTCTTCAAATGTCCGTGCTATTTTGTGGCATAGGGCATGTGGAGATTAGGAGAATCTCATGGGGGCAGTCCTAAAAACGTGATTAGAGTGGAGGAGGAAGCCAGCAACAATCAAGCACTAAAATATAAGTTGATGTATTTTGCAATAAGTTGATGTCCAACCCTCTCTTCAAAAATGCATATATTATAGAATACCCCCAAAACCTAGAGTTCGTTTTAGAGAAAAGTTTTAAATCGGCTCCCACACAGAGCTATTATACTTACATGCTCCTCCTCGATCCACCGCCGCGGCTCTGCACTTCCGGGTAAGGCAGTCAGTGTCAGCCGTGACAGTGACGTCACGGCCAATCCCCGCCGTGACAGTAACGTCACGGCCAATCACTGACTGCCATTCCCTGAGCAGTCTCCACTGCAGCTGCTCAAGAACACATAATGCTGTATGCTCCCTCCTGTCCCATAATGCAGTGAGCTCCCTCCATTCCTTTAATGCAGTAGGGTGTGGATTTACATTCTTACTACTAATGGATAAAGCAGAGTCTTGGTATTTCCACTTATTGTTTTATGTATTTGGCTTCATGCCCTTTGAAAACATTTGTTTTAATACTGCAGGTGGTAAATTTCTTTTCTATGTCTCCAGAATATCCAATTATTAGTATTCAGATGGCTGGCAGTAGGCAGGCCAGATATTGCTGTGCCAGGGACACTTCTCATAGGGTTCAATGGTGCATTAGAGACCATGTTGAACTGAGTATGTTCCATGTTAAGTATCCATTTTGCCTATTTTTAAATATGACTATCTGTGTGTTTTCCTGTGCCTAGGACTTGTAGTTCCAGCCTGGGTTCATATGTACCAGTAGGGGGAGTTGTATTGGGTTCTGGTATTGGTATGCTGGTCTGTATGCAGTGCCCATTGGCATACTAGTTTATTGGCACTGTGAACTTTCAGTACATTAAAACATTGGTCTTTTTGGTTGTTAAATACTGCTCATGGTGTATTTTGAGTTTCCTGGTTTTACTTAATGATATCAGCTGTATAAACCGCTTCACACCAGGGGTGTAAGGTGTAACCGAGTTACATTGTGTCTTCATGTTCTCTATATGTGTCTAATATATATCTAATAGCATGTAGCTAATAGTGTATATCTAATAGCATGTATCTAATAATGTATATCTAACAGCATATCTAATAGCATGTTTCTAATAGTGTATATCTAACGGTATATGTATCTATATGTGTATATATCTAGTGTATATCTAACGGTATATGTATTAGCATGTATCTAATATTGTGTATCTATTAGTGTATATCTAACGGTATATCTAATAGCATGCATCTAATATTGTGTATCTAATAGTGTATACCTAACGGTATATATAATAGCATGCATCTAATAGTGTATATCTAATATCATGTATCCAATAGTGTATACCTAACTGTATATCTACTAGCATATATCTGACAGTGTATATCTAACGGTATATCTAATAGCATGTATCTAATAGTGTATATCTAATAGCATATATCTGACAGTGTATATCTAACGGTATATCTAATAGCATGTCTCTAATAGTGTATATCTAATAGCATGTATCTAATAGTGTATATCTAACAGTATATCTAATAGCATGTATCTAATAGTGTATATCTAACGGTATATCTAATAGCATGTATCTAATACGTGTTATCTAACGGTATATCCTCATAGCATGTATCTAATAGTGTATATCTAACAGTATATCTAATAGCATGTATCTAATAGTGTATATCTAACGGTATATCTAATAGCATCTATCTAATAGTGTATATCTAACGGTATATCTAATAGCATATATCTAATAGTGTAAATCTAACGGTATATCTAATAGCATGTATCTAATAGTGTATATCTAACGGTATATCTAATAGCATGTTTCTAATAGTGTATATCTAACGGTATATGTATTAGCATGTATCTAATAGTGTATATCTAACGGTATATCTAATAGCATGTATCTAATAGTGTATATCTAATGGTATATCTAATAGCATGTATCTAATAGTGTATATCTAACAGTATATCTAATAGCATGTATCTAATAGTGTATATCTAACAGTATATCTAATAGCATGTATCTAATAGTGTATATCTAACGGTATATCTAATAGCATGTATCTAATAGTGTATATCTAACGGTATATCTAATAGCATGTATCTAATAGTGTATATCTAACGGTATATCTAATAGCATGTATCTAATAGTGTATATCTAACAGTATATCTACTACATGATCTATATGTAATATCTAACGGTATATCTAATAGCATGTATCTAATAGTGTAAATCTAACGGTATATCTAATAGCATGTATCTAATAGTGTATATATAATAGCGTACATATAATAGCATGTATCTAATAGTGTATATCTAACGGGATATCTGATAGCATGTATCTAATAGTGTACATCTAATTGCGTATATATAATAGCATGTATCTAATAGTGTATATCTAACGGGATATCTGATAGCATGTATCTAATAGTGTACATCTAATTGCGTATATATAATAGCATACTTCTAATTGTGTATATCTGAAGTAATTACATTAACATTCCATTAAAGTAATAGGGTATATCTAATGTCTTCCATACACGATAAACGTCAGATCGCTGTCGTCGACACCATGTATGGGGGGCTTGACAACGTATCCAACAATGTATATCCATTAGCGTTCTCTATAAAACCCTTCATACACAGCATTGATATTCCCATCAATTCTTTTGGGCAGAATGCATTTTAAATAGTAGCAGATTATTCTGTGTTTACCTTAAAGGGCATGTCCACCCCCAAAACTATAATCCCCCCCCCCCCACTACTGGCCCCATCATGTAGTGTAGTTTAATCCTTACCTCACATCCCAGCTCCATAAGGTTCTCCTGTAGTCCCAAAAACTGCCCACCAGGAGGATAGCAGAGTCCATATAGGACTCTGCCTCCTACCTGGCCTCCGGGAGAAGTTTGGCATGCGTACTGCAGCCCTTCTCCCCCTCCCTCTCCCTCCCGATTTGGATTCCCTCCCCCTAGTGTAAATCCCTTTCCAGCAAAGAGTCCCCCTGTCCCCCCAGCCCCAACCGCTCCATTTTTATTCTTAGAAAGTGCCCCAAACTTTACTTACCTTCCCTCTTTCCCTCGCCGCAATGAACTGCCGCTCAGCCAATCACAGACGCAAATGCCGGTCCCGCCCCTCTGCTTGCATTTTCTCGCAAGCAGAGGGCCAGCAGCTCGGCGGAGGAAAGAGGGGAGGTAAGTAAAGTTTGGGGAACTTTCTAAGAGTAAAAATAGAGCGGTTGGGGCTGGGGAGACAGGGGGAATCATATATTAAAAAATGGTTTTCAGGGTGGACATACCCTTTAAACCCAGTATCTTTTTTACCCTAAATTACCATTTAGAGCTGTGTCACATTTAAATGGATGTGGCTTTTGAAGGGTTAACACTAAAGATTTCATAGATGGGGTGCCCAACCTGTGGCCCTACAGATGCTTAAAAACTGCATTCCTTAGTTGCAGAATGCTGGGAGTTGTAGTTTTCTAAATGTCTGGAGTGCTGCAGGTTGGACATCCCTTCCATGGAACGTGATATTGTACATTCCATTGGACAAAAGAATTCTTCCGGTAACGTGGCCATGTAACCGCTCTACAGAAACCCTCCTGGGCAGATTCATGAGCACTGCACAGCCAGCTGGTTTGATATCCGTCTTATGCTATTTTCAGCCCCTTGGACTAACAAGGTGAAATGACTTAAATTCCTCCCCATGGTCAGTGAGAACTTGCACGTTATTAGCACAGAACACTTCCTCCCAGGGAAGGCACACGGCTTTAAAGGGAAACTTTCCTCAGAACTAAACCTTCCCATGTGAACCTTATAGAGTATAGTGTTATTTCATTCACTGAAAAGCAAAGAGACAATGGCCATACTATGGTGGTTTCCTTCTGTCATTGGCATTCCAGCTTTATAGAGGAAAGGGACAAGTATAACAGCAATAGAAGCTAATAAAAATGAATTGTTCTCATATTAATCTGAAGATTATAAATTTTAATTCATTCAGTACATTAGTTTCAGAATGACCCTTCTCCCCGGTCCACTCCGGTCCACCACCTTCAATTGTCAGATGGACCAAGCCATGTCAAGGACTGCAGGATATGCATGCTCACATCCCCTAGCTCACCAGCCCAGGGGGTGGGGATGGATATTTGCAGACTAGGAAGCAGGAGTTTGGGTTAAAGGGCATGTCCACCCCCAAAACTAAAATCTCCCCCACTACTGGCCCCACTGTGCAGTGTTTAAAAATCCTTACCTTACCTCTCTGCTGAAAATGGTTCTTCTGTAATATCTGTCCAAAGTCCTAGAAAGTGAAGAGTAGGAGCCTGGCTTTGAGGGAAAACATTTCCACCCCTTACCTTCCCTCTGAGAGGTTTCTGGCTTGCTCATTGCAACCCTTTACCTCCCTCCCTCCCTCGATCCCTGTTTTCTGCCCTGTGCACTAGCATGAAATCTTTTTTCTGTAGTGTAGTGGACCCTATCCCACCCCCAACTACCATATTTG
This sequence comes from Hymenochirus boettgeri, assembly GCA_019447015.1. Classification (NCBI taxonomy): domain Eukaryota; kingdom Metazoa; phylum Chordata; class Amphibia; order Anura; family Pipidae; genus Hymenochirus; species Hymenochirus boettgeri. Next base: position 343,817,481 of record CM033470.1, read on the forward strand.
CTTGCAAGAACAAAGAATCCAAAATGTACTTACAGAGCCTCGTTCCCCCCCAGTGTTCTGCACTGCTGGCGGCCACGTCTGTGATTGGCTGCCTCTCAGCCAATCATGGGCGCGGCTACCGGCACGGCCCCCTGCTTGCAATTTCCTGCAAGCAGAGGGCCAGGTTTGAACGCCTGGGGAAGAAGCTCTGTAAGTACCTTTCTGATTCTTTTTTTCCCCCCAAAGAAATACGCCGGTTGGGGGTGGGATAGGGTCCACTACACTAGAGAAAAAGTTTATATAGGAGTTGGAGATACCCTTTAATGTTATTCCGGAGGTGAACTAGTAGGTCCTTACCCTGGGTAAAACATAGGTGGGTTGGGATATTATTTTTTTATTTCATTTGACGTAAAGGAGATGTAGATGTCATTTTTACAGCTGTGTGCAACATTGTTCATGCCCCACGTGTGTTCTAGTGTAATCATTATACAAGGCTATTGTCTACTGTATATGCTCGAGTACTGCCTCGGGATCTTCAATCCCTTTAATTTCTTTCCCAAAACTCTTACTTATAACTATGACCCCCCCCCCTTTTAAATAGACAACCAAATATCCGAGAGAAAGGGAACTTTATTGTTCTTAACAATATCTTTTAACATTACTACATAACAATCAGATAACAATACCATCCAAGATGTCCGTTTAGTTTAATCAACTTTTTCTGGCAATGCTTCCTGCTCCACCAGCTACCAAGCCTCCCACCGCTCCATCTTTCTGGCCCAGGAGGCACCTTGATAAGGTCTCATCTACTCTCCCCTGGGGCCCCTTTTCCACCACAGGGAGATTATTAGGCTAACTACATTGTGGGAACTGTTTCTTTTTTCCAGCCCTCTTTTAGGGCTACTACCCTTTTGCATTGCCAAAGACCGCTAACACTCCAAACATATCCAACACCATAGGGCAGGCAACATGATAATTGTTATACCAAAAATGGCATCTGCTTAGAAGAACCCATACCTCTTTCGACCTAACTTCCTGCCTATTCCATTTCTCCTTCCTATCCAACTAACCCTACTCTCTGCACCATTCCCTGTCATGTCTGTATTCTACAGCTTTTCGCTCTTCTTTTCATTCACCTTGAAGTGATTTAGGCCTCATACACAGGGTACAATGTTGTAGCTATCTTCTAGACTGACAGATAACTGTTCAATAAACTGATTGGTAGTCAAGTGGAAGTGCCACAGACAACATTTCGGTACAACTGGTAATGTGACCCATTGAAGACCACATGATTGGCTTTGTGCACTGTTCCTTTCTTATCAGCCGCACCTAAGTGAGCATGCTGGTAGGGGGAGTATCTACATTACGTGCCTGGTCTTCTGGAAAGAGAACAACTGTGACGCTCCTTCCTAAAGTCTGATACCTTACCTGTCATTGCAATGGCAGCTGGGGGAAGTGGACTGCACATGTGCCCCACTTTTTTCTTCTTTTGCACAGTATTTGAAAAATCTATTGCTGATAATCTTAGAAAACACGGTGCACATAAATCACTGGTCTCCAGACTGGTTGTCTGGAAACTTCGACCTACAGACAGTTTTCCAACCTGAGGGGCTCTGCACATTACCTTGGTTTTCCTACTGATTCCTTTCCCTTCATACACTGCTATTGGTACTGTTATTTGCAGACCAAATAGGGTTAATTTTCATTTTAATCTCTTCGCAGTCACCTCTGTCATTCCTAGGGGCTCAATGCTGTCTGTCTTGTATGCTCTGGTTTGCTGTTTAACTGGTCACACAAGTCAGACTGATGCCTGGTTGGGAGGATTAAATGCTTTCTAGTGTGCAAATTCCAATTGGGATCAGTTTGTGGTTTTTACCATTTATAGGAACGCGAAGACGGAATTAGCTGACCTAAATAAATGCAATTAGAGCGTACATACAGCAGACCTGGTTTTACAGCCCTCTGAGATCACTGTTCCTTTAATTCTGGGTCATTTCTTACCTGTAGGCTTTGTTAATTCTGTATACGGTTGAACACTCCCTGCCAATATCTTCATTGTTATATTTATCAATTTCATGGCAGGTCAGACTTTATGGACTATATTACTGCCAACAGACCTGCTGCAAGTATCCGTGACAATATTTTTTTTGATTAATGGCGATGCACCAAAATGCCAATCACTTGATCAATCCTATCTTTAGCTACAAAATTGGTCAGGAGCGATTGGTAATTACGGTATTTCAGCTTGATTGGCTAAAACAACGATTGTAGCAGTCGATTAGGCACATTTTACATTACCGTTATCTCTCTTTTCACTCGTCCTGTAAATGGCAGTTCCTCAATTGTATATGGTGAAATATGTTTTTGTATAGATAGATAAGGATACATATGTAGTTACTGGGAAGATGGAAGCTGCAGACTAAATATTCCTATTTATATAGAGCCTATAAGATGCCGACTTAACTGAGGATCTAAGGACATTTTGGTAGGTGGTTGAAGGTTTTATGGTCCTTGAATATTGTTCTTAAATATTAGATAGATGTGGTCAGCATTAGGATGTTTAATGTGGCCATGGATCATTTGAGATGTTTCATTGCAGTTTGTAGAGCAGCACGACTGCCCAGTATATTAATAAATGCAGATATACCAAGAGATAATCTCCTAGTTTAGTTGTCACTGACATTCCTTTTAGTTGTAGGTTTATCCATCATTTTAAGTCCCTATGCATCCTTATTGGATTGGAGTGTTTGACTGCAGCAATACAGTGGCATACGGTGTGTACATTTTACCTGCCCTGTTTTGTGTGTGAACGTTGCTCAATGTGAGAACTTGAAACTATTCTCACACGTCCAATCAGCTTTCATTGGATAGACTGCCCAGTATTCCCAGGCTGTCTATATTGTATGGACACACAAAAAACAGAATTCTAGTGCACACACAATTCTAATTGCATATTGGCTACCTCCATAAGGTTCTACTACAAACAGCCTGCTAAACCCTGGATAAATAAAAGCAATTAGTTCAATAAGTTGGCCAAATTATTTAAGCCCAGCCACCACGTCAAGGTTGCTTTCTTTAACTGTTGAAGAAAGCAACCATGACGTGGTGGCTGGGCTTAAAATAATTTGGCCAACTTATTGAACTAATTGCTTTTATTTATCCAGGGTTTAGCAGACTGTTTGTAGTAGAACCTTATGGAGGTAGCCAATATGCAATTAGAATTGTGTGTGCACTAGAATTCTGTTTTTTGTATGAATTATATTTTTGGGCTCTAGTTGCACTTTAATATGGATGTACAACAGCCCAATTTTCTATATATTGTATGGACACCACACACAGGTCTTTTTTTATTTTTTACCAATTCAGTTGGATCGATCAAACCCGCTAGAAAAATCTACCCATGCATGGCAAATTGATTGGGATTAGGTTTGGAGTTTTAGACTTTGTCCTCTTAACTTTCCCTGTAGCTGGTCCTTTGAGTGTGACGTGATGAGCTGTAAAGCTCTGACTCTTTGAGGAAATTGTTTGTCCGATTATATCCCAGAGATTCTTCCTAAATTCCTCAGGGAAAGTTGCATATAAACAAAGCGCTAAATTTAGCCACAGCCGTAGGAACCTGCCTGTGTGTGTGAGATGAGTTTGTGTTCCTTGCATCTCTGTGACTGGCAGCAACAGTGACTAATGTTACCGGAGGACATATTTATAAACAGGAGGGACAAGGGGTCCACCTTGTGTTGCAGATTACTTCCCATGGTTTTCTGGGTAGGGGTTAACGTATTTAAATAATGTTACATTCCAAAGGCTGTGTATCAGGGCTGGACACGCCACGTGGGGGCTGGGTAACCAGGGCACCTAGAAATTTACACCTAATGACTAATATGTTAAAGGCCTTTCTATTGATACCTTTAGAACTGGGTTGTTCTTAAAGTAATTTATATTTGCCCATTACTTCTTTACACCAGAAAACACCAAGAACCCCAGTTGGAAGGTTGGCCATATCAGAGGTTTCATTATATTACAGTGTTCCTGTTTATTAATATGTAGATAGATGCTTGGCAGAATATTAATGTCATTGTTTACAGATGGTTTAACTTTACTGTTGGTTTCACTGTATTTCATAGTCTTTCCTGGGTGGAAACCCTTAAGGGAACAGTGATCGCGGCTAAACTGTTGGTCTGTCTGCAGAGACACAGTAATGACTCGTTCCCTTTGATCTATAAGGTAGCATACACGGCATTGATATTCCGATCAGTTTGATCGGATTATCAAAGACACTTTTCCTGGTTTTCGATAGACCTATCGGCAATATTGATCGGTCTATCAAAAAAAAAACCTGATCGGGCAAGATGGAAAATTTTCCATCAACCAGAGCTAGACCTTCCACAGATTTCAAGCTGAAATCTTTGGAAGATTCTCTGTGCAAGGTGATCGGTTCTTCCGATCGGATTTACGATAGTTTTGGACGATTGCAAATCCGATCAGAAGAATATTAGACAGCGTATGCCCACCTTTACAGTTAAATACAGTAAAGTTTAGTTGGGAATCGATTGGGATTTCTCCTGCCCTTCTCATCACCTAGCTCAGTACAGTTTGTGGTATCCCGTGGAATATCTGAACGGAATAGGATAGTAGGATTCCGTAAAAATAAAATCCCAGCAATGTTGAGTCTTTTATAAACACTGTGAGAGTGCGGTCACTGTATTTATGTTGTACGGCCTGGGAATATAAATAGTTTTTTATTTTTAAAGAAAAATACAAAATCCCTAAATTAAAATGTACAGGGAAGATTGCTGGTGTACTCGTCAATCACACGTTTACAAAAAGGCAAATGAGATAGCACCAACATCTTCCGTAGCGCTTTACAATTACATGTAATTACTGCCCCAAAGAGCTTACAATCTAAGCACATTTATTTGACACATACACCCTATCAGTATGTCTTCATGATTGTTGGGGGTAATTGGAGTGCCCGGAGGAAACCCACGTAAGCACGGGGAGAACATATAAAATCCTTGCAGATGTGTCCAAGGGTGGAATCGAACTCAGGACTTAATCACTTCAAGGCATCAGTGCTAACCACTAAGCCAGATTTATGGAAAAGGTTTGTCATCCGATACAATGGGAATTGCTAATTATTTACTTAATAGGAAATTTTGGGATGGGGGGGGACATGCCGTTTAACAATGTCGGTACAAGAATATACATGTCAGATTGCTGTCCACTTCAAATCAGTGAGTGATCTAACCAAAGGTTAGAGTTAAGATATCTTGGATATAAAGTAATACCTTTTATTGGCTAAAATGATGAGATATTTCGGTCCGATCGACCGATAGTTCAGTGTATCGGTCGATCGGACCGAAATTATCGTATCCGAATGCTCCCATGTCCGACCGACCGTTCGTCCGAATCGGACATGGTGGAAAACCTCGTCCGAACGTGCAGTCCTCTATGGACTGCACGATCGGTCGCATAGAGGACTGCACGTTCGGTCGCGGTAACTGTCGGACGCGGCTGCTTTTGCCACGACGACAGTCCTTCCTCCTGGCCGACCGGTCGAAAGTATCGAACGGTCGGTCAGGAGGAAAAATCTCTAGGTGTGTACCTAGCTTTAGGCTTCTTTCTCAGGCATGATACAATTATTAATTCTCTAGTGTTAACCAAAGGTTGTAATTACCAAGTTTCATTTTGGTTTTTCTGTAATGGCACAATGCCAAGCACAGGCTGATTTAATGGGCCATAAAGGAAGCACTCAGTGTGTCTGGAACATTTCTTCCTCTACCTGCCATAAATCTTAATGATGTGCTCCAGCAGATGGGTGCAGGCTATGATGTTCTTCTTGCTGGAGTCAAAGGTAATTGGGGTGGAATTTTGCTGCTTTTAATCAGGGTTATTTTTTCCCCCATCTACAGAAAAAAACTGAATTTAGTAAAATTCCAACAATATGCCTGTCATTGTCTGTAGATTAGTACTAGAAGAGATATAATTATTATATTGATGTACTTGACTAAAGTCCTGCATTGTCTATACTAGAGCCACGGTTGGCTACCCATCGGTTTGCAGGAGGATTATGAATGATTGGTCAGGTCAGAAAGTATGGCTGATAGTTTGACCCAATCAAGCAAAATATAGTTATCTATTGGAAACCATCCTCTTGCCATGTTCTCTTTTGAATTATTTTTCATGCAAAGCATTGTAAATGATTTTAGATTATAAAGGCTTATATAACATTGGGTGTCGACTTTGTGCTGCTATGACAACATAGGTAAACTAACCTAGCAGCTAATATTGCTCTGCCGGATATCCCGTTGCCATTTATCTGACCAATATCTAATTAGACTTGTTCTTCTGTGTGTCATAACAGTGAATGATGTTTAAAAAGTCTTTGGTTTATGTTCCACAGTTAAAATATTTTATTGAATGTTTTGTGGGCAAATATTTCTTAAAGGGCAACTGTGGTCTCCATGCAAGCGTACCTTTTAAACAAGCCTAGGATGATGTCTCTAGCTTGTCTGGATCTTAGGTTATAGGCTTGTAAAGTTGCACTTCTTTGTCTGTTCTGTCTGTCTAAGTCTGTGATAGTCACATGATGTGCCGTGTGAGAAGCCAAACTCCCCAAAATTCAATTCTTTGTCCCAGCAGTGGGCATGCCCAAGACTGAGACTTGGGAGCAGACCAGTGACTGGTGAAGTCACAGATCACAGTGGTAGCAGGAAACAAGTAACCTTTATACTGCTGTAACTTTGGATAGACTGCATCAACAAGCATGATCCTGGAGTCATTTTAAAGGTAGGAATTTGTCCTTTATAATAAAGGTGACTTGTATGGAGACCATCGTTCCCCTTTAACAGTAGAAAGTTTAGAAGCCAATCTAGCTTTTTAGGTAGCCACATGTATAGATATAAATAGAAAAAAAAACATTAAAAGTTCATTAAAAGTAAACACGCGCGATCGCCGTGTTTACTTTTGCAGTCCTTCGTCCTGTCTGACCTATCGGGAGTGCCGAGCGGTCAGTTGGGACGACAACATAAAGCAGAGTACACACTGGACAATTGGACAATAATTCCGCCTTAAACCGAGTCCGCTTCTTTACTTATTCGTGGGTTAAGGCTTGTCTAATCCTCTAAACAGAATTAAGGTTACATGGCAAATTAGGTAACCCCATTTCCCAATGGTTCACAACCTTGCATTGATCCTGGCTTTTTTGATATGAGAGATAGTTAATATTTTGAGTCCCAGCTTTGTCCTTTTCTCTTACTGTGTCTCACTTTATTATCTTTTCCCAGAATGCCCATTTCTCATTGTTTGTTGGATATAATGTGACCTAACAGCAAGTGCTCAGTCATTTTTAACTTCCACCCTCAGGAACCAAACCTCTTGGTGTGAATATATTGCCACATTCCTTCCTTGTCTATGGGGTTAGATGACCTCTGTAAACTAAAGGTGCCCATATATATAACTTACCTGCCAGACCGATCATGAGACATACAAACAATTTTGGCGGAACCGCCTTGCCGGCTCTTCTTTGCGGCAACATATGATCGCGAGCAAGTTGATTCCACCAAAATTGATAGTATGACGCTGGATCATTCTGGCAGGTAAGCTATATGCATGGGCACCTTTATATGCTAATCTAAAAACCTATCCAGTGTTTGAATGGAAACCAGCATCATTCTAAAATAAGCTGGGCTTTGTGTTGACTTTTTAAATGGTTTTAGACATATTCAACACGTCGTTTACAGCAGTATTTCCAAATGATCTTATAACTAGTTTGAGAATCTAAGAAGTAAATAATATAGAACACTAAACCTGCATGGGGATTAAATGTACTCCGGCTACCAATACCATTACATGGTATGAAGTTATGCTGATCGCCAATGGGCAAAGTAACTAGGATAAATATCTTTTCCTGCAGCAACTGTAGGAACTGGTACTGGTGGAATGTTGCCCAAGTTAATAGGAATTATGGACTTAAGGCACAGAATGATAGGACTGCCCCATCATAGAGTCCCAAGAAAAAATGGTTAAGCTAAGAATGTAAGATCTGGCCAAGTTCTGGTGGTTTTAAGTGGTTTATGTTCATTTTGTACAAATATTTACAGGAATAATTCACCTCCCAAAAAAAAGTCTAAATATGTCTTTGGTGTTAACATAGGAAGAGGAATTACTTACACTTTCTACTTATAGAAACTACGCTTTATGGAAACAGATCCTTGCTGCTTCTGCTCTTCGATAGGCTGCCTTCTCACGGACGATATATCAACCTCATCTATCAACCAGTGCAATATTTTGCCATATTGGTTTGAATTAATGACCAGAATTTTCGCACAGCCAACATTTTTTGTCAACCCTCACCCCACCCCCCCAGGAAAAATAGATCAGACGTGTTTGCAATTTTTGCTTGTTCAGTCATGTAGAAATATTAATGTACCAACAATGCCTCATTTCATCGATCTGTAGTCTGTTCGAAGGTGATATCAGGCCAGGTATAGTGTAGGATATATTAATACCCAGTCATATATTAGAGTCAGAGAACTTGCTAACTGCCAGTGGGTCCGTTTGGACTGGATTTACTGATATATGACAAACATTTGTATGTTGAACATTGTAAAGTCAAATTACTAACTATATCTTACATGTACCTTTTTAGTTTAGATTCACGTGATATGTTATTAACAGGGTTGCTTGTTAGGACTCAAGGTAATCAGTCAAAACCTTTCATACGGGGTATTTGTTTGGGCCCAAAATAACTAATTACAGCCTTCTATACATAGGCCATTTGTTAGGACCCAACATAACCCAGTATAACATCCAATACAAGGGGTACAAATTAGGCCCCAAGGAAATGAATCAGAACCTTTCATACTGGGGTACTAGATATTACCCAAGGTATCCCATTAAAATTACCATTCATGGTGTATTAGATAGGACCCAAGGTAATTAATAAGGACCTTCTATACTGGGGTCACCTTTAGGTGGTTAAATGTCCTATTTAATGTTCAGAATGGATTCACTTAATGAGGCCCTGGAATGTGCATTGATCCTCTCTTTATTTTCTCTTGTACCTTGGAAAACATGAGATCTACAGTTTTCCCCATGCTATGATGGATGTAGACATGAGATCTACAGATTTCCCCATGCTGTGATGGATGTAGACATGAGATCTACAGCTTTCCCCATGCAGTGATGGAACCTATGAAGGCTCCTTCCCTCCCTTTTCCCTTACCTCATTCATATTTCTATAGCAGACATACACATGCAGTTCTACTGGGGGAAAAACCATATTAGTAATTTAATCCCTGGAATCGGAGTCAGAGAGCTTGACAGGGAATGCGACATTTCGGTTTGAGCATATGGGAGTGTATGGAGCAGTTGCTCGGCGCCATGACAGGACATGGTTCTTGTGTATCACCATGTTAAAGGAGGAGACAAATGGATCTGACATTAGGAGCCAGTCACAAAAACTCCAGGAGCCAATATGACCTATGAAAATGTCTCATAGATACCAGTTAAAACCCTCTGTAAGTTGCGGGAAGGAGATTTCTACATCTACAAATCCACTGGCTCCTGGGATTTGCCCATATATCTATCAGTGTTTACCAACTACAGGGCCCCAAAACAGACAAGTGGTACCGAGCCATACAGATCACCTGTACAGTACAGTATATTAAATTATGTGAGGAATCAGAGGACCTCTGCCATATTCCTTTCAATGCCATCTGATTTTTAAATCATAGTTCGCATGGACACAGTTTTCGTCCAACATGGAAAACTTTATATTGTTGGTTTTTAGGAAATTACTTATGTTGCAGCCAGATTTGTGGATACATCTACAGTAAAATGCAGGGACAAAGATATGTGAAAAAAAAAACCCCATAACATGAATAGGTAAAATAATGGTCATGAAAAGATATTGATTGGGTTGAGGCAATTTTTTGCACCTCTTATTAAATAAGCCAGTAAGAGTGAAGGTTCGTACACATGGTGTTTTGCGGTCCCAACCCGCGACGCACGATGTGTCCGAACATTCGTTTTGGATGATAATCGGCACGTGTATGGGCACTTTAACGGCCGTTCGGTCGGGGATGTTGACCGACCGACTGGGCAGATCTCCGATAAAGTGCCCATACACAGGCTGATTATCGGCCGAAACGAACGTCGGACACATTGTGCGTCGCGGGTCGGGACCGCAAAACGCACGTGTGTATGAGGCTTAGTCACAGTGCTCCTAACGTGACCCGATCACAGGACACTACGATCTACCAAAATACTAAAACACTACAACCCAGACAATAAGACAATAGCACTGCAATGAATACAATGGGCCCTGCACATAACTGCCCAATACAGACATTTTCACAGAGAACAGAGCAAAAACACAGTGATGAACTGGTGACACAGTGTACCCACTGCACCGTATGAGGTTTGTGTCTATTGTTTACTCCATATCTTAAAGGAAATGTACACTAAAAAAAATTTCCTTACAGGATAGCTGTGGCTTTAAAGGGCATGTCCACCCCCAAAACTATAATTTCCCCCACTACTGGCCCCACTGTGTAGTTAAATATAATCCTTACCTTACATCCCTGCTCCAAATGGTTCTCCCAAAGTCCAAAAAAGTGGCCACCAGGAGGATAGGAGAGTCTATAGGACTCTGCCTCCTGTCTCCTCCGGAAGAAGTTCTGCATGCGCAGTGCAGCCCCCCCTCTCCCTCCCTTTTGCGATCCCTCCCCTAGCTCCACCCTTTTACTATAATTATAGTGTTTGTTTCCCCAGCCCCAATAATAATAATGTTATTATAATGCTATAATGTTAATGCCAGAAATATGCTTGTGAAGGTTCTCATTCATCCAGTTCACGGTATATCTGTAATATCATTCATCCAGGTCATGGTATATCTGTAATATTCATCCAGGTCATGGTATATCTGTAATATTCATTCATCCAGGTCATGGTTATATATAATATTCATTCATCCAGGTCACGGTATATCGTAATATTCAATCCTGCACATGGTATATCTGTAATTCATCCATCCAGGTCACGGTATATCTGTAATATTCATCATCCAGGTACGGTATATTCTGTAATATTATTCATCCAGGTAACGGTATACTGTAATATCATTCTCGGTCACGGATATCTGTAATATTCATTCATCCAGGTCACGGTATATATCTGTAATTATCATCATCCAGGTCATGGTATATCTGTAATATTCATTCATCCAGGTCGTGGTTTATCTGTAATATTCATTCATCCAGGCATGGTATATCTGTATATTCATTCATCCAGGTTATGGTATATCTGTAATATTCATTCATCCAGGTCATGGTATATCTGTAATATTCATTCATCCAGGTCATGGTATATCTGTAGTATTCAATTAGATCAACTGGACTTGAAGTTTAGTTCTTGAAGACGTTTCGCTAGTCATCCGACTGGCTTTCTCAATTCAGAATGACTTGTACAAGAATCTGTGGCAATTATGTACCCTGGGAATCCCAATTAGCAAATCACAGCCAGGTGTTAATGGCGAGATTGAATAGTGGCTAAGAGTAAGGTGTCAAAACACATGTGTACATGGCAGAGACAGTTGTGGTGGATATTATAGCAGCCACACAGAAGCCTCAATCCACAATAATAAGGTACCACAGAGTGAGGCAGAACAACTTCACCTTAAGGTATCTAACTTGACCACACAGGAAAGAAGAGCCTTAACATCCCTCAAGAAAGATAACACCCCTCAAGAAAGATTCTAGTATCACCTTTCTACCGGCGGACAAGGAAAGATGCACACAGTGGTAACTCAACACATCAGACTACCATGATAAGGTGACCATGCTCCTGACCGATAACAACATATATGAGGCTTTAACAAGGGATCCCACCAGCCGTTACAAGAAAAGGGCCATAGACTTACTACAACAGCTTCAAAAGGATAAAGCCATTGATTGAGCAATGTACATCGCCTCTACCCTGGTGAGGCACATCCATATATATATGGACTCCCAAGATACATAAGGAAGGGGCACCACTAAGACCTATAGTCAGCAGCATCAACTCTGTAACATACAAGGTGGCAAAATACTTAGCCAACCTCTTAGGACCATTGGGGAATTTCTAAGCATCACATCCAGAACTCTCAGGATTTCACCAACAAGATTGAAGATATATTACTTGGTGCAGAAGAAAACTATGGTGTCCTATGATGTGACATCTCTCTTCACCTGTATACCCACCAAGGAGGCTGTTGACATGGTGAGAAAACGGCTAGGCCAAGACAGCACCCTTACCAGCAGAACTGATCTCAACCCAGAACAGGTGTGTTCCTTACTGGACTTGTGCCTGAATACTACCTATTTCAATACAGGGATAGTTCTATAAGCAAAAAACATGGATGTGCTATGGGATCTCCAGTTTCACCCATTGTGGCCAACCTTTACATGGAGGAGGTAGAAAAACAGGCGCTTTAAGGCATAGCACCCAGCCACTGGTTCAGATATGTGGATGACACCTGGGTTAAAATCCACCAGAAGTAAGTACAAGCTTTCAGAGAACACATTAATGCGTTAGACCAAAACACAAACATCAATTTACAAAACAACAAACTGGCTTTCTTGGACTGCTTGGTTAGAAGTCAGGGAGATGGTAACTGGAAGTAGAGGTTTACAGAAAACCAACACACCAGATCAGTGTTTGATGTTGACTCCCACCACCCTTTAGATCACAAGCTGGTGTCATCAGAACCCTGCAACACAGAACTGAGAACATCCCCACTAGCACAAGGCAAAGGCTAAAGAAATCAAACATCTCAGAGGACCCTTAAAACTTGTGGATATCCAGACTGGGCCTTTGTCAAAAGAAGTAGAAGGAAAGAAAAGAACACAAATACCAACAGTGAAGGGGAAAAGCAAGACAGGAGAAAAAAGAACATGGTCATCCCATATGTAGCAGGGGTCTCCGAGAAATTAAGAATTTTCAAAAAACACTGTATCCTGTCTTTTAAACCGAACAACGCACTGAGGCAGCAATTGGTACATCCAAAAGACCCAATATCGAAACACAGAAAAGCAACATCATATCGCAGTGCAGTGCAGTGAAGAATGCTCTGATTTGTATGTGGGGGAGACCAAACAAAACAGCACTGCATCAACGTATGGCCCAGAACAGAAGAGCCAATTCCTGGGTCAGGACTCAGCTGTGTACCTGCATTAAGGATAAAGGACATACCTTTGAAGATTGTAATGTTAACATATTGGCAAGGAAATGACTGGTTCAAGAGAGGTGTCAAGGAGGCCATTTATGTTTAAATAAAGAAACCAAGCCTAAATAGAGGTGGGGGGGTTCCACCAACTGTCTGCCATGTACAATGCTGTTTGACACCTTACTCTGGGCGTTCCTATAACACCTCTTAGCCCTATCCAATCACGTCCTTAACACTTGGCTGTGATATGCTAATTGAGATTTTCCAGGGTACATAATGCCAAAGATTCTTGCACAAGTCATTCTGAATTGAGAAAGCCAGTCGGATGACTAGCGAAAATCTTCAAGAACGAAACCTCAAGTCCAGTTGATCTAATTGAATACAACAGATATTAATTCCAGAAAGTGCCCCGATAGTTACTTACCTTGCCTCTCCTTCGCCTTGTTAACTGCCGGCATCCGCGTCCATGATTGGCTGCCTCTCAGACAATCACAGACGTGGCTGCCGGTCCAGCCCCCTGCTTGCAGTTCCGTGCAAAACAGAGGGGCGGGGCAGTGCGGTGAAGAGAGGCAGGTAAGTAACTATCGGGGCACATTCTGGCATTAACATTGTAGCCATTAGAGCTGGGGAGGCAAACACTATAATATACTAAAAGTTTTATTAAAGGGTGGACATACCCTTTAAAGGAATACTATCGTGTGCTTAAAGTTTATTTAAAAAACAGTTAAAATGAAAAGTAGTTGGGACACGGATATAGGATTGGTAATTCCTAATTCCTATGTTTCTGTGCGGAGCACCAGCCCAAAAAACTGATTCTGCCAGTCTTCTTCCTGGCTTCAGCACTATCTTTAATACAGGAATAGTCCAGGGACTAACCTAGCAAATGAAAACTTTACATGGTGTAGCTCCTTAATGAAATTAAATAGTGAGGTGGGAATAATCAATCCAACCTCCCTGCCCCAGGGACTTTCCATTTATAAAAGTTAATTTTTAGACTATAGATATCCTTTAACTATAAAGGTGTTTTTTTGTATTTTGGCCCATCACCCTCCCATACCCTACTTTTTAGTATAGCATAGTATAGTATTTGAGGTTGAGACATACGTCCATCCGGTCCAACCTACTCCGCAATACCCACATTTCCTGCCTAACTGTTGATCTAAAGGCTTAAAAAAAAAAACACCAGAATTATGAAGGGGAAAAATTCCTTCCTGACTCCAAGTGGCAATCGGAAATATCCTGGATCAACTGCAGTTTTAGGTAACACCAACTTTCCTTGTTTTCAGAAAAACATCCAGATTTCTTTTGAAACTATCTAACAAACCTGCCATCATCAACAAATTCCAATGTAAGACAGTTCCAGTTTTACTGTAGTCACAGTGAAAAACCCTTTTCAAACTTGAAGCCTAAACTATAATCTCAAACCGCGTATCCTCTGACACGTTCTATTGGTGACCCAGATAGTTTATTGTATGGCCCGTTAATGTATTTACACACAGTAATCACATTCCACTCAAGCGTCTTTTTCACTAGTGTACACAACTGTAACTTATCCAATCTGTCTTTATATTCAAGTGCCCCCAATCCCCTTTTAATTTGTTTCCATTTAAAGATGTCCTTTTTGTACACAGGATTCCAAAATTGCACCGCATATTCCAAATGAGGGCTTACCAATGCTTTTGTAAGAGGGAGAATAACATTTTCCTCCCTTGAATCCATACCTCTCTTTAACAAGACAATAACATGCTGCTCTGGCTGTGAGTGCCTGGCGCTGCTTGCTACTTTAAGGCTATGTCCACCCTAAATAAAAATTTAATATCATGCTCCCCCATGTCCCCCAGCCCCAACCGCATGTTTTTTTTTTTAAAAAGCCCCAAACTCTTACTTACCTCCCCTCGATCCTCCCCCACTGCCGCCCTCTGCTTGCGAGAATGCAAGCAGAGGGGCGGGACCGGCAGTCGCTCTGTGATTGGCTGAGCGGCAGCCAATCACGGACGCGGCTGCCGGTCATTCAGTGCAGCGGAGGAAAGCGGAGAGGTAAGTAAGAGTTTGGGGAGCTTTTTAAAAAAAAAAACATGCGGTTGGGGCTGGGGGACATGGGGGAGCACAATATTAAGGGGGATTTGTGCTAGGGGGAGGGATAGTAGAACAGGTAGGGGGAGAGGGAGGGGGGAGGGGGGGGGAGAAGGGCTGCAGCACGCATGGCAGGAATCTCGGGAGGCCAGGTAGCAGGCAGTGTCCTATATGGACCTGCTAGCCTCTGTGGCAGTTTTTGGAACTTTGGGGGGGGACTACAGGAGAACCAGATGGAGTTGGGATGTGAGGTAAGGATTAAACTACACTACATGGTGGGGCCAGTAGTTGGGGGGATTATAGTTTTGGGGGTGGACATGCCCTTTTAAGGGCTAGGCCCCACTAGCCCGTTTTGGTGTGCGCTGCTATACCGACCCTTTTCACAGCGCATGCGATCATTTTGGTGTGCATCGCATGCGCTTCGATAGGGATACATCAAAGAGATTGCAAGCGTACAAGCCGGGGAGCACAACGTTGCAATTTTGCTGCGTCGCACAACCTAGTGGGGCCTTGCCCTAAGTTTGTTATCCACCAAAACCCAAGATCCCTTTCCAACAGGGATTCACTTAACACAGAGCCATTTATAGTATAAGCAGAACAAGGATTTTTAAAGGGAATGTCCACCCCTCTCTTTAAAAATGCATATCTTGTAGAATACCCCCAAAACCTAGAGTTCGTTTAGAGAGAGTTTTAAATCGGCTCCCACACAGAGTTATTATACTTACATGCTCCTCCTCGATCCACCGCAGCTTCCGGGTTCTTCACTCAGTCTCCAACGGTGGCTGCTGTGTTCTTTTGACTGCCATTCCCTGAGCAGTCTCCACTGCAGCTGCTCAAGAACACAAAAAGAACACAGCAGCCACCGTGGAGACTGAGTGAAGAACCCGGAAGCTGCGGTGGATCGAGGAGGAGCATGTAAGTATAATAACTCTGTGTGGGAGCCGATTTAAAACTCTTCTCTAAAACGAACTCTAGGTTTTGGGGGTATTCTACAAGATATGCATTTTTAAAGAGAGGGGTGGACATTCCCTTTAAAAATCCTTGTTCTGCTTATACTATAAATGGCTCTGTGTTAAGTGAATCCCTGTTGGAAAGGGATCTTGGAGTTTTGGTGGATAACAAACTTAGGGCAAGGCCCCACTAGGTTGTGCGACGCAGCAAAATTGCAACGTTGTGCTCCCCGGCTTGTACGCTGCAATCTCTTTGATGTATCCCTATCGAAGCGCATGCGATGCACACCAAAAATGATCGCATGTGCTGTGAAAAGGGTCGGTATAGCAGCGCACACCAAAACGAGCTAGTGGGGCCTAGCCCTTAAAGGGCATGTCCACCCCCAAAACTATAATCCCCCCAACTATACTTACACCTTGGCCCCCCATGTAGTTAGTTTAATCCTTACCTCACATCCCAACTCCATCTGGTTCTCCTGTAGTCCCCCCCCCAAAGTTCCAAAAACTGCCCACCAGAGGCTAGCAGGTCCATATAGGACACTGCCTCTACCTGGCCTCCCGGAGATTCCTGCCATGCGTGCTGCAGCCCTTCTCCCCCCTCCCTCCCCCTCCCTCTCCCTCCTGTTCTACTATCCCCTCCCCCTAGCACACAATCCCCCTTAATTTGTGCTCCCCCATGTCCCCCAGCCCCAACCGCATTGTTTTTTTTTTTAAAAGCTCCCAAACTCTTACTTACCTCTCCGCTTTCCTCCCTGCACTGAATGACCGGCAGCCGCGTCCGTGATTGGCTGCCGCTCAGCCAATCACAGACGCGACTGCCGGTCCCCGCCCCTCTGCTTGCATTCTCGCAAGCAGAGGGCCGGCAGTGCGGCGGAGGATCGAGGGAGGTAAGTAGAGTTTGGGGGCTTTTTAAAAAAAAAAACATGCGGTTGGGGCTGGGGGGACATGGGGGAGCATGATATTAAATTTTTATTTTAGGGGTGGACATAGCCTTTAAAGGTAGCAAGCAGCGCCAGGCACTCAACAGCCAGAGCCAGCATGTTATTGTCTTGTATAAAGAGAGGTATGGATTCAAGGGAGGAAAATGTTATTCTCCCTCTTTACAAAGCATTGGTAAGGCCTCATTTGGAATATGCGGTGCAATTTTGGAATCCTGTGTACAAAAAGGACATCTTTAAAATGGAAACTAAATTAATAAGGGGATTGGGGGCGCTTGAATATAAAGACAGATTGGATAAGTTACAGTTGTGTACACTAGTGAAAAAGACGCTTGAGTGGGAATGTGATTACTGTGTGTAAATACATTAACGGGCCATACAATAAACTATCTGGGTCACCAATAGAACGTGTCAGAGGATACGCGGTTTGAAGATTATAAGTTTAGGCTTCAAGTTTGAAAAGGGTTTTTCACTGTGAGAACAGTAAATCTGGAACTGTCTTACATTGGAATTTGTGATGATGGCAGGTTTGTTAGATAGTTTCAAAAGAAATCTGGATGTTTTTCTGAAAACAAGGAAAGTTGGTGTTACCTAAAACTGCAGTTGATCCAGGGATATTTCCGATTGCCACTTGGAGTCAGGAAGGAATTTTTCCCCTTCATAATTCTGGTGTTTTTTTTTTTAGCCTTTAGATCAACAGTTAGGCAGGAAATGTGGGTATTGCGGAGTAGGTTGGACCGGATGGACGTATGTCTCAACCTCAAATACTATACTATGCTATACTAAAAAGTAGGGTATGGGAGGGTGATGGGCCAAAATACAAAAAAACACCTTTATAGTTAAAGGATATCTATAGTCTAAAAATTAACTTTTTATAAATGGAAAGTCCCTGGGGCAGGGAGGTTGGATTGATTATTCCCACCTCACTATTTAATTTCATTAAGGAGCTACACCATGTAAAGTTTTCATTTGCTAGGTTAGTCCTGGACTATTCCTGTATTAAAGATAGTGCTGAAGCCAGGAAGAAGACTGGCAGAATCAGTTTTATTTGGGCTGGTGCTCCGCACAGAAACAATAGGAATTAGGAATTACCAATCCTATATCCGTGTCCCAACTACTTTTCATTTTAACTGTTTTTTAAATAAACTTTAAGCACACGATAGTATTCCTTTAAAGGGTATGTCCACCCTTTAATAAAACTTTTAGTATATTATAGTGTTTGCCTCCCCAGCTCTAATGGCTACAATGTTAATGCCAGAATGTGCCCCGATAGTTACTTACCTTGCCTCTCTTCACCGCACTGCCCTGCCCCTCTGTTTGCACGGAACTGCAAGCAGGGGGCTGGACCGGCAGCCACGTCTGTGATTGTCTGAGAGGCAGCCAATCATGGACGCGGCTGCCGGCAGTTAACAACGGCGAAGGAGAGAGGCAAGGTAAGTAACTATCGGGGCACTTTCTGGAATTAATATCTGTTGTATTCAATTAGATCAACTGGACTTGAGGTTTCGTTCTTGAAGATGTTTCGCTAGTCATCCGACTGGCTTTCTCAATTCAGAATGACTTGTGCAAGAATCTTTGGCAATTATGTACCCTGGAAAATCTCAATTAGCATATCACAGCCAAGTGTTAAGGACGTGATTGGATAGTGGCTAAGAGGTGTTATAGGAACGCCCAGAGTAAGGTGTCAAAACAGCATTGTACATGGCAGACAGTTGGTGTCGAACCCCCCCACCTCTATTTAGGCTTGGTTTCTTTATTTAAACATAAATGGCCTCCTTGACACCTCTCTTGAACCAGTCATGTTCCTTTGCCAATATGTTAACATTACAATCTTCAAAGGTATGTCCTTTATCCTTAATGCAGGTACACAGCTGAGTCCTGACCCCAGGAATTGGCTCTTCTGTTCTGGGCCATACGTTGATGCAGTTGCTGTTTGGTCTCCCCCACATACAAATCAGAGCATTCTTCACTGCACTGCACTGCGTATATGATGTTGCTTTTCTTGTGTTTCGATATTGGGTCTTTTGGATGTACCAATTGCTGCCTCAGTGTGTTGTTCGGTTTAAAGCAGACAGGGATACAGTGTTTTTTGAAAATTCTTCTTAATTTCTCGGAGACCCCTGCTACATATGGGATGACCATGTTCTTTCTCCTGTCTTGCTTTTCCCCTTCACTGTTGGTATTTGTGTTCTTTTCTTTCCTTCTACTTCTTTTGACAAAGGCCCAGTCTGGATATCCACAAGTTTTAAGGGCTCCTCTGAGATGTTTGATTTCTTTAGCCTTCGCCTCTGTGCTAGTGGGGATGTTCTCAGTTCTGTGTTGCAGGGTTCTGATGACACCAGCTTGTGATCTAAAGGGTGGTGGGAGTCAAACATCAAACACTGATCTGTGTGTGTTGGTTTTCTGTAAACCTCTACTTCCAGTTTACCATTCTCCCTGACTTCTACCAAGCAGTCCAAGAAAGCCAGTTTGTTGTTTTGTAAATTTGATGTTTTGGTCTACCGCATTAATGTGTTCTCTGAAAGCTTGTACTTACTTCTGGTGGATTTTAACCCAGGTGTCATCCACATATCTGAACCAGTGGCTGGGTGCTATGCCCTTAAAGCGCCTGTTTTTCTACCTCCTCCATGTAAAGGTTGGCCACAATGGGTGAAACTGGAGATCCCATAGCACATCCATGTTTTTGCTTATAGAACATATCCCTGTATTTGAAATAGGTAGTATTCAGGCACAAGTCCAGTAAGGAACACACCTGTTCTGGGTTGAGATCAGTTCTGCTGGTAAGGGTGCTGTCTTGGCCTAGCCGTTTTCTCACCATGTCAACAGCCTCCTTGGTGGGTATACAGGTGAAGAGAGATGTCACATCATAGGACACCATAGTTTCTTCTGCACCAAGTAATATATCTTCAATCTTGTTGGTGAAATCCTGAGAGTTCTGGATGTGATGCTTAGAAATTCCCACCAATGGTCCTAAGAGGTTGGCTAAGTATTTTGCCACCTTGTATGTTACAGAGTTGATGCTGCTGACTATAGGTCTTAGTGGTGCCCCTTCCTTATGTATCTTAGGGAGTCCATATATACATGGATGTGCCTCACCAGGGTAGAGGCGATGATACATTGCTCAATCAATGGCTTTATCCTTTTGAAGCTGTTGTAGTAAATCTATGGCCCTTTTCTTGTAACGGCTGGTGGGATCCCTTGTTAAAGCCTCATATATGTTGTTATCGGTCAGGAGCATGGTCACCTTATCATGGTAGTCTGAGGTGTTGAGTACCACTGTGCATCTTTCCTTGTCCGCCGGTAGAAAGGTGATACTAGAATCTTTCTTGAGGGGTGTTATCTTTCTTGAGGGATGTTAAGGCTCTTCTTTCCTGTGTGGTCAAGTTAGATACCTTAAGGTGAAGTTGTTCTGCCTCACTCTGTGGTACCTTATTATTGTGGATTGAGGCTTCTGTGGCTGCTATAATATCCACCACAACTGTCTGCCATGTACAATGCTGTTTTGACACCTTACTCTTAGCCACTATTCAATCTCGCCATTAACACCTGGCTGTGATATGCTAATTGGGATTTCCCAGGGTACATAATTGCCACAGATTCTTGTACAAGTCATTCTGAATTGAGAAAGCCAGTCGGATGACTAGCGAAACGTCTTCAAGAACTAAACTTCAAGTCCAGTTGATCTAATTGAATACTACAGATATACCATGACCTGGATGAATGAATATTACAGATATACCATGACCTGGATGAATGAATATTACAGATATACCATAACCTGGATGAATGAATATTACAGATATACCATGACCTGGATGAATGAATATTACAGATAAACCACGACCTGGATGAATGAATATTACAGATATACCATGACCTGGATGGATGAATATTACAGATATACCGTGACCTGGATGAATGAATATTACAGATATACCGTGACCTGGATGAATGAATATTACGATATACCGTGACCTGGATGAATGAATATTACAGATATACCATGACCTGGATGGATGAATATTACAGATATACCGTGACCTGGATGAATGAATATTACAGATATACCATGACCTGGATGAATGAATATTATAGATATACCATGACCTGGATGAATGAATATTACAGATATACCATGACCTGGATGAATATTACAGATATACCATGACCTGGATGAATGAATATTACAGATATACCGTGACCTGGATGAATGAGAACCTTCACAAGCATATTTCTGGCATTAACATTATAGCATTATAATAACATTATTATTATTGGGGCTGGGGAAACAAACACTATAATTATAGTAAAAGGGTTTGGAGCTAGGGGAGGGATCGCAAAACGGGAGGGAGAGGGGGGGGGCTGCACTGCGCATGCAGAACTTCTTCCGGAGGAGAAACAGGAGGCAGAGTCCTATATAGACTCTCCTATCCTCCTGGTGGCCACTTTTTTGGACTTTGGGAGAACCATTTGGAGCAGGGATGTAAGGTAAGGATTATATTACACTACACAGTGGGGCCAGTAGTGGGGGAAATTATAGTTTTGGGGGTGGACATGCCCTTTAAAGCCACAGCTATCCTGTAAGGAAATTTTTTTTAGTGTACATTTCCTTTAAGATATGGGAGTAAACAATAGACACAAACCTCATACGGTGCAGTGGGTACACTGTGTCACCAGTTCATCACTGTGTTTTTGCTCTGTTCTCTGTGAAAATGTCTGTATTGGGCAGTTATGTGCAGGGCCCATTGTATTCATTGCAGTGCTATTGTCTTATTGTCTGGGTTGTAGTGTTTTAGTATTTTGGTAGATCGTAGTGTCCTGTGATCGGGTCACGTTAGGAGCACTGTGACTAAAGCCTCATACACACGTGCGTTTTGCGGTCCCGACCCGCGACGCACAATGTGTCCGAACGTTCGTTTCGGCCGATAATCAGCCTGTGTATGGGCACTTTATCGGAGATCTGCCCAGTCGGTCGGTCAACTATCCCCGACCGAACGGCCGTTAAAGTGCCCATACACGTGCCGATTATCATCCAAAACGAATGTTCGGACACATCGTGCGTCGCGGGTTGGGACCGCAAAACACACATGTGTACGAACCTTCACTCTTACTGGCTTATTTAATAAGAGGTGCAAAAAATTGCCTCAACCAATCATATCTTTTCATTGACCATTATTTTACCTATTCATGTTATGGGGTTTTATTTTTTTTCACATATCTTTGTCCCTGCATTTTACTGTAGATGTATCCACAAAATTCTGGCTGCAACATAAGTCATTTCCTAAAAACCAACAATATAAAGTTTTCCATGTTGGACTGAAAACTGTGTCCATGCGAACTATGATTTAAAAATCAGATGGCATTGAAAGGAATATGGCAGAGGTCCTCTGATTCCTCACATTAAATTTAATATACTGTACTGTACAGGTGATCTGTATGGCTCGGTACCAATTGTCTGTTTTGTGGCCCTGTAGTTGGTAAACACTGATAAGATATATGGGCAAATCCCAGGAGCCAGGTGGATTTGTAGATGTAGAAATCTCCTTCCCGCAACTTACAGAGGGTTTTAACTGGTATCTATGAGACATTTTCATAGGTCATATTGGCTCCTGGAGTTTTGTGACTGGCTCCTAATGTCAGATCCATTTGTCTCCTCCTTTAACATGGTGATACACAAGATACCATGTCCTGTCATGGCCGAGCAACTGCTCCATACACTCCCATTGCTCAAACCGAAATGTCGCATTCCCCTGTCAAGCTCTCTGACTCCGATTCCAGGGGATTAAATTACTAATATGGTTTCCCCCAGTAGAACTGCATGTGTATGTCTAGCTATAGAAATATGAATGAGCGTAAGGGAAAAGGCGAGTGAGGCTCTCATAGGTTTTGCCCATTACTCTCTAAGGGGGTTATTCAATAAAAGTTTGTTTAAAATGGTGCTAATTTTACCCCAACCAATCAGATATTAGCTTTCAAATGTTACATAAGTTCTAATTGGTTGCGGCAAAATTAGCACCATTTTAAACGATAAGAGCTCATCTCCCTGTAAGTTTATAGGACGTTAGTTATTGTCATTACCTATAATTAGGGTTGTGTTACCCTGCTGTGCTGTTACATGTGCCCCAGTACCGTGCTGATTGCAAGCTCTATGTACTGGATATACATTGTATGTATTTCATACCCCGTTACATTGTTTAAGTTGCTGTACTGTCCTAGGATGTCTTTCCACCAGCAAAGCTCACAAAATACATATTAGAGGGAGAAAAAGGCAGTGCTAGGTTCTAGATTGTTGCGCTATGCCATAGTCAAGTGTGTTTATCCTACGTGGCACCTGTGGCATGTTGGGTATTTAGATTTTTTTTGGTGTTTCTGAGCATTATAATACTTTTATAGCACAGCTGGGAAAAGAACTGTGTCTCAGCCTCCAGGGGACCTGCCAGACTGACTGCAGTATTCCGGGGTTGTAATGTGTTCCTTTGAGGTAATTTGCATGTAGAGAACTAATCCAAACCTGCAGGGAATATTCAGGCAACACTGAGGGCCAGGAGGGAGCAGTTACAAGTTTCTGTTTGTACACGTTGCTAAGTACTTTAAGCAAGCTTTTACTAGATTATGTGTATTTAAATCTCAGCACTTTAAGATTTAATTAGCCATTGTTTTCGGTAACATTATATCTAGTGTCACTG
Source organism: Hymenochirus boettgeri (assembly GCA_019447015.1). NCBI lineage: Eukaryota > Metazoa > Chordata > Amphibia > Anura > Pipidae > Hymenochirus > Hymenochirus boettgeri. Next base: position 343,841,311 of record CM033470.1, read on the forward strand.
AGCCAGTAACAACAATGGAGCCTAGAGTACAAATTGCTTTATTCACAGACATGTATGGATTGGTTATTTATACCCCTTTTCATAATTTTACTTGTATTAAAGGACAACCGTGGGCTGAAACCTTCTCCCGTGTTTTACTATTTAGCAAATGCTACAGTTTGACCCAACAGACAGACATTTGACCGGTCTACCAGGTCTAAATGTTATGGGTTGTCTGCGAATAGACCATGGGCGAGATTTCACCATAACCGTACACATGGTCCATTGAAGAACATTTGCTGCCCTTCGGTCCAATATTAGTCTGTCATGGCTAAAAGTTACCCATTATATCTCGTCCTGATTAACCAAAATTTCAGTTGCGATGGTCGATTGGACCATTTGTACACAAATTAGTTTTCATACCTCCCACTGGAAACCAACATCACAAGGGACCTTTTCTTTAGTTTAATATTAACTTTTCAGGCGAAGGCCAGATAATTTGTTTACACTGCAAACATTTAATCTAATAGTTTAAGGGGAGGGTAAAATGAACATGATTGATCCTAATGCTAAATGCATCTGACCTGTCACATAAACCTTACAGCTGCACTAGGTAAACTTTCCCAGGGAGCCATTGTGGCATATTATGGCTGCAGAGTTCCTTTCTCCAAGGTAATAGTTGCCCGTGAATGAGGTCACACTTCCTGGATGTGGAGACGGTGATCATTATTCCATAATGAAGTTAGTGCATGTGGTTCACTCCTTGTACAATGCCTGTGTAAACAGATCTTACTCGGTGGAAACCAGCCCAGTAAATAAAGCCGTGTGAGTCCATCAAACCTCCCCCATTGCACCGTTTAAGCCGATTACTTTGTTTCTCTACTTTGTCCTTTTGTAGATGTAACAGAGCCGCTAAATTGGCACCATAATGTTATTTTATTTAAATGTGGCATTCTTCAGGGTAATCGATTTAATTTGATTACCAACACATAATTCAAGATTCAGTTTGCTGTCACAGTACTGAGCATTTTACACAGTCTGTGAAATTTCCACTTAAACAGGTTACAAAACACATTAAAGAATGTACTGTAATTACCCTGCAAAACGTTATAAACAAGAGGCTCAAAAATGTGCCCATGCTGTTTACCTGCATTCACCAATCAGATGGTTTCTTAAGCTAGGTACACACAGTACAGATTTCTGAAAGATGACAGACAGGATCTGCAAGATCTTCAAAGATATGCATACACACAGTCCCGGGCGTTCTCCCTATGAACATCATAGGGAGAACGCTCGGGACTGTGTGTTTCCATTGGCCGCTCTAGACTCCTCTATAGGGAGTCTAGCGCGGCCAATGGAAATTTTCTTTTCCCGATCGACAGCCCATTCAGCCGACCCTATCGTTCGGCGGCCGCGCGTTCGTTTGGGAAACGAAGGTACACACATAACGATAGAGCCCCGATACCGTTGGATCCGACGTTATCGGGGCTTTATCAGTATTGTGCGTACCTTCGTTTTCTAAATGAGCGCGCGGCCGTCGAACGATCAGGTTGGCCGAACCTCGTTCGGGAAAGACAGAAAATTTCCTTCGGCCGCGCTAGACTCCCTATAGAGAAGTCTGCCCCAGCCGAGGGAAACACACAGTCCTGAGCGTTTTTCCTATGATATGTATAGGGAGAACGTTTGGGACTGTGTGTATGCAGATCTTTCACAGTAATGATAAAGCTCCGATACTGTCGGATCCGACGGTATCGGGGCTTTATCCTTATGTGTGTATGTTCGTTTCCCTAGACTCCCTATAGAGGAGTCTAGCGTGGCCGATGGAAACACACAGTCCCGAGCTTTCTCCTTATGAAGTTCATAGGGAGAACGCTCAGGACTGTGTGTATGCAGATCTTTGAAAGATGGCAGACAGGATCTTGCAGATCCTGTCTATCATCTTTCAGAAATCTGTACTGTGTGTACCTAGCTTTTGAAAGATGACAGACCGGATCTTGCAGATCCGGTCTGTCATCTTTCAATGATCTGTAGTGTGTGTACCCAGCTTTACTAGACCAGTAAAAACAAACAGGGTTTATCAATAAAAGTTCTTATCATTAAAAATGGTGCTTATTTTGGCCCAACCAATCAGATGTTAGTTTTCAAATGTTAAATAAGATCTGATTGGTTGTGGCAAAATAAGCACCATTTTTAACCATAAGAACTTTTATTGAATCTCCCTAAAAATGTTTGAGTGGTTACTGCAGATAAATTGCACTGGTACATTTTGCTAAAGGAGCCCCCATATGTTAATAAATGGTGGATATTACACAATATTTAAACCTGAAAGCAAATGCTAATATTCCAGATACAGCCACCCTGTTTTTGTACCTGGTAACGTGGAGTTAGAGGGAAGGCAGAGTTATGGCAACTCCGTGTCTAGGTGTGTTTGTGGTGTTGCCTTACCAATCTTGGCTAATAGCAGCTTTCTACACAGTGTGTTGACAGAAGGTTGCTTAAACACTTGGCAGGGATATGAACTAAGTATAACAGCCATTATGATCTCCTCTGAGTTCTGCCATCTGCCATGCAATTAGTAGGGTTCAGTTTTAAATGAAGTCTCCACCCTAATAACCTTGGGCTGTTAGGGTAAGGTCCCACTATCATGCTCCGCAGTGCATGCAGGATTTTTGCAATGTGCGCTACGATCCTGTACACATCTTTGTTACTGGATACTCACAAATTGTCATGCACACACGTGTTCCAATAACGGATCAGAGTGCAGCGCACGTAGCAGGAATGCCCTGATAGCATTGCATTGGCAAAGTGAATCAAAAGCGCCATTGGAGCGCAAAAATCTTTTGTTTAGATCTATAAACATTTCTTGTCAAAGATAGGATACAATATGAGGAACTTTAAGCCTCATACACACGTGCGATCATGTGGGCAAAATAGGCATTCGGTCGGGGCTCGTTGCCCAGGCGGACAGGCAGAAGTTCTTCTGACTGGATTTCCAATTGAGGGCATTGATCAGAAATCCGATTGGATGAACCTCCGGAAGAACTTCCCCACCTTTAGGCTTTTTCGGCTTGAAACCTGCGGAGAGATTGGGACAGAACATGAGGTTTTATGTCAGGCCCTATCTTTGTATTTCTATAAACCGCTCGACATTTTCCCGTGGTTGATCGAAAAATTGGTTTTGACATTGTGAGCGATCCAATCGAAATTGCTTGAAATGTCAACCCTGTGTATTGCCAGCGTTACAGTTAGTCATTATTAAAAACAGTCAACTGTAATCACAGCAAGCCCTTTGAAGACAGAGGCTCATTATTAATGGCAGTAATGGAGGACAGTGATCATGCCAAGTACGAAGGGTTTATTGTTAATGTTACAGTTGCTGGATGCAACTGAGCTCCCTTCTGTTCCATAATGCTGTATGCTCCCTCCTGTCCCATAATGCTGTATGCTCCCTCCTGTCCCATAATGCTGTATGCTCCCTCCTGTCCCATAATGCAGTGAGCTCCCTCCTGTCCCATAATGCTGTATGCTCCCTCCTGTCCCATAATGCAGTGAGCTCCCTCCATTCCTTTAATGCAGTAGGGTGTGGATTTACATTCTTACTACTAATGGATAAAGCAGAGTCGGTATTTCCACTTATGTTTTTATGTATTGGCTTCATGCCCTTTGAAAACATTTGTTTATACTGCAGGTGGTAAATTTCTTTCTATGTCTCCAGAATATCCAATTATTAGTATTCAGATGGCTGGCAGTAGGCAGGCCAGATATTGCTGTGCCAGGGACACTTCTCTTAGGGTTCAATGGTGCATTAGAACCATGTTGAACTGAGTATGTTCCATGTTAAGTATCCATTTTGCCTATTTTTAAATATGACTATCTGTGTGTTTTCCTGTGCCTAGGACTTGTAGTTCCAGCCTGGTTCATATGTACCAGTAGGGGAGTTGTATTGGGTTCTGGTATTGGTATGCTGGTCTGTATGCAGTGCCCATTGGCATACTAGTTATGGGCACTGTGAACTTTCAGTACATAAAACATTGGTCTTTTTGGTTGTTAAATACTGCTCATGGTGTATTTTGAGTTTTCCTGGTTTTACTTAATGATATCAGCTTATAAACCGCTTCAACACAGGGGTGTAAGGTAACCGAGTTACATTGTGTCTTCATGTTCTCTATATGTGTCTAATATATATCTAATAGCATGTAGCTAATAGTGTATATCTAATAGCATGTATCTAATAATGTATATCTACAGCATATTCATAGCATGTTTCTAATAGTGTATATCTAACGGTATATGTATTAGCATGTATCTAATAGTGTTATCTAACGGTATATCTAATAGCATGTATCTAATAGTGTAATTCTAACTGTATAATCTAATAGCATGTATCTAATAATGTTATCTAAGCATATCTAATAGCATGTTTCTAATAGTGTATATCTAACGGTATATGTATTAGCATGTATCTAATATTGTGTATCTATTAGTGTATATCTAAACGGTAATCTATGCATGCATCTAATATTGTGTATCTAATAGTGTAACCTACCGGTATAATATAATGCAGGCATCAATAGTGTATATCTAATATCTTATCCAATTGTATACCTAACTGTATATCTACTAGCATATCTGACAGTGTATATCTAACGGTATATCTAATAGCATGTATCTAATAGTGTATATCTAACGGTATATCTAATAGCATGTATCTAATAGTGTATATCTAATATCATGTATCCAATAGTGTATATCTAACTGTATATCTACTAGCATATATCTGACAGTGTTATCTAACGGTATATCTAATAGCATGTATCTATGTATATAGTATATCTAATAGCATATATCTGACAGTGTATATCTAACGGTATCTAATAGCATGTCTCTAATAGTTATATCTATAGCATGTATCTAATAGTGTATATCTAACATATATCTAATAGCATGTATCTAATGTATATCTAACGGTAATTAATAGCAGTATCTAATAGTATATCTAACGTATACTAATAGCATAATCTATATTGTATCTACGGTATATCTAATAGCATTATGTCTAATAGTGTATATCTAACAGTATATCTAATAGCATGTATCTAATAGTTTATATCTAACGGTATACTAATAGCATCTATCTAATAGTGTAATCTAAACGGATATCTAATAGCATATATCTAATAGTGTAAATCTAACGGTATATCTAATAGCATGTTACTAATAGTGTTAATCTAACGGTATATCTAATAGCATGTTCTAAGTGTATATCTAACGGTATAGATTAGCATGTATCTAATAGTGTATATCTAACGGTATATCTAATAGCATGTATCTAATAGTGTATATCTAACTGTATATCTAATAGCATGTATCTAATAGTGTATATCTAACAGTATAATCTAATAGCATGTATCTAATAGTGTATATCTAACAGTATATCATAATAGCATGTATCTAATAGTGTATATCTACAGGTATATCTAATATAGCATGTATCTAATAGTGTATACTAACGGTATATCTAATAGCATGTCTCTAATAGTGTATATCTAATGCATAATCTAATATGTATATCTAGTATATCTATACATGTATCTAATAGTGATATCTAACTGTATATCTAATAGCATGTATCTAATAGTGTAATCTAACGGTATCTCTAATAGCATGTATCTAATAGTGTATATCTAATCAGATGTTCTAATAGTGTATATCTAACGGTATATCTAATAGCATGTATCTAATAGTGTATATCTAACGGTATATCTAATAGCATGTATCTAATAGTGTATATCTAACAGTATATCTAATAGCATGTATCTAATAGTGTATATCTAAACGGTAATCTATAGCAGTATCTAATATGTAATATCTAACGGTAATATCTAATAGCATGTATCTAATAGTGTAAATCTAACGGTATATCTAATAGCATGTATCTAATAGTGTATATATAATAGCGTACATATATAGCATTTATCTAATGTGTATATCTAACGATATCTGATAGCATGTATCTAATAGTGTAAATCTAATTGCGTATATATAAAGCATGTATCTAATAGTGTATCTAACGGGATATCTGATAGCATGTATCTATAGTGTACATCTAATTGCGTTATATAATACATACTTCTAATTGTGTATATCTGAAGTAATTACATTAACATTCCATTAAAGTAATAGGGTAATCTAATGTCTTCCATACACGATAACGTCAGATCGCTGTCGTCGACACCATGTATGGGGGGCTTGACAACGTATCCAACAATGTATATCCATTAGCGTTCTCTATAAAACCTTCATACACAGCATTGATATTCCCATCAATTCTTTTGGGCAGAATGTCTTTAAATAGTAGCAGATTATTCTGTGTTTACCTTAAAGGGCATGTCCACCCCCACAAAACTATAATCCCCCCCCCCACTACTGGCCCCATCATGTAGTGTAGTTTAATCCTTACCTCACATCCCACTCCATAAGGTTCTCCTGTAGTCCCAAAAACTGCCCACCAGGAGGTAGCAGAGTCCATATAGGACTCTGCCTCCTCCTGGCCTCCGGGAGAAGTTTGGCATGCGTACTGCAGCCCTTCTCCCCCTCCCTCCCCTCCCGATTTGGATTCCCTCCCCTAGTGTAAATCCCTTTCCAGCAAAGAGTCCCCCTGTCCCCCCAGCCCCAACCGCTCCATTTTTATTCTAGAAAGTGCCCCAAACTTTACTTACCTTCCCTCTTTCCCTCGCCGCAATAGACACGGTAGCGCTCAGCCAATCACAGACGCAAATGCCGGTCCCGCCCCTCTGCTTGCATTTTCTCGCAAGCAGAGGGCCCAGCTCGGCGGAGGAAAGAGGGAGGTAGTAAAGTTTGGGGAACTTTCTAAGAGTAAAATGAGCGGTTGGGCTGGGGAGACAGGGGGAATCATATATTAAAAATGGTTTTCAGGGTGGACATACCCTTTAAACCCAGTATCTTTTTTACCTAAATTACCATTTAGAGCTGTGTCACATTTAAATGATGTGGCTTTGAAGGGTTAACACTAAAATTTCATAGATGGGTGTCCCAACCTTGGCCCTACAGATGCTTAAAAACTGCATTCCTTAGTTGCAGAATGCTGGGAGTTGTATTTTTCTAAATGTCTGGAGTGCTGCAGGTTGGACATCCCTTCCATGGAACGTGATATTGTACTTCCATTGGACAAAAGAATTCTTCCGGTAACGTGGCCATGTAACCGCTCTACAGAAACCCTCCTGGCAGATTCATGACACTGCACAGCCAGCTGGTTTGATATCCGTCTTATGCTATTTTCACCCCTTGGACTAACAAGGTGAAATGACTTAAATTCCTCCCCATGGTCTGAGAACTTGCACGTTATTAGCACAGAACACTTCCTCCCAGGGAAGGCACACGGCTTTAAAGGGAACTTTCCTCAGAACTAAACCTTCCCATGTGAACCTATAGAGTTAGTGTTTTTCATTAACTGAAAAGCAAGAGACAATGGCCATACTATGGTGGTTTCCTTCTTGTCATTGGCATTCCAGCTTTATAGAGAAGGGACAAATAACAGCAATAGAAGCTAATAAAAATGAATTGTTCTCATATTAATCTGAAGATTATAAATTTTAATTCATTCAGTACATTAGTTTCAGAATGACCCTTCTCCCCGGTCCACTCCGGTCCACCACCTTCAATTGTCAATGGACCAAGCCATGTCAAGGACTGCAGATATGCATGCTCACATCCCCTAGCTCACCAGCCCAGGGGGTGGGGATGGATATTTGCGACTAGGAAGCAGGAGTTTGGGTTAGGGCATTGTCCACCCCAAAACTAAAATCTCCCCACTACTGGCCCCACTGTGCAGTGTTTAAAATCCTTACCTTACCTCTCTGCTGAAAATGGTTCTTCTGTAATATCTGTCAAAGTCCTAGAAAGTGAAGAGGGAGCCTGGCTTTGAGGAAACATTTCCACCCCTTACCTTCCCTCTGAGAGGTTTCTGGCTTGCTCATTGCAACCCTTTACCTCCCTCCCTCCCTCGATCCCTGTTTTCTGCCCTGTGCACTAATGAAATCTTTTTCTGTAGTGTAGTGGACCCTATCCCACCCCAACTACCATATTGCTGCAAGAAACAAGAATCCAAAATGTACTTACAGAGCCTCGTTCCCCCCCAGTGTTCTGCACTGCTGGCGGCCACGTCTGTGATTGCTGCCTCTCAGCCAATCATGGGCGCGGCTACCGGCACGGCCCCTGCTTGCAATTTCCTGCAAGCAGAGGCCAGGTTTGAACGCCTGGGAAAGCTCTGTAAGTACCTTTCTGATTCTTTTTTCCCCCCAAAGAAATACGCCTGGGGGTGGGATAGGGTCCACTACACTAGAGAAAAAGTTTATATAGGAGTTGGAGTACCCTTTAATGTTATTCCGAGGTGAACTAGTAGGTCCTTACCCTGGGTAAACATAGGTGGGTTGGGATATTATTTTTTTATTTCATTTGACGTAAAGGAGATGTATGTCATTTTTTACAGCTGTGTGCAACATTGTTCATGCCCCACGTGTGTTCTAGTTTAATCATTATACAAGGCTATTGTCTACTGTATATGCTCGAGTACTGCCTCGGGATCTTCAATCCCTTTAATTTCTTTCCCAAACTCTTACTTATAACTATGACCCCCCCCCCCCTTTTAAATAGACAACCAAATATCCGAGAGAAAGGGAACTTTATTGTTCTTAACAATATCTTTTAACATTACTACATAACAATCAGATAACAATACCATCCAAGATGTCCGTTTAGTTTAATCAACTTTTTCTGGCAATGCTTCCTGCTCCACCAGCTACCAAGCCTCCCACCGCTCCATCTTTCTGGCCCAGGAGGCACCTTGATAAGGTCTCATCTACTCTCCCCTGGGGCCCTTTTCCACCACAGGGAGATTATTAGGCTAACTACATTGTGGAACTGTTTTTTTTTCCAGCCCTCTTTAGGGCTACTACCCTTTTGCATTGCCAAAGACCGCTAACACATCTCCAACACCATAGGGCAGGCAACATGATAATTGTTATACCAAAAATGGCATCTGCTTAGAAGAACCCATACCTCTTTCGCCCTAACTTCCTGCCTATTCCATTTCTCTTCCTATCCAACTAACCCTACTCTCTGCACCATTCCCTGTCATGTCTGTATTCTACAGCTTTTCGCTCTTCTTTTCATTCACCTTGAAGTGATTTAGGCCTCATACACAGGGTACAATGTTGTAGCTATCTTCTAGACTGACAGATAACTGTTCAATAACGATTGGTAGTCAAGTGGAAGTGCCACAGACAACATTTCGGTACAACTGGTAAGGTGACCCATTGAAGACCACATGATTGGCTTTGTGCACTGTTCCTTTCTTATCAGCCGCACCTAAGTGAGCAGGCTGGTAGGGGGAGTATCTACATTACGTGCCTGGTCTTCTGGAAAGAGAACAACTGTGACGCTCCTTCCTAAAGTCTGATACCTTACCTGTCATTGCAATGGCAGCTGGGGGAAGTGGACTGCACATGTGCCCCACTTTTTTCTTCTTTTGCACAGTATTTGAAAAATCTATTGCTGATAATCTTAAAAACACGGTGCACATAAATCACTGGTTCTCCAGACGGTTGTCTGGAAACTTCGCCCTACAGACAGTTTTCCAACCTAGGGGCTCTGCACATTACCTTGGTTTTCCTACTGATTCCTTCCCCTTCATACACTGCTATTGGTACTGTTTTATTGCGACCATAGGGTTAATTTTCATTTTAACTCTTTCGCAGTCACCTCTGTCATTCCTAGGGGCTCAATGCTGTCTGTCTTGTATGCTCTTGGTTTGCTGTTTAACTGGTCACACAAGTCATGATCCTGGTTGGGAGGATTAAATGCTTTCTAGTGTGCAAATTCCAATTGGGATCAGTTTGTGGTTTTTACCATTTATAGGAACGCGAAGACGGAATTAGCTGACCTAAATAAATGCAATTAGAGCGTACATACAGCAGACCTGGTTTTACAGCCCTCTGAGATCACTGTTCCTTTAATTCTGGGTCATTTCTTACCTGTAGGCTGGTTATTTCTGTATACGGTTGAACACCCCTGCCATACTTCATTGTTATATTTATCAATTTCATGGCAGGTCAGACTTTATGGACTATATTACTGCCAACAGACCTCTGCAAGTATCCGTGACAATATTTTTTTTGATTAATGGCGATGCACCAAAATGCCAATCACTTGATCAATCCTATCTTTAGCTACAAAATTGGTCAGGAGCGATTGGTAATTACGGTATTTCAGCTTGATTGGCTAAAACAACGATTGTAGCAGTCGATTAGGCACATTTTACATTACCGTTATCTCTCTTTTCACTCGTCCGGTAATGGCAGTTCCTCAATTGTATATGAAATATTTTTTTGTATAGATAGATAAGGATACATATGTAGTTACGGGAAGATGGAAGCTGCAGACTAAATATTCCTATTTATATAGAGCCTATAATGCTGCGACTTAACTGAGGATCTAAGGACATTTTGGTAGTGTTGAGGTTTTATGGTCCTTGAATATTGTTCTTAAATATTAGATAGATGGTCAGCATTAGGATGTTTAATGTGGCCATGGATCATTTAGATGTTCATTGCAGTTTGTAGAGCAGCGCACTGCCCAGTAATTTAATAAATGCAGATATACCAAGAGTAATCTCCTATTTTTATTGTCACTGACATTCCTTTTAGTTGTAGGTTTATCCATCATTTTAGTCCCTATGCATCCTTATTGGATTGGAGTGTTTGACTGCAGCAATACAGTGGCATACGGTGTGTCCATTTTCCTGCCCTGTTTTGTGTGTGAACGTTGCTCAATGTTGAGAACTTGAAACTATTCTCACACGTCCATCAGCTTTCATTGGATAGACTGCCCAGTTATTCCCGGCTGTCTATTTGTATGGACACACCAAAAACAGAATTCTAGTGCACACACAATTCTAATTGCATATGGGCTACCTCCATAAGGTTCTACTACAACAACCTGCTAAACCCTGGAAAATAAAAGCAATTAGTTCAATAAGTTGGCCAAATTATTTTAAGCCCAGCCACCACGTCAAGGTTGCTTTCTTCAACAGTTAAAGAAAGCAACCTTGACGTGGTGACTTAGCTTAAAATAATTTGTCCAACCTATTGAACTAATTGCTTTTATTTATCCAGGGTTTAGCAGGCTGTTGTAGTAGAACCTTATGGTAGCCAATATGCAATTAGAATTGTGTGTGCACTAGAATTCTGTTTTTTGTATGAATTATATTTTTGGGCTCTAGTTGCACTTTAATATATGATGTACAACAGCCCAATTTTCTATATATTGTATGGACACCACACACAGGTCTTTTTTTATTTTTTACCAATTCAGTTGGATGATCAAACCCGCTAGAAAATCTACCCATGCATGGCAAATTGATTGGGATTAGGTTGGAGTTTTAGACTTTGTCCTCTTAACTTTCCCTGTAGCTGGTCCTTTGGTGTGACGTGATGAGCTGTAAAGCTCTGACTCTTTGAGGAAATGTTTGTCCGATTATATCCCAGAGATTCTTCCTAAATTCCTCAGGAAAGTTGCATATAAACAAAGGCTAAATTTAGCCACAGCCGTAGGAACCTGCCTGTGTGTGTGAGATGAGTTTGTGTTCCTTCATCTCTGTGACTGGCAGCACACGTGACTAATGTTACCGGAGGACATATTTATAAACAGGAGACAAGGGTCCACCTTGTGTTGCAGATTACTTCCCGGTTTTCTGGGTAGGGTTTAACGTATTTAATAATGTTACATTCCAAAGGCGGTGTATCAGGGCTGGACACGCCACGTGGGGGCTGGGTAACCAGGGCACCTAGAATTTACACCTAATGACTAATATGTTAAAGGCCTTTCTATTGATACTTTAGAACTGGGTTGTTCTTAAAGTAATTATATTTGCCCATTACTTCTTTACACCAGAACACCAAGAACCCCAGTGGGAAGGTTGGCCATATCAGAGGTTTCATTATATACAGTGTTCCTGTTTATTAATATGTAGATAGATGCTTGGCAGAATATTAATGTCATTGTTACAGATGGTTTAACTTTACTGTTGGTTTCACTGTATTTCATAGTCTTTCCTGGGTGGAAACCCTTAAGGGAACAGTGATCGCGGCTAAACTGTTGGTCTGTCTGCAGAGACACATAATGACTCGTTCCCTTTGATCTATAAGGTAGCATACACGGCATTGATATTCCGATCAGTTTGATCGGATTATCAAAGACACTTTTCCTGGTTTTCGATAGACCTATCGGCAATATTGATCGGTCTATCAAAAAAAAAACCTGATCGGGCAGATGGAAATTTTCCATCCCCAGAGCTAGACCTTCCACAGATTTCACTGAAATCTTTGGAAGATTCTCTGTGCAAGGTGATCGGTTCTTCCGATCGGATTTACGATAGTTTGGAGATTGCAAATCCGTCAGAAGAATATTAGACAGCGTTATCCCACCTTTACAGTTAAATACAGTAAAGTTTAGTTGGGAATCGATTGGGATTTCTCCTGCCCTCTCATCACCTAGCTCAGTACAGTTTGTGGTATCCCGTGGAATATCTGAACGGATAAGGATAGAGGATTCCGTAAATAAAATCCCAGCATGTTGAGTCTTTTATAAACACTGTGAGATGCGGTCACTGTATTTATGTTGTAGCCTGGGAATATAAATAGTTTTTTTATTTTTAAGAAAATACAAAATCCTAAATTAAAATGTAACGGAGATTGCTGGTGTACTCGTCAATCACACGTTATACAAAAAGCAAATGAGATAGCACCAACATCTTCCGTAGCGCTTTACAATTACATGTAATTACTGCCCCAAAGAGCTTACAATCTAAGCACATTTATTTGACACATACACCCTATCGTATGTCTTCATGATGTTGGGGGTAATTGGAGTGCCCGGAGGAAACCACGTAAGCACGGGAGAACATATAAAATCCTTGCAGATGTGTCCAAGGGTGGAATCGCACTAGGACTTAATCACTCAAGCATCAGTGCTAACCACTAAGCCAGATTTATGGAAAAGGTTTGTCATCCGATACAATGGAATGCTAATTATTTACTTAATAGGAAATTTTTGGGATGGGGGGGGACATCCGTTTAACAATGTCGGTACAAGAATATACATGTCAGATTGCTGTCCACTTCAAATCATGATTGATCTAACCAAAGGTTAGAGTTAAGATATCTTGGATATAAAGTAATACCTTTTATTGGCTAAAATGATGAGATATTTCGGTCCGATCGACCGATAGTTCAGTGTATCGGTCGATCGGACCGAAATTATCGTATCCGAATGCTCCCATGTCCGACCACCGTTCGTCCGATCGGACATGGTGGAAAACTCGTCCGAACTGCAGTCCTCTATGGACTGCACATCGGGTCGAATAGAGGACTGCACGTTCGGTCCGCGGTAACTGTCGGACGCGGCTGCTTTTGCCACGACGACAGTCCTTCCTCCTGGCCGACCGGTCGAAAGTATCGAACGGTCGGTCAGGAGGAAAAATCTCTAGTGTGTGTACCTAGCTTTAGGCTTCTTTCTCAGGCATGATACAATTATTAATTCTCTAGTGTTAACCAAGGTTGTAATTACCAAGTTTCATTTTGGTTTTCTGTAATGGCACAATGCCAAGCACAGGCTGATTTAATGGGCCATAAGGAAGCACTCAGTGTGTCTGGAACATTTCTTCCTCTACCTGCCATAAATCTTAATGATGTGCTCCAGCAGATGGTTGCAGGCTATGATGTTCTTCTTGCTGGAGTCAAAGGTAATTGGGGTGGAATTTTGCTGCTTTTATCAGGGTTATTTTTCCCCCATCAACGAAAAAAAACTGAATTTAGTAAAATTCCAACTATTGCCTGTCATGTCTGTAGATTAGTACTAGAAGAGATTATATTTTATTGGATGTACTTGACTAAAGTCCTGCATTGTCTATACTAGAGCCACGGTTGGCTACCCATCGGTTTGCAGGAGGATTATGAATGATTGGTCAGGTCAGAAAGTATGGCTGATAGTTTGACCCAATCAAGCAAATTAGTTATCTATTGGAAACCATCCTCTTGCCATGTTCTCTTTTGAATTATTTTTCATGCAAAGCATTGTAATGATTTTAGATTATAAAGGCTTATATAACATTGGGTGTCGACTTTGTGCTGCTATGACAACATAGGTAAACTAACCTAGCAGCTAATATTGCTCTGCCGGATATCCCGTTGCCATTTATCTGACCATATCTAATTAGACTTGTTCTTCGTGTGTGTCATAACATGAATGATGTTTAAAAAGTCTTTGGTTTATGTTCCACAGTTAAAAATATTTATTGAATGTTTGTGGGCAATATTTCTTAAAGGGCAACTGTGGTCTCCATGCAAGCGTACCTTTTAAACAAGCCTAGGATGATGTCTCTAGCTTGTCTGGATCTTAGGTTATAGGCTTGTAAAGTTGCACTTCTTTGTCTGTTCTGTCTGTCTAAGTCTGTGATAGTCACATGATGTGCCGTGTGAGAAGCCAACTCCCCAAATTCAATTCTTTGTCCCAGCAGTGGGCATGCCCAAGACTGAGACTGGGAGCAGACCAGTGCGGTGAAGTCACAGATCACAGTGGTAGCAGGAACAAGTAACCTTTATACTGCTGTAACTTTGGAAGACTGCATCAACAAGCATGATCCTGGAGTCATTTTAAAGGTAGGAATTGTCCTTTATAATAAAGGTCCTTGTATGGAGACCATCGTTCCCCTTTAACAGTAGAAAGTTTAGAAGCCAATCTAGCTTTTTAGGTAGCCACATGTATAGATATAAATAGAAAAAAAAACATTAAAAGTTCATTAAAAGTAACACGCGCGATCGCCGTGTTTACTTTGCAGTCCTTCGTCCTGTCTGACCTATCGGAGTCCGAGCGTCAGTTGGGACGACAACTAGGCAAGACACACTGGACAATTGGACATAATTCCGCCTTAAACCGAGTCCGCTTCTTTACTTATTCGTGGGTTAAGGCTTGTCTAATCCTCTAAACAGAATTAGAGTTACATGGCAAATTAGGTAACCCCATTTCCCAATGGTTCACAACCTTGCATTGATCCTGGCTTTTTGATATGAGAGATAGTTAATATTTTGAGTCCCAGCTTTGTCCTTTTCTTACTGTTCACTTTATTATCTTTCCCAAATGCCCATTTCTCATTGTTTGTTGGATATAATGTGACCTAACAGCAAGTGCTCAGTCATTTTTAACTTCCACCCTCAGGAACCAAACCTCTTGGTGTGAATATATTGCCACATTCCTCCTTGTCTATGGGGTTAATGACCTCTGTAAACTAAAGGTGCCCATATATATAACTTACCTGCCAGACCGATCATGAGACATACAAACAATTTTGGCGGAACCGCCTTGCCGGCTCTTCTTTGCGGCAACATATGATCGCGAGCAAGTTGATTCCAACAAATTGATAGTATGACGCTGGATCATTCTGGCAGGTAAGCTATATGCATGGGCACCTTATATCTAATCTAAAAACCTATCCAGTGTTTGAATGGAAACCAGCATCATTCTAAAAACTGGGCTTTGTTTTGACTTTTAATGGTTTAGACATATTCAACACGTCGTTTACAGCAGTATTTCCAAATGATCTTATAACTAGTTTGAGAATCTAGAGTAAATAATATAGAACACTAAACCTGCATGGGATTAAATGTACTCCGCCGGCTACCAATACCATTCATGGTAAGTTATGCTGATCGCCAATGGGCAAAGTAACTAGGATAAATATCTTTTCCTGCAGCAACTGTAGGAACTGGTACTGGTGGAATGTTGCCCAGTTAATAGGAATTATGGACTTAAGGCACAGAAGATAGGACTGCCCCATCATAGAGTCCCAAGAAAAATGGTTAGCTAAGATGTAAGATCTGGCCAAGTTCTGGTGGTTTTAAGTGGTTTATGTTCATTTTGTACAATATTTACAGGAATAATTCCCCTCAAAAAAAAAGTCTAAATATGTCTTTGGTGTTAACATAAAGAGGAATTACTTACACTTTCTACTTATAGAAACTACGCTTTATGGAAACAGATCCTTGCTGCTTCTGCTCTTCGATAGGCTGCCTTCTCACGGACGATATATCAACTCATCTATCAACCATTGCAATATTTTGCCATATTGGTTTGAATTATGACCAGAATTTTCGCACAGCCAACTTTTTTGTCAACCCTCACCCACCCCCCCCACAGGAAAAATAGATCAGACGTGTTGCTTTTTGCTTGTTCAGTCATGTAGAATATAAATGTACCAACATGCCTCATTTCATCGATCTGTAGTCTGTTCGAAGTGATATCAGGCCAGGTATAGTGTAGGATATATTAATACCCAGTCATATTTAGAGTCAGAGAACTTGCTAACTGCCATGGGTGGTTCCGTTTGGACTGGATTTACTGATATATGCAACACAATGTTGAGTATGGAACAGGTAAAGTCAAAACAACAATCACATGTACCTAGTAGATTCCGGAATGTTTTAACAGGGTTGCTTGTTAGGACTCAAGGTATCAGTCAAAACTTTTCATACGGGGTATTTGTTTGGGCCCAAAAAAACTAATACAAGCCTTCTATACATAGGCCATTTGTTAGGACCCAACATAACCCATATAACATCCAATACAAGGGGTACAAATTAGGCCCCAAGGAATGATCAGAACCTTTCAATCTGGGGTACTAGATATTACCCAAGGTATCCCATTAAAATTACCATTCATTGTGTTATTAGATAGGACCCAAGGTAATTAATAGGACCTTCTATACTGGGGTCACCTTTAGGTGGTTAAATGTCCTATTTAATGTTCAGAATGGATTCACTTAATGAGGCCCTGGAAGGTGCATGATCCTCCTTTATTTTCTCTTGTACCTTGGAAAACATGAGATCTACAGTTTTCCCATGCTATGATGATGTAGACATGAGATCTACAGATTTCCCCATGCTGTGATGGATGTAGACATGAGATCTACAGCTTTCCCATGCAGTGATGGGTAGCGAGATCACAGCTTTCCCCATGCAGTGATGGATGTAGACATGAGATCTACGCTTTCTCCATGCAGTGATGGATGTAGACAGGAGATCTACAGCTTTCCCCATGCAGTGATGAATGTAGACATGAGATCTACAGCTTTTCCCATGCAGTGATGGATGTAGACATGAATCTACAGCTTTCCCCATCAGTGATGGATGTATACATGAGATCTACAGCAGTGTGGATGTAGTACATGAGATCTACAGCAGTGATGGATGTACATGATATCTCACAGGCTTGATGGATGTAGACATAGATCTACAGCTTTCCCCATGCAGTGATGGTGTAGACATGAGATCTACAGCTTCCCCCCATGAGTGATGAATGTAGACATGAGATCTACAGATTTCCCCATGCAGTGATGGATGTAGACATGAGACTACAGCTTTCTCTGTGCGTGATGGGTGTAGACTGAGATCTACAGCTTTCCCCATGCAGTATGGATGTAGCATGAGATCTACAGCTTTCCCCTGTAGTATGAATGAGACATGAGATCTACAGCTTTCCCCATGTAGTGATGATCTAGACATGAGATCTACAGCTTCCCCATGCAGTGTGGATGTAGACATGAGATCTACGCTTTCTCTTTGCAGTGATGGGTGTAGACATGAGATCTAAACTTTCCCCATGCAGTGATGGATGTAGACATGAGGTCTACAGTTTTCCCCTGCAGTGTGATGGATGTAGACATGAGATCTGCACCTTTCCCCATGCAGTGATGGATGTAGATACGAGATCTACAGCTTTCCCCATGCAGTGATGGATTAGACATGAGATCTGCAGCTTTCCCATGCAGTGATGGATGCAGACATAATCTGCAGCTTTCCCCATGCAGTTATGGATGTAGAACACGAGATCTACAGCTTTCCCCATGCAGTGATGGATGTAGACATGAGATCTAAAGCTTTCCCTATGCAGTGATGTAGACATAGATCTACAGCTTTTCCCCATGCAGTGATGGATGTAGACATGAGATCTACAGCTTTCACCATGCAGTGATGAATCTAACATGAGATCTACAGCTTTTCCCATGCAGTGATGAATCTAGACAGATAATCTACAGCTTTCCCCATGCAGTGATGAATTAGACTGAGATCTACAGCTTCCCATGCAGTGATGATGTGACATGAGATCTACGCTTCCCATGCAGTGATGATGTAGACATGAGATCTACAGCTTTCCCCATGCAGTGATGGGTGTAGACATGAGATCTACAGCTTTCCCCATGCTGCGATGGGTGTAGACATGAGATCTACAGCTTTCTCCATGCTGTGATGGGTGTAGACATGAGATCTACAGCTTTCTCCATGCAGTGATGGATGTAGACATGAGATCTATAGCTTTCCCCATGCTGTGATGGGTGTAGACATAAGATCTACAGCTTCTCCATGCAGTGATGGGTGTAGACATAGATCTACAGCTTTCTCCATGCTGTAATGGGTGTAGACAGGAGATAAAGCTTTCCCCAGGCAGTGATGGATGTAGACATAGATCTACAGCTTTCCCCATGCAGTGATGAATGTAGACATAGATCTACAGCTTTCCCCATGCAGTGATGATGTAGACATGAGATCACAGCTTTCCCCATGCAGTGATGGATGAGACATGAGATCTACAGCTTCCCCATGCAGTGATGGAGTGACATGAGATCTGCAGCTTTCCAAATGAAAGGATGCTTGGACATGGAAAACCATGTCTGATTGTGCAGTCCTCTATGGACCACACAAACGGTCGCGTAAACTGACGGCTGTGACCATTATTGCCGGGATCGGCAGTCCCTCCTCCTGGCCAACCGGTTTTGAAGAGCTGAATTTGGTCAGGAGGAAAAGTTGCATGGTGTGTACCATGCTTTAGACCTCTTGTCTTGTAATGCAATATCCCTGTCACTCTGAATAGCTGGAACACACGGACTTAAATTTATCTGGTTCTAAACCGCTTTAATTTCCTTTTGTCTAACAAAAGATTGCTCGTGAGATGTCCATAACTTTAGTGCTGTGCGGGCTATCCTTACATAGTCATGCACTGCACAGTAAATGTCAATAAATCCTCATTACCAATGAATACTCAGAGGTGAAATGCCTATAGGGCGATTAAAGTAGAACCGGAATGTTTGATTTAAATGGAGAACTCAACACCCTTGTGTATATTATTGTGTGATAAGTTTGCTGACTCCTTGTTTGACTTGAGTGACTGAACTAGAAAATCCAGCCGGCTGCGTTTAAGAACAGCTTCCACTTGTAACACTTATTAGGCAAATTAACCACCATAGAGACAATATCCTTCTGTGTTTATCACAAGCCATAGTAAATGAGAAACAAAATCTAATGATAAGTCAGACGATTCCCCAACCCAGTGTAATCGTAATCCACCTGGGCATAGTTCTCATCTTCCACATGGGAAACATGAAAAAAGGCAACATCAACGATTGGATGGTTTGTAAGGTAAGTATTTGGAATTTGATTTTAACAATGTGACACTCCATTGTATCAGAATCATCTGAATTTCCATTATATAAGGAATACAAAGTTATATCAAATACCGTCTATACTCGAGTATAAGCTGAGGTACCTATTTTGGCCCCCAAAATCAGAAAAACCTGATTGACTCGAGTATAAGCCGAGGGTAGAAAATATGAACATTACTGCCTTCTGATTCTGTATTGTTTTGAGGCTTTAGTTGCCCTTTAAATGGACAGCAGGATTTCCATACAGTAGTCCCATACAGTAATAACCATACTGGATTTGGCTATTACTGTATGGGATTACTGTTGGTTCTGCTGTCCATTTAAAGGGCAACTAAAGCCTCAAAACAATACAGAATCAGAAGGCATATTTTTAACAATATATCATCCTCCTGATTCTATATTGTTTTAGGGCATTAGTTGCCTTTAAAATGGACAGTAATCCCTACAGTACCCCAAACCTTTCCACTGTTGATGTTTGTAAACCTATAACGACCCTGCCCCCCTTCCGTTCCCCATAATACATTTATTGATATCCGGCTGTTTCTCCCTCCTATAGGGGCCACGTCTCATTATACATCAAAAAAGAAGACAGGATCCCCCAAGAGCTCCCACGTGATAACTTTGGATTGTCACAACACTATCACACATCTACATTGTTGTGCGACGTGGTCTAAAGAATGAAACCCCCACCACTCCTGATCGCCACCGTGTCCTGATCGCCCTAAATCACCCTACTTGTCAGGTATGTCCATTTGGTCTTGGGGTGATTTGAATATTTTCTCATACCCTTATATTTTAGATCTTCTGCGAGTCATAGGACACGGAAATTCTAGCTATGCACCAATTATAGGGATATATTTACAGGCACTACATTATAACGTTAAAAGTTTTGTGAAGGTTTAAATAACCAACTCCTATAAGTGTAATCTGAAAATTCTGTAATCTAGAAAAGGTCAGAACGGCATCAGCGTAAGTGTTTTAAAAATGTAGGTTACGAAATTCTCCTTACAATCTCATAAAAACCTTGGAGTGAGGTTACATTTATGTGTTAAGTCCCCTTAAACCCCCTGCTTCCTAGATATAAGTTGTGTGTACATAACCTCCATTTACAGCAGAACCTGCACTGTAATGTTTCACAACTGGATACAGAAGACCACAGAGATATCTTGCAAAGCCCTGCTAGCATCATGCACAGGAAACAAGGGGAGCAGGTAGCAGGAAGTGGTATTGGGCGTAAGAGAAGATAATGTGTCGCACAGCACTAGGACAGCTGGCCCTTTAAATATACCAATGGGGAAAAGGAGAGAAGGAGGCACTAAGATTAACACCTAAAGGTTGGAACAGCTGTTTCTGGTACAGGCACTTATTCTTCTAAGGTAGCTAATGGAAAGTGTGAATGGGTTACCTGATCCATCCATAGTAGCTAGAGAAACACCGCACCAACCGAACAAGAAAAAATATTCCCTCACCCCCATCTGCCTGCAAGGACATCCAAAAACGCTCTGCCAATGACTGTGATGTTCTTCAGCTTGCCAACATAAACATGATCTCATCAGACTCCCTGTCTACTGGTGGGGGATATTTTATTATATGACGGAAGGCTGGCGATTGCAGGAGGAGAAGCCGTAAATCATGGCATTTGACATAACATTTTCACGGTAAAGGTCAAGTTGTAATGACCAGTTATTTAAACTGGGTAAACTACTAGTAGCCTATAGAGGTGTTTAATCCAATGTTATCTTCCTATAGCCATAGCAGGGTTTTACAGGATCCAAATTTCTAAAAACAACAAATAAAAAGAATCTGATGCATTAAACAGTCCAGAAGATTTCTGCAAATGGTGGAGCCGACCAATATCTCCCGATCAAAATCAGCAAGTACAGATCGAACTATACATTGCGCCATCTACTTTACATTAAAGTAAGGCAATGATAGCCACAATATTCTCAGGGTCTGATTGCTTAAACCTAAAATTGACACCTTACTATAGCAACATTGAATCTCATGTGCCAATTTTCTGCCCAAGCACACAAACTGTACACACAGACCAACACACATTGTTTCTCTATGATACGGATTACCACTCGGACTACACAGTTGTGTTGTGTGCGTGCTGTGTTGGACATCTTCAAATATATGTGTCAGTAATAATAAGTAATGAATGAGATTCTGAAAAGCATTTTCATTTGACTTTACAGATGAAGCATACTATCCTTTTAGGAAATGAAAACATATACCCCACCCTCAGGTTCTGTTACCTTCCGACTGGCCCTACAGTGCAGGTGCAAAGCTTTGCCTGAGCTGTTAATTTGCCTCAACCATTCAGATGTGGCCTTAATTTATACTGCTCTACTACAGTTAGAATGGGGCAGCATCTAATGCAAATGTTGAACCTCTTATCAAATACACATGGACTTTAAAGGGCAACTAAAGCCACAAACAACACTTAACCAGAAGGAGAACACCTTGATATAAAACCAGTAATCGTGGTCTTACCTCTCATTTTGATACGGGGCGCTGGGAAATGTACCTAAATAACATATGATTTGTGCTTTACTTTCAGCATTCTAATATCACACAGTTTGTGGTCAACGACCATTATGTTCTTTCTGCTCAGCCATCCTTAGCTATGCACAAACTGTTACAGTTGGTCACACCCTTAATAATCTCTAGCCAATCCTTTTACAGGACAGATAAAGCAAGGAAGCATGTGACTAGGTCAGGGGTTTGGTTACTAACACTGCACATACACACAGTTACTTCTCCAGTTCTTAACAGGCTTTGATTTACTTAACAGAGTTTAATAAGTGAATTTTATAGTTTATTGGTGTTTTTAGGGGGTTGTTTTCAGATTCTGGAGTATCACAAAATTGGGTTTAGTTCTCCTTTAACAATAAAACACATAGCAGCTACAAAGAGGTTTAGATGCAGTTTGTGATCTACATTTACCTCCTTCTGGGCAGGTTTCATTATCTTAATGTGGGAGTTAACACCCTTCAATCATAATGAAATGGTGACCAAGTACACCCCTACACCCTGCCTAATATACAACAATAACATTTATAAAGCGCTTTTCTCCAATGGCAACATTAATCAGTGTGATACGTCTGGGTCTGGGTTCTAGAATATTTCTTTTAAAGGGTATGTCCACCCCCAAAACTGAAATGTAACCCCATAATGGCCACATTCTGTAGTTTAAAAAAATCCTTACCTTACATTTCTGCTCCAAATGGTTCTCCTACAGTGCCTTTCAAAGTCCTGGAAACTGCAGTGTAGAAGCGGTCAGTGACTCATCCGTGTGCCTCTTTCTGCCTCAACCTCAACAATATCTAGGCATGCACGGGGCGCCCTACACCCCCCCCCCATCAGATCATCCTCTGAGGCCGTGGCGCAGAGTGTGTGCCTTCCTATTGGCCTCTTCGCCGACGGGAGGAGGGGGCGGAGCCTACCGGAGCAGCGTTTCAGTAACGCTGTGCTTCAAGTTACGCAAACCCAGGGGTGAGGACCTAGCGGTTCAGGTGCTCACCCTGGGTAAAAGGTACTGACATAAGAAGAGAGCAGAGGGAAGGTGAGTATAATTGTCCTTAATGTCAGGTGGATATGCAGCAGAGCGAGCGGCAGCCGACAGAGAGGTGAAGAGTTGGAACCATGGCAGCAGTGTGGGTTGTCCTGTTGGCAGTGTGGCTGGTCCTTGCCGGGATGCTCTGCGGAGACCTGCAGAGTCAGTAATTGTCCCTTCCTGCTAGTGGAGATATCCCTCACCTGCACTAACGGAGCACAGACGAGATCCAAGGAGATCCAAGACTGCCAGGTAAGTGAACACTGAACTTGGGGGGGCGGCTCTAGGGGGGGGACAGTATGCCATACAGTAACCCCCAAAACCTTCTACTATAGATGTTTGGAAACTACAATTCCCAGCAAACAAGCATGCTGGGAGTTATAGTTTCAAACATCAACAGTGGAAAGTATTGGGGTTACTGTATGGGATTACTGTCCATTTTAAAGGGCAACTAATGCCCTAAAACAATATAGAATCAGGAGGATGATATATATTGTTAAAAATATTGCCTTCTGATTCTGTATTGTTTTGAGGCTTTAGTTGCCCTTTAAATGGACAGCAGAATTCCCATACAGTAATAGCCAAATCCAGTATGGTTATTACTGTATGGGACTACTGTATGGAAATCCTGCTGTCCATTTAAAGGGCAACTAAAGCCTCAAAACAATACAGAATCAGAAGGCAGTAATGTTCATATTTTCTACCCTCGGCTTATACTCGAGTCAATCAGGTTTTTCTGATTTTGGGGGCCAAAATAGGTACCTCAGCTTATACTCGAGTATAGACGGTATTTGATATAACTTTGTATTCCTTATATAATGGAAATTCAGATGATTCTGATACAATGGAGTGTCACATTGTTAAATCAAATTCAATACTTACCTTACAAACCATCCAATCGTTGATGTTGCCTTTTTTCATGTTTCCCATGTGGAAGATGAGAACTATGCCCAGGTGGATTACGATTACCCTGGGTTGGGGAATCGTCTGACTTATCATTGATTTTTTCTCATTTACTATGGCTTGTGATAAACACAGAAGATATTGTCTCTATGGTGGTTAATTTGCCTAATAAGTGTTACAAGTGGAAGCTGTTCTTAAACGCAGCCGGCTGGATTTTCTAGTTCAGTCACTCAAGTCAAACAAGGTATTCATAGAGTCAGCAAACTTATCACAATAAAATATACACAAGGGTGTTGAGTTCTCCATTTAAATCAAACATTCCGGTTCTACTTTAATCGCCCTATAGGCATTTCACCTCTGAGTATTCATTGGTAATGAGGATTTATGACATTTACTGTGCAGTGCATGACTATGTAAGGATAGCCCCCGCACAGCACTAAAGTTATGGAAATCTCACGAGCAAATCTTTTGTTAGACAAAAGGAAATTAAAGCGGTTTAGAACCAGATCACAAGTTAAGTCAGTGTGTTCCAGCTATTCAGAGTGACAGGGATATTGCATTACAAAGACAAGAGGTCTAAAGCATGGTACACACCATGCAACTTTTCCTCCTGACCAACCATTCAGCCTTCAAACACGGTTGGCCAGGAGGAGGGACTGCCGATCCCGCAATAATGGTCACAGCCGTCAGTTTACCGCGACCGTTTGTGTGGTCCATAGAGGACTGCACAATCAGACATGGTTTTCCATGTCCAAGCATCCTTTCATTTGGAAAGCTGCAGATCTCATGTCTACATCCATCACTGCATGGGGAAAGCTGTAGATCTCATGTCTACATCCATCACTGCATGGGGAAAGCTGTAGATCTCATGTCTACATTCATCACTGCATGGGGAAAGCTGTAGATCTCATGTCTACATTCATCACTGCATGGGGAAAGCTGTAGATCTCATGTCTACATCCATCACTGCATGGGGAAAGCTTTAGATCTCATGTCTACACCCATTACAGCATGGAGAAAGCTGTAGATCTCATGTCTACACCCAATGCATGGAGAAGCTGTAGATCTTAGTCTACACCCATCACAGCATGGGGAAAGCTGTGATCTCATGTCTACATCCATCACTGCATGGAGAAAGCTGTAGATCTCATGTCTACACCCATCACAGCATGGAGAAAGCTGTAGATCTCATGTCTACACCCATCGCAGCATGGGAAAGCTGTAGTCTCATGTCTACACCCATCACTGCATGGAAGCGTAGATCTCATGTCTACATACATCACTGCATGGGGAAAGCTGTAGATCTCATGTCTACATCTATCACTGCATGGAAAGCTGTAGATCTCATGTCTACATTCATCACTGCATGGGGAAAGCTGTAGATCTCATTTCTAGATTCATCACTGCATGGGAAAAGCTGTAGATCTCATGTCTAGATTCATCACTGCATGGTGAAAGCTGTAGATCTCATGTCTACATCCATCACTGCATGGGGAAAGCTGTAGATCTCATGTCTACATCACTGCATAGGGAAAGCTTTAGATCTCATGTCTACATCCATCACTGCATGGGGAAAGCTGTAGATCTCGTGTCTACATCCATAACTGCATGGGGAAAGCTGCAGATCTCATGTCTGCATCCATCACTGCATGGGGAAAGCTGCAGATCTCATGTCTACATCCATCACTGATGGGGAAAGCTGTAGATCTCGTATCTACATCCATCACTGCATGGGGAAAGCTGCAGATCTCATGTCTACATCCATCACTGCATGGGGAAAACTGTAGACCTCATGTCTACATCCATCACTGCATGGGGAAAGCTTTAGATCTCATGTCTACACCCATCACTGCAAAGAGAAAGCTGTAGATCTCATGTCTACATCCATCACTGCATGGGGAAAGCTGTAGATCTCATGTCTAGATTCATCACTACATGGGGAAAGCTGTAGATCTCATGTCTACATTCATCACTACATGGGGAAAGCTGTAGATCTCATGTCTACATCCATCACTGCATGGGGAAAGCTGTAGATCTCATGTCTACACCCATCACTGCACAGAGAAAGCTGTAGATCTCATGTCTACATCCATCACTGCATGGGGAAATCTGTAGATCTCATGTCTACATTCATCACTGCATGGGGAAAGCTGTAGATCTCATGTCTACATCCATCACTGCATGGGGAAAGCTGTAGATCTCATGTCTACATCCATCAAGCTGTAGATCTCATGTCTACATCCATCACTGCTGTAGATCTCATGTCTACATCCATCACTGCTGTAGATCTCATGTATACATCCATCACTGCATGGGGAAAGCTGTAGATCTCATGTCTACATCCATCACTGCATGGGAAAAAGCTGAGATCTCATGTTCTACATCCATCACTGCATGGGGAAAGCTGTAGATCTCATGTCTACATCCATCACTGCATGGGAAAGCTGTAGATCTCATGTCTACATCCATCACTGCATGGGGAAAGCTGTAGATCTCATGTCCTACATCTACAGCTTTCCCCATGTAGTGATGAATGTAGACATGAGATCTACAGCTTTCCCCATGTAGTGATGAATCTAGACATGAGATCTACAGCTTTCCCCATGCAAGTGATGGATGTAACATGAGATCTACAGCAGTGATGGTGTAGACATGAGATCTACAGCTTATGGATGGTAGACATGAGATCTAACAAGCTTGATGGATGTAGACATGAGATCTACAGCTTTCCTCCCATGCAGTGATGGATTGTAGACATGAGATCTACAGCTTTCCCATGAGTGATGATGTAGACAGAATCTCAGTTTCTCCATGCAGTGATGGATGTAGACATGAGATCTACAGCTTTCCTGTGCAGTGATGGGTGTAGACATGAGATCTACAGCTTTCCCCATGCAGTGATGGATGTAGACATGAGATCTACAGCTTTCCCCATGTAGTGATGAATGTAGACATGAGATCTACAGCTTTCCCCATGTAGTGATGAATCTAGACATGAGATCTACAGCTTTCCCCATGCAGTGATGGATGTAGACATGAGATCTACAGCTTTCTCTTTGCAGTGATGGGTGTAGACATGAGATCTAAAGCTTTCCCCATGCAGTGATGGATGTAGACATGAGGTCTACAGTTTTCCCCATGCAGTGATGGATGTAGACATGAGATCTGCAGCTTTCCCCATGCATTGATGATGTAGAAGTACGAATCTACGCTTTTTTTTGTTTTTTTCCCCATGCAGTGATGGATGTAGACATGAGATCTGCAGCTTTCCCCATGCAGTGATGGATGCAGACATGAGATCTGCAGCTTTCCCCATGCAGTTATGGATGTAGACACGAGATCTACAGCTTTCCCCATGCAGTGATGGATGTAGACATGAGATCTAAAGCTTTCCCTATGCAGTGATGTAGACATGAGATCTACAGCTTTCCCCATGCAGTGATGGATGTAGACATGAGATCTACAGCTTTCACCATGCAGTGATGAATCTAGACATGAGATCTACAGCTTTTCCCATGCAGTGATGAATCTAGACATGAGATCTACAGCTTTCCCCATGCAGTGATGAATGTAGACATGAGATCTACAGCTTTCCCCATGCAGTGATAGATGTAGACATGAGATCTACAGCTTTCCCCATGCAGTGATGTATGTAGACATGAGATCTACAGCTTTCCCCATGCAGTGATGGGTGTAGACATGAGATCTACAGCTTTCCCCATGCTGCGATGGGTGTAGACATGAGATCTACAGCTTTCCCATGCTGTGATGGGTGTAAACATAGATCTACAGCTTTCTCCATGCAGTGATGGATGTAGACATGAGATCTACAGCTTTCCCCATGCTGTGATGGGTGTAGACATAAGATCTACAGCTTTCTCCATGCAGTGATGGGTGTAGACATGAGATCTACAGCTTTCTCCATGCTGTAATGGGTGTAGACATGAGATCTAAAGCTTCCCCATGCAGTGATGGATGTAACATGAATCTACAGCTTTCCCCATGCAGTGATGATGTAGACATGAGATCTACACTTTCCCATGCAGTGATGAATGTAGACATGAGATCTACAGCTTTCCCCATCAGTGATGGATGTAGACATGAGATCTACAGCTTTCCCCATGCAGTGTGGATGTAGAGACATGAGATCTGCAGCTTTCCAAATGAAAGGATGCTTGGACATGGAAAACCATGTCTGATTGTGCAGTCCTCTATGGACCACACAAACGGTCGCGGTAAACTGACGGCTGTGACCATTATTGCCGGGATCGGCAGTCCCTCCTCCTGGCCAACCGTTTTGAAGAGCTGAATGGTTGGTCAGGAGGAAAAGTTGCATGGTGTGTACCATGCTTTAGACCTCTTGTCTTTGTAATGCAATATCCCTGTCACTCTGAATAGCTGGAACACACTGACTTAACTTGTGATCTGGTTCTAAACCGCTTTAATTTCCTTTTGTCTAACAAAAGATTTGCTCGTGAGATTTCCATAACTTTAGTGCTGTGCGGGGGCTATCCTTACATAGTCATGCACTGCACAGTAAATGTCATAAATCCTCATTACCAATGAATACCGAGGTGAAATGCCTATAGGGCGATTAAAGGTAAACCGGAATTTTTGATTTAAATGGAAAACCAACACCCTTGTGTATATTTTATTGTGATAAGTTTGCTGACTCTATGAATACTCTGTTTTGACTTGAGTGACTGAACTAGAAATCCACCGGCTGCGTTTAAGAACAGCTTCCACTTGTAACACTTATTGGGCAAATTACCACCATAGAGACAATATCCTTCTGTGTTTATCACAAGCCATAGTAAATGAGAACAAAATCTAATGATAAGTCAGACGATTCCCCAACCCAGTGTAATCGTAATCCACCTGGCATAGTTCTCATCTTCCACATGGGAAACATGAAAAAAGGCAACATCACCGATTGGATGGTTTGTAAGGTAAGTATTTGGAATTTGATTTTAACAATGTGACACTCATTGTATCAGAATCATCTGAATTTCCATTTATAAGGAATACAAAGTTATATCAAATACCGTCTATACTCGAGTATAAGCTGAGGTACCTATTTGGCCCCCAAAATCAGAAAAACCTGATTGACTCGAGTATAACCGAGGGTAGAAATATGAACATTACTGCCTTCTGATTCTGTATTGTTTTGAGGCTTTAGTTGCCCTTTAAATGGACAGCAGGATTTCCATACAGTAGTCCCATACAGTAAAAACCATACTGGATTTGGCTATTACTGTATGGGAATTCTGCTGTCCATTTAAAGGGCAACTAAAGCCTCAAAACAATACAGAATCAGAAGGCAATATTTTTAACAATATATATCATCCTCCTGATTCTATATTGTTTTAGGGCATTAGTTGCCCTTTAAAATGGACAGTAATCCCATACAGTAACCCCAATACCTTTCCACTGTTGATGTTTGTAAACTATAACTCCCAGCATGCTTTAGTTGCTGGGAATTGTAGTTTCCAAACATCTATAGTAGAAAGGTATTGGGGGTTACTGTATGGCATACTGTCCCCCCCCCTAGAGCCCGCCCCCCCAAGTTCAGTGTTCACTTACCTGGCCAGTCTTGGATCTTCCTTGGATCTTCGTTCTGTGCTCCGTTAGTGCAGGTGAGGGATATCTCCACTAGCAGGAAGGGACAATTACTGACTCTGCAGGTCTCCGCAGAGCATCCGGCAAGGACCAGCCACACTGCCAACAGGACAACCCACACTGCTGCCATGGTTCCAACTCTTCACCTCTCTGTCGGCCGCCGCTCGCTCTGCTGCATATCCCTACCTGACATTAAAGGACAATTATACTCACCTTCCCTCTGCTCCTCTTCTTATGTCAGTACCTTTTACCCAGGGTGAGCACCTGAACCGCTAGGTCCTCACCCCTGGGTTTGCGTAACTTGAAGCACAGCGTTACTGAAACGCTGCTCCGGTAGGCTCCGCCCCCTCCTCCCGTCGGCGAAGAGGCCAATAGGAAGGCACACTCTGCGCCACGGCCTCAGAGGATGGATCTGGATGGGGGGGGGTGTAGGGGCTCCCCTGTGCATGCCTCAGATCTTGTTGAGGTTGAGGCAGAAAGAGGCACCGGATGAGTCACTGACCGCTTCTACACTGCAGTTTCCAGGACTTTGAAAGGCACTGTAGGAGAACCATTTGGAGCAGAAATGTAAGGTAAGGATTTTTTTAAACTACAGAATGTGGCCATTATGGGGTTACATTTCAGTTTTGGGGGTGGACATACCCTTTAAAAGAAATATTCTAGAACCCAGACCCAGACGTATCACACTGATTAATGTTGCCATTGGAGAAAAGCGCTTTATAAATGTTATTGTTGTAATATTAGGCAGGGTGTAGGGCTGTACTTGGTCACCATTTCATTATGATTGAAGGGTGTTAACTCCCACATTAAGATAATGAAACCTGCCCAGAAGGAGGTAAATGTAGATCACAAACTGCATCTAAACCTCTTTGTAGCTGCTATGTGTTTTATTTGTTAAAGGAGAACTAAACCCAATTTTGTATACTCCAGAATCTGAAAACAACCCCCTAAAAACACCAATAAACTATAAAATTCCACTTTATTAAACTCTGTTAAAGTAAATCAAAGCCTGTTAAGAACTGGATGAAGTAACTGTGTGTATGTGCAGTGTTAGACCACACCCCCTGACCTCAGTCACATGCTTCCTTGCTTTATCTGTCCTGTAAAAGGATTGGCTAGAGATTATTAATGGGTGTGACCAACTGTAACAAGTTTGTGCCATAGCTAAGGACTGAGCATGAGCAGAACATAATGGTCGTTGACCAAACTGTGTGATATTAGAATGCTGAGAAGTAAAGCACAAATCATATGTTATTTAGGTAAATTTCCCAGCGCCCGTATCAAAATGAGAGGTAAGACACAGATTACTGGTTTTATATCAAGGTGTTCTGCCTTCTGGTTAAGTGTTGTTCTGTGGCTTTAGTTGCCCTTTAAAGTCCATGTGTATTTGATAAGAGGTTCAACATTTTGCATTAGATGCTGCCCCATTCTAACTGTAGTAGAGCAGTATAAATTAAAGGCCACATCTGACTGGTTGAGGCAAATTAACAGCTCAGGCAAAGCTTTGCACCTGCACTGTAGGGCCAGTCGGAAGTTAACAGAACCTGAGGGTGGGGTATATGTTTTCATTTCCTAAAAGGATAGTATGCTTCATCTGTAAAGTCAAATGAAAATGCTTTCTAGAATCTCATTCATTACTTATTATTACTGATCACATATATTTTGAGATGTCCAACACAGCACGCACACACACACCACTGTGTAGGTCCGAGTGGTAATCCGTATCATAGAGAACACATTGTGTGTTGGTCTGTGTGTACAGTTTGTGTGCTTGGGCAGAAAATTGGCACATGAGATTCAATGTTGCTATATGTAAGGTGGTCAATTTTAGGTTAAGCAATCAGACCCTGAGAATATTGTGCCTATCATTGCCTTTACTTTAATGTAAAGTAGATGGCGCAATGTATAGTTCGATCTGTACTTGCTGATTTTGATCGGGAGATATTGGTCGGCTCCACCATTTGCAGAAATCTTCTGGACTGTTTAATGCATCAGATTCTTTTTATTTGTTGTTTTTAAGAAATTTGGATCCTGTAAAAACCCTGCCTATGGCTATAGGAAGATAACATTGGATTAAACACCTCCTATAGGCTACATAGTAGTTTACCCAGTTTAAATAACTGGTTCATTACAACTTGACCTTTCACCTTTGAAAATGTTATTGTCAAATGCCCATGATTCCATACGGCTTCTCCTCCTGCAATCGCCAGCCTTCCGTCTATATAATAAATATCCCCCACCAGTAGACATGGGAGTCTGATGAGATCATTGTTATGTTGGCAAGCTGAAGAACATCACAGTCATTGGGCAGAGCGTTTTTGGATGTCCTTGCAGGCCCAGATGGGGGTGAGGGAATATTTTTTCTTGTTCGGTTGGTGCGGTTGTTTCTCTAGCTTACTATGGATGGATCAGGTAACCCATTCACACTTTCCATTTAGCTACCTTAGAAGAATAAGTGCCTGTACCAGAACAGCTGTTCCAACCTTTAGGTGTTAATCTTAGTGCCTCCTTCTCTCCTTTTCCCTCATTGGTATATTTAAAGGGCCAGCTGTCCTTAGTGCTGTGCGACACATTATCTTCCTCTTTACGCCCAATACCACTTCCTGCTACCCTGCTCCCCTCTGTTTCCTGTTGCATGATGCTAGCAGGGCTTTGCAAGATATCTCTGTGGTCTTTCTGTATCCAGTTGTGAAACATTACAGTGCAGGTTCTGCTGTAAATGGATGTTTATTGTACACACAACTTTATATCTAGGAAGCAGGTGGTTTAAGGGGACTTAACACATAAATGTAACCTCACTCCAAGGTTTTTATGAGATTGTAAGGAGAATTTCGTAACCTACATTTTTAAAACACTTACGCTGATGCCTTGTTCTGACCTTTTCTAGATTACAGAATTTTCAGATTTACACTTATAGGAGTTGGATTATTTTAAACCTTCACAAAACTTTTTAACGTTATAATGTAGCCTGTAAATTATATCCCTATAATTGGTGCATAGCTAGAATTTCCAGTGTCCTATGACTCGCAGAAGATCTAAAATATAAGGGTATGAGAAAATATTCATTAATCACCCCAAGACCAAATGTGACATACCTGACAATGTAGGGTGATTTAGGGCGATCAGACACGTGTGGCGATCAGGAGTGGTGGTGGTTTCATTCTTTAGACACCGTCGCACAACAATGTAGATTGTGTGATAGTGTTGTGACAATACAAAGTTATCACCGTGGAGCTCTTGGGGGATCCTGTCTTCTTTTTTGATTGTATAATGAGACGTTGGCCCTTATAGGATGTTTGTAGATTAACAGCCTTGTTATATCTTAATAAATGTATTATGGGGAACGGAATTGTCAGGTTTATACTTATGTAAACAGGAACATTTGATCTGTGGCTCTGATCAAACCTTTGTTTACATTTAATGAGGAGCAGAGGCAACTTTCCCACCCTTAACTGTAAAGCTGGCCATACACAAGGCAGACATTAAGGTGGCCATACACATGCGATTTGTTCAGCATGTGTACTGACAGATTACCGTATATACTCGAGTATAAGTCGAATTTTTAAGGCTTTAAAGTTAGCCTGAAAACCTAACCTCGACTTATACTCGGGTCAAGTCCTAATTTAGATCCAAATTCTGCAATTTTAGATAGTAACCAGTAGGTGGCACTGTGTAAACCTGCATAGAAAGTTACAGGAGCTGATCTGCCTTTACAGTTCCTGCTTCCTGTAGTCTGGCTGCTGGACTCAGCACTGTCACTGCTAATCTGGAGTCTGTAAATCTGATGGGTCTCCTCAGTTTGGGGCAAAAAACAGCTGCTGGTACAGTGCAAATGACAGCTTAAAACTACAACTCACAGGTGACATTTTTAACTGTTGGGGTCAGAGAGTGCTTTACTATATGGGGTCAGAATGCCCTTTACTATATGGGGTCAGAGTGCCCTTTACTATATGGGGTTCAGGAAAATTGTAAATGATGGTAAGCTTAATTAAAAGTTTACTGAACCTTGCCACTCCACATGTTTAGAAACTGCAACCCCCAGCATCAAAGAATGCTGGGAGTTGTAGTGTCCAAACATCTGGAGTGCCAAGGAATTGGAGGTTACTGGTACTGGATGTGGCTATTACTGTATGGGATTCATGTATGGGAATTCTGCTGTCCATTTAAATGACAACTAATTTCTACCCTCGGCTTATACTCGAGTCAATCAGTTTTTATAAATTTTTCAGGTAAAAATAGGTACCTCGACTTATACTCGGATCGACTTATACTCGAGTATATACGGTACATTGGAACTGCATACACATACCCAACCGATCCCCATACACGGTACTAAAGTAAAGGGAGCCAATAGCGAGCAACGGAAATTTCCCTGTCTTTCCTGACCGACCATAGTGGCGACTACGGATGTTCGGTTGGGTAAAGCCTATACACGATAATGGGTAAATCCTGTCATTCCACGTTACCCATTATCGTTCTATCTAATGTCTAAAGACCACATTTTCCAAACAGGACATGGTATGGTCCTATGTGACCCATTCATTTTGTGATCTCAAATTGATTGAATGAAAGAAGCAGTTCTTGAATTGGACATTTGTCTTATGAGAAATTGGACACCTGTCTAATGTCTTAAGTAGTGAATGGGTTAGAAATCATGTCCCTTCTGGGCTGCTATCATAATGATACCAGCATATTCTTCTGTCATCCATCAGCCTGCATGCTGTTTATATTTTTTATAACAAGCAGAAAATTGGGAGATGTCAGCATAAACGTGCCAGTGACCCAGAACTCCTCCTTCTCTAGAATTTTATACTTGTAAATGTTCCTAGTCCTATTTCCAAATAAAAGATCTACATCTGCAAGTCTTTCCTGGGGTCTAGAACTAGGTTTAGGTACACTAATTAGATTGGATTGTTAGGCTGGGTACATACCAGCCAATATTTTCGGCCGATCGACCAATTCACAGCACTTTCGATTGATCGGCCAAAAATATTGGCTGGTGTGGGGCGGGCGCCCGCAGCCGATTATTATATGTATATATTTTCTAGGTTTGGAGGTCTATATTGTAAATATGCTAAACACTTTTTCGGATTTAAAGGGCATGTCCACCCCCAAAACTAGAATCCCCCCCACTACTGGCCCCATTGTGTAGTATAGTTTAATCCTTACCTTACATCCCAGCTTCATCTGGTTCTTCTGCTATCCCCACCCAAAGTCCAAAAAAACGCCCACCAGGAGTACAGCAGAGTCCATATAGGACTCTGCCTCCTGTCTCCCCTCCGGGAGAAGTTTGGCATGCGTACTGCAGCCCTTCTCCCCCTCCCTCTCCCTACCGATTTAGATTCCCTCCCCCTAGCGTAAAAATCTTTATATAGAATAGTCTCCCTGTTCCCCCAACCGCTATAGTTTTAATATCAGAAAGTGCCCCAAACATTACTTGCCTTCCCTCTTTCCTCCGCTGCACTGAACTCCTGGCAGCCGTGTCCGTTATTGGCTGCCGGTCCCGCCCCTCTGCTTGCATTTTCGCGCAAGCAGAGGGCCTGGCAGTGCAGCGGAGGAAAGAGGGAAGGTAAGTAATATTTGGGGCACTTTCTGATATTAAAACTATAGCGGTTGGGGCTGGGGGAGCAGGGAGACTATTTTATTAAAAATTTTTAAGAAGGGTGGACATGCCCTTTAAGTTTCACTTTGCCACCATTCGAATGTATTTTTCGAGTGTCGGTACATTTGAACTATACATGTATTTATTGGCATTATTATAACTACTGCAGATAACTTTATAATATTTGTATATATTGGACGTGTTTTCCTTGTCTCTATGTATATGGGTTTTCTCTTTTTTTAATCTCGCGATATTATCAGAGTTAGCTACATTTACTATATTGAATGTAATTGTAGATCTAGGATGCATTCTCTCTTAATTTTAATTTTATCTAATAGGATATAGATTACTGCATCTTTAACTGTATGAGATAGAAAACAAATATTGCTGAGAATACTTGATAGAAGACAATGTATTATAGAACTTTATTGAGATGACAGTAATCGTCGGCAGTTAATATGTTAATAAGCTGCCTTTAAAGGACAACTATACTGTAAAAATTAACTTTTAAAAATGAAAAGTACCTGGGGCAAGGAAATAGGATTGATTATTCCCACCTCCCAATATTGTTTTGT
The DNA here is from genome assembly GCA_019447015.1 of Hymenochirus boettgeri. Taxonomy (NCBI): domain Eukaryota; kingdom Metazoa; phylum Chordata; class Amphibia; order Anura; family Pipidae; genus Hymenochirus; species Hymenochirus boettgeri. The sequence goes on from CM033470.1 coordinate 343,877,115, forward strand.
TGAGGAGCTACAGCGCATACAGTTTTAATCTGCCAGTTTATGGGCCGGGGCCATTCTATATTAAAGATGGTGCTGAAGCATTCAGAAAAACTGGCAGAAGCAATTTTCTTCGTCCTGCTGCTCCTCATAGAAAGGATATTAGGAGGTAAAAAGCACCAATCCTACCTCCCTGCCACAGCTACTTTTTATTTCAACTGTTTTTGAAATAACTTAATATGCACTATAATTTCCCTTTAATCCCCCTGTCAATTTAGCAGACTTTTTACTTACCTTGATTGTTCACAGTAGCAGACATGCACTTTGTTGCCAGTATCTAATAGACGGCGTGATTAGGCGGGATTGTGTTAAGCTCATCGGCAGGCTTCACTTTGATTGGTTTAAACCAGACACATACCTGATAGGAAACTATGTCTGTGCAGTAACTGTATGACTGTGAGCAATCAGACTTGATAGGAGACTCTAAATAGGGGAGGAGTAGAGAACTGTAGAGGACCAATGAAAGTACGCAATCTAATCTCGCGAGAGTAGCGGCCTTAGATGATTGCTTCATCTACTACCTCGGAGAGCAGTATAGACAGGCTGCTTAGTTAAGGTTCGTACCTGTGTACGAACGAACATTTCGGCCGATAATCGGCCCGTGTATGGGCACTTTATTGTCCGAAACGGCCGCTCGTTCAGTGATCCACCTGGTGGATCGGGCAATGACCACTCTTTATGATTTTGGGGGGGAAGGTACTACTCAGGAGAATGTACAAGCTCCTTAACGGTGTAAAAGAATGTGGACCTGAACCCAGCCCTTGGCGCTGAAGGTATCCGTGCCAGTCACTAATGTAGCAGTTGGCTGGGTTTGGAAACCACATTTTCCATTTAATGATAATGAAGAAAGTTCATTCATTTGTTAAGGTCTGGACATGTGACAATGTGATGTTGTTCCTTACAGAGTTCTGCCGGATAGACAAGGTCCTGTGCCACAAGGAGGATGAGTTGCTCAGCTTTGAGGCGGTGATGAGCATTCACAAACAGATGGACGATGATGCCAACGGCAATGTGGATGTTGAGGAGAGTGATGAGGTAGGTAAAGAGGGTATGTGCAGAGGACACCTAGCGCCAATGAACTGTTGGTTACTGGTTCCTTATACTCCTTCCCTTCAGGTCTTTCTAACATGGAGATCTGAACTGCTCTAGTGTAAGACAACCTGATCATTGATAAGGCCCCATTGATAAAAATTAGACTGTAGCAGGGAGGGGAACATGTAGACGTGGAAGTGTTTGGCCTTGTTTCAGGCATTGCTATAGTAAGAGCAGGTCCGAGTCGAAATAGGTGGGGATTTTAGCCTTTAGTTTTTCTTGCCATGTCCTGCTCTGCTGTAGGTCTATCACCTCTCCTGCTCTGCTGTAGGTCTATCACCTCTCCTGTGTTTATTTCTGGTGACAGGTTGCATAGGGCTATTACAGGGGTTAACAGAATTCTGGGGATATGCAGGCCCATATACCATGAAATTGTTCAGGGATGTTGATCCTATAGAATGTCCTTTAAGTCCTGCAGCCACGTTTTAAGGAAAGCAAAAAGGAGCGATCACTTTACGTCCACATCTTCCTTCCCTGCTAAATATATAGAGCAACAGCTGAAGCATCAAGATGCTGGGGGAGGGGGGAATGGCCCTTGTGACATTGCATAAATGAACCATGTGCAGCCCCACACCACAGTCCTTTCTTCTCTTGCATCCTTTGGGCTATATATAGGTGATAATAGAAGGGCCCAGGCACTAATCTAACAGTTCTGGATATTAAATTAACTTTATTGACACATGGTAAATGCACCGTGTACACTCTTCCAGCTATCCGGGCTTTATTCTGTGTTTACCGGCCCATTAGGGCCACACATTTACAGACTACCTGTGTAAGATAAGACGAACTGTTCAATGTTACATGAAGGAAGGGGAGCACTAACTGTTTATTCCCTGGGAAGCTCTTGTTTCACAGTTGCCTGCTTGTTCACTGTTTGTGAAGGTCAGACTTGATTTTTTTTAGCAGACAACTCTGATGCACCCAGACACACATTTACCGATGCACATTCCGACACACTGGTATTATCTGCAGTCTTCTCAATATTCCTCTCTTCGCTATTACCAGCTGATAGGAACTTTTCTGCCTGTCATTTCTCTCCTGCAGATGTCGGTTTTTGCTGTAAGGACAGGGCACGTGGTTTTCTTGTATGTGTGCTTAGTCTTATTGTATGTACACATGAGGGAGATTCAGGGAGATTCAATAAAAGTTCTTATCGGTTAAAATGGTGCAAATTTTGCCCCAACCAATCAGGTCTTATTTAAAGGGCAACTGTGGTCTGAAAACAAGTTAGGGTTAAATGAAAGCCTGCAGTATTTCCTTTACGCTAAGCCAACAATCACATCTCTGGCTGGAGCCTGTGAGACATTACATTGGGGTGAATGTTCAAACTTCCTGCATCCAGTAGGTTGAGTGACATCACCTGACCTCTGCTGGCCCTTTTCCCCCAGGGGGAGAAGCATGCTCAGTTAAGACTTATTGCTGGGGAAATCAGGAAGTACCTGAGGAAAAAATTGACAGTTGAGAAGGGGAGTCTATTAATGCAGGCAAAGGCTGGTCACATGACTACAAGCTGTTCCATGGCTAAAAACAGGAAGACCAGGAAGTTACATTGCGAACTTTTGCAGCAATAACTCTCCAAATTTTATCTAGGATGTGATTTAGGTTTATTTTGAAGGTAAGTGGAGGATTTTTATATCATTCCTACTAGTTTGGAAGAATTTGAGACCACAGTTACCCTTTAACATTTTAAAGCTAAAATTTGATTGGTTGGGGCAAAATTAGCACCATTTTGAACAATAAGACTTTTATTGAATAACCCTGATGGTCTTTTATGTGTACTGGTCTTACTGTATGTGCACATGGTCTTATTGTATGTGCACATGGTCTTATTTGTGCTGTGCACATGGTCTTATTGTACTGTGCACATGGTCTTATAGTATGTGCACATGGTCTTTATAGTATGTGAAAAACATAGTCTAATTGTACGTGCACATGGTCTTATGTACGTGCACATGGTCCTGTATTGTACATGCACATGGTCTTATTGTATGTGCACATGGTCTATTGTATGTGCACATGGTCTTATAGTAGGTGAAAAAACTAGTCTAATTGTACGTGAACATGGTCTTATGTAACGTGTACATGGTCTTATTGTACAGCACATGGTCTTATTGTCTGTGCACTGGTCTTATTGTATGTGCACATGGCCTTATAGTAGTGAAAACATAGTCTAAATTGTACGTGCACATGTCTTATGTACGTACTGGTCTTTTTGTACGTGTAATGGTCTTAGTGTACTGTACATGGTCTTTTGTAGTGTACATGGTCTTATTGTACGTGTACCATGGTCTTATTGTACGTGTACATGGTCTTATTGTACGTGTACATGGTCTTATTGTATGTGCACATGGTCTTTATTGTACGTGCACATGGTCTTATTGTACGTGTACATGGTCTTATTGTACGTGTCCATGGTCTTATTGTACGTGTACATGGTCTTATTGTACGTGTACATGGTCTTATTGTACGTGCACATGGTCTTATTGTAACGTGCACATGGTCTTATTGTACGTGTACATGGTCTTATTGTACGTTTACATGGTCTTATTGTACGTGTACATGGTCACTTACTTTTACGTGTCACATGGTCTTATTTTTACGTGTACAGGGTCTT